>CM075851.1:31056033-31461033 GCA_037975125.1 Latrodectus hesperus | reverse complement strand
AGTTTATTTTGATTCATATACTAGTGCTAAAACACGTGGAATTGAACATGAAATTTTCTAGGTCAACCAAAAAACAGAACCAAATTATATTTAAAATAAAGTTATCTTAGGGATTTTCCCCAGTACTTTGCAGAATACTGGACAAAAATAAAATAACAAACGTATTAAAGTTAATTCTTCTTCTCTTAAAACGTATTCATTTCAGCTTCGGAATGAACAAAAGCAATCTTATTCATAAAAGAGTTACCGTAGTCTTCGAGCTTTGGAAACCTATCCACGCTTTCAATGCGTTTTTAAAGTGACCTTAATCGATATAACCATCAATAGAGTTATTGATGGAAAGAGAAGTTTTGCCACACAGAAATTTATTCTGTAATCATTTGATGGATGGTGAGGAAATTTCGGAAAAGTTTGAATAGCAAAATTAATTCCTGAACTTCAAGTGATTGATGAATACTGAAATGAGTCTTTGTTTTAATGTTCTATGTTTGAGGATTTGTTTTCGAGAAAAGAGTGAATATACAAAACAACTTTGTGAAAAGTATGGCTTTGATTATAATCCATTAATAGGTAAGTAAAATTTATAGATTTAAAATTTGAAACTAAGTATTAAAATACATATAATATTTAAAAGATTTGTTCCGATATGAAAAATTAAATTCTTTGATATTCTCCAATTACAACCGTATAATTAAGTACAACACTACAATTATAATTCATTTGTTACCAGAAATTTTCTACAATTTGTAGGGACTTATTTACAGTAATTTTATTTAATAATTGTAGAACAGTAATTTTACATAAATAAGTATATAGGGCTGATTTTATGCCTTGTTATATATGAGTGTTATAAATTATATTTATATTATTTTGAAAAAATTAATCTGTCTACACCTGCTTCTTATGTATTCATACTACTTTTAAAATAATAATTTCAGATTTATATATTTTGTATATTCATATTCAAAAATTATTTGAAAATGTTTGATTTATATTTCTGACATTACTTTTAAATATTTTATTTCAGGTTTACAATTTTTTGGAATTAAATTTACGATTGTATAGTATTCTTTTAAAATAATATAATTGATTTCAAATTAAACAAAGAAGTTTATATTTAGAAATTTTCAAAATATTTTTTTCACAGAAAACCTACTTATCTTTGGTTTTTTTTTTTTTTAAAAATTCATCCATATTTCTTGTAAAAAATTTCAACAAGTATTATAATATCTGAATCCAAGATCAAATTTGAAGGCAAGATCAATTTTTCTACAGGAAATGATTAACGTTTTAGAGGATAAATGTCATTGATGATTGAAAAAGTAATTTCCTAATATTCTTTACCAATCATTTCTCACCAATCAATGCTACACACTCAAGGCATTTTTACACATTTATTTTGATACTATTATTTACATTTTAGTATATATATATATATATATATATATATATATATATATATATATATATATATATATATATATATATATATATATATATATATATATATATATATATATATATAGGCCACAAAAATAAGAAAATTTAATGATTTGCTGAATAATATAAAGTGGTTTTTGCAAATTATCACTGGCTCATTCTCTCCTCTCGACTATAGATTTCAGACTTATTATTTTGTTCATGATTTGATTAAAGAAATAAACATAATATACACACAAATAAATGTGGGTGTTTATATATATCTATCTATCTATATATATATATATATATATATATATATATATATATATATATATATATAAATATATATATATATATATATATATATATATATATGAAGAAGAAATTATATATTAGGTGAGGTAGAAAAATTTCTGTGACATACCTTAGTGAAAATCAAAATATTTTACATTATTTCATTATCGTTCAAACTCTACTTATAAAAGAAAATTTGCCTATATTTAAATCTTATTTCGAGAAATTAGATATTTGTAAATTATAATATTATTGACGATTAGATGATTTTGAAATATATTATGAATTTTGTTATTAACTGCACAGTAAAAAAACAAATCGGCAGTCAGCTTTTTTTTCAATAATATTTCTCTCATCCAAAGTTGCATTCATCAATATATAATAGCGCAATAACGCAAACAAATTGTCATCATCATCCTCAGAAAAGATTACTTCCTATTGGAAATACATATTATCGACATACACTTTTTATCACTTGGAAACAGACGTGGAATGGAATTAATATGACGTAATAGTTTCTGACGCGGAAATAGAGTCACGTCATATTTGTGATGCTCGTTAGTTCATTGCTTTTCTTTCAAAGCAAACTTGCATTTTTCAAAGCATTCACCACTTTTCAGAAAAAATTTTGAAAATATTTTTTTAAATTTTTGGGTCCAGTGTTGGAATTTTTTGTGAAGAGTAGGCCAAGCTCTTTTAGTGCCGATCCGTCGGAACTTGCCGGAAATTGTGCTCGGTCACGATGGAAGTACGCCATTTCCGGAAGAGTAAATTGAAACAAAGATAATGTTATTTGTGTTGGATGACAGAGATTGAAGTCATTTCCAATTCAAAACTTCGGAACTCATCAAAAACCCTAGAATCGAATTTTAATCTTATTTACTTACATCCTCATGACAAGAGATAGATTTAGAAAATACAAGTATATCACTACTAAAAATTTATTTGAAACATTGAAATGAAGAAAAAATATCTTTAATCAATAATTTAATGCATATATATATATATATATATATATATATATATATATATATATATATATATATATATATATATATATATATATATATATATGTGTGTGTGTGTGTGTGTGTGTGTGTGTGTGTGTGTGTGTGTGTGTGTGTGTGTGTGTGTGTGTGTGTGTGTATGTATGTATGTATGTATGTATAATTAAATATTATGAAAAAAACAATTGTTGAATATAAGCTGAAATGTTGAGTTGTCATTTATATTAGTAATAAATATTAAATAATCATACTAATACAGTAAAAAACACTTAATGTTTCTGAAATTACGATTTAAAATTTAAAAGATAATATTATTTTTTTAATTAATTTAGTTTTAGATATTTTAGTTAGAGATATCATTTAATATTTTAAAAAATAACTTCTGAAGAAAATTTTTGGTTTTATTTAATAGACATAGATATATGAAATTGGCAAAATATTTTATGAATTAATTATTTAAATTAAAGCATCCCCTAAATTTTCCTAAATTTCTTTTAAAAAGGAATATACTAATTAAATATTAATCAAAAGTTACTTTATGAAACTACTAATTAATTTTTAAAAAATATTAACAAATTTTATTTACATTTTTCTCTGTTTCAAATTTTCAAAAATGTATCTACATTGAATCTTTCCTTAAGTTTTAATTTTTTAATCATCGTTTTGCATTTTTCTTCAGATTTTGTAAACAAATATTCCTTAGTTTGTCTTGAAAAAATATTCAATCATGATTTTTACGAAGCATTCTTGCAAATATCTGACGGATTTTTCGTGAAAAAGCAGTAAAATAAGACAAAAAAATTTCTTTAAGAAACTAATAAAGGAAATGATTGTTAATGCTTAACTTGATGCATATTATATTAAGGGTTATATTAAAACTTTTCAACAGATTTCAACAAAAACACGAGGAACAGAGAATTCATACAAAAAATTGACAGATTATTTGGGAAACTGCAATAAAATGTGAAGCAAATCATTTTTTATGAACTAAGAATGAAAAAAAATTTGAATACTTACTTAGGCTGATGTATATGATATTAAGGGTTATATTAAAATTTTTCAGTAGATTTTAATAAAATTTAAAACACGAGGAATGTTTTTAGTAATTATGTTAAATGTAAAATTTTATACATTATTCTCAAAATATTTTTTTAAATATTATAGGAATCATAAAAATAAATTTTTGAGAAATAAATATAATTTCTTATTTGGAAGATAAAAATTTTTCTTTTTTCAAGAAACGCGTCTTCTGTCCCTTTGAGATTGCATTTCCATAACCATTTTTCACAGTGGATAAAAACAATATTTACTTCAAAAATATTTCTTTCTTTGTTTTTTGATTTTGAAACAGTTAAGTTTCAGAGAAAACTTTAATGAAAACTTTCAGAGAAATCATTTATTTGAAATATGAGAATGGAAAAATGTTAAGCAATAAATAATTTGCTTAAGTATGAATCTTTTAATGCATTGAAAAATTTCTTGTTTCAGAATGAATAAATTCTACAAATACAGGAATTTTTCTGACGTGCGTGTCAGATTACAAACATTATATCATTCTAACACAATGAAATAAACCATTTAAGGTAAAAAAAAATGACTGAATTTAAAATACGATGCAAATGACGTGGATTCAAATATTACCTCTTTTAATATCTTCAACTATTTTTCTACCAGAAGAATCAAAGAAGATAATCGAAGATTGATTGCAACTGCATAGTTTACAAAAATCATTTGCGATTAAAGAAATATTATTACAAATGTAAACTTGAAATTACTTGATATGATCAAGCATTTAGAACTATATAAGATTCCAAACTAACTATGCAGTTTTGTTTAACTTCATAAATACATCAGTAATAATTTATAATGAGGAAAAAGCTTGAGAATTCAAGACAAATTAAAAATTAATTCAACCAAAAATTAATAAGCAAAATATTTGTAACTAGGAAAAATTTCAAGTAGTAAAAAAAAGTTATTTTTAAAAAGTTTTTGTAAATTAATCATTTGGATTTGTATTCTTATAAATTAAATTCAGATAAGAATTTGAAAATTAAATATTCTGCAAAGAGGTGTGGAAATGTTTTCGTCTAAAGATGAAATTTTAGCATCTGATAAAGTAACAAATCTACCCTGAAGACAACCGCCTTCTACAAACAGAATATTTTGCGTTGAGCGGAAATATCAAACTTTTTCTGCTGGATTTTTATTCTCTAATGAATATAATATTTAGCTAAAATTAATTATTGATTCGTTTAGCGCAAATTGCACTAATCTGAAAACCCCTAACATTTGTGACTTCAAGTGTTAAACAAAAATTGAGTATTAAAATTTGGATTAATACATTAGGAATTAATCTGTTTGTATTTTTTGATTTTACAAAGATTGAATATAAATATTTCGTCACATGTAGATGTCTCCTGTACATCAGCTACATTTACAAATACGTACATTGATAAGAATGGAGCAAAATATGAGATTTAGTCTTCCTAAATTAGGAGTTAGATTGGGCTAAGTAGAATAATTACACAACACATACGTTTATGAGATTTCATTTTAAAAAAAATTTCCGCTTTTGAGGAAATCAAAATTAGTTTTGTAAGCGATGATGTCTATGAAAACACTGAAATGCATCATAGAATTAGTCGTTGCTGCTGCATTTGTCACTAATATGTTATCAATTAAATGGATTTTTGTATTGTTTTTAATCAATTTTATTGGTGTATTTATAATTATATACTGTGTAAACATATACTGACATATTTATCAAGAAGTAAAAATGTGTTATTCTTTTAAATTGTTTTTCAAATTTTGTTACAAACATCATGACAATACTTGAATTGAATATTTGTTTTGTTTGAAGAAAGATTTTAAGCGTTTTCTTCTGAAATTTTCGCTTTTATGCATGTCACTCTTCTGAGATTGGTGCTTTTTTATCAGAATTTATTTATTTTAAACTTAAATATGAAAATCATTTTTGTGAGACAAAAATATTATTATATTTTCTCTCAATGATATGCTTAATTTCTGATTTAAAAATATGGTTAGTAATCATAAAATTAACATAAAATGAAAAGTGTTGTCACACAATAATTTTATTATGTAAAGATATTTGTGTGTGTTGAGTGTAAAAGAGATTTTTTTATTTTAAATTTAATTATTTTTACTGTCTACATGAAAAAATATTTCTCAATAATATTCTCATCTACAGCAAAAAATTTACAGAATTTATCTTTTAGCAGTATGTTATTTTAAGAAAACTATAAAAGCCACATAATACCATTCACAAAATTAAATATAAGATAGGTTTTCTAAATCAAGTTTATTCCTACCTTCTCTTATTGAGGAATATTATTAAATGAGTTTTATGTTCACTAATCAAATAAAAATCTATTTTCCAACTATTGATTTATAATGATTAATAAAGTATCAATTGTCTGAGCTTACTACATTTCACCCTTGAAAGATATTACTTAGGTGACTAAATCCAGGTGTGTGATATCACAAGTAGACATGCATTGAAGTCAATCAAATAACTGATACAACGATGTCTCGTTGTTCCAACTGAAGGTTGGACAATACTCTCCTTTCATATGGCAAGTAAACCATCTTCCGAGAATGCAACTCAGCTTAATAGATAACCTGATACGAGAGAGATAAAAGCCCTTTTGAAATTCAGTTCTCGTTAGAATCTGGATAATAGAAATCCTTGCTATTGAGCCATCAAGTATTTGAATATTATTTAGCATTTGTGTATCTTTTAATAATACCTTCAAAGTGCTATAGATATTTCAGTCATGAAGAATTCTTACTCTACAAGAAAATAGTTTTTAATGAATTCTCCTTATTTGGGTACTATATTGAATCTTTTATCAAGATTCGAAAGATATTTTCATAATCATGATTCGAAAGATATTTTCATAATCATGATTCGAAAGATATTTTCATGAAATTTTCAGTCTCTTCAGTTTCTTAGATATAAATTTGCACTTATTCTTGCTTTGCGAGCCTTAATTTCTATCAAAATTATTCTGTGATACATTGTGAGATTAACATGTAAAGTGATGTTAATAGAAATAGTTTTTTTGCCAACCAGCCAAATAGCTAATAATGAAGTACACTAAATCTTTCATTTGTTAAATACGAATAATTTGTAAAAAACATTTTAACAAACTGAAATATATTTATACGAAATTAGTTTATCTCACAAAATTAGTTAATTATTGGGTATTTAAAATATTAATTCTTGATATGGAAATTATGTATCCACACTTTAAGAATTTGACAATAAATCAGAAAAAGACGCCCTAATTTTATTAGTTCTTAAAACTGTTTTTTCAAAAATAATGCTATTGTTCCTGTGTTTTACATGCTAATAGTGGGATTGAGGGGAGTTGAAATGGAAATTTAGGAAATGTTACTTTTTCTAGGAAAGGTTACGAAGCATTTTTTAAGTTCATTGAGAGAGGTGTTGGCGTCCATTTAAAATGATCCTAATTAGCAAACTAAATCTCAAATTATATCTTTTTTCTGCATTTTTTTCTATAATATATTGCACCTGCAATATATATATATATATATATATATATATATATATATATATATATATATATATATATATATATATATATATATATATATATATATATATATATATATATATATATATATATATATAAATTTTAAATCATTCAATAATGTAACCATATTCTATTTCACTCTTCACTCATTAAATGGTATTAAATGTCTTGAATTGATTTTAGACAGAAATCCTTATATAATATTTGCGCCACTTACGAAAATTATTAAATAATAACTTGGAGCCATTAGTTACATTTACCTTCTCTTCTTTGCATATCCAAGACTTGCCTCTGCCAACCGTGGCTTATCTCAGAGACTAAATACTGAGGGTGAGATCTCCATTGGGCAGCACGAGTCACTGGAAATGCAGCTCATGCTGGGGTCTTTCACCACTAAAGATTCATGATGAGCCGATAGTCGTCCTCGTTTAATAGTCAAGTTATCCATTCAAAATCCGTCTTAGCTAAAGAGATGCCATATTAGTGTGCATGATAATGATAACAACACTGTTAAAATTGGGATCTCGATATGATTTCACAAATGAAATCCTCACCAGCATGTTGCCAGTGTATTTTAATGAATGTGCATAAAAATACAGAATAAAATGAAGTAAGATATAGAATAAAGATGAATTCAGATGTTAACTATGTCAATTGACTCTGGTTCAAACTTTCATGTTTGTTAGCAACTTAGGAATTAGAAATATGTTCCTATAGTCAATGAAAGATACGAATAAAGGTATTAAAAATGATTGTGTGTAGTCAACTAGTGTTTATAAAAGAAGTATAATTTATCTGATGTAAATTATTTTAATATCTAAAACAAATAATTCTGTTAAAGTATTAAATAATCTTAAAAATAAGTCATTGCATAATTTCACTATGTGTAATATAAATAACTATATAGTGAAATGAATTATAATATGTCAATAAAAATTTATATTCCTTTATTTGACAGATATGCTATTTATTCTAAATTTTAAAAGTTCATAAGATTTATTGATAATTATATAATTTATAACGGAAGTTATAAATTACCCTTAAATTAAATTCAACCATTTTAATTAAAAGAGCATTATTATTTATATTTATTTTATTCAATTCCTAATTTAAATACACAATGCATTTGTCACTAGCGATATTTTTGAGCTTTATGCATGCAATACTTAGTCAAAAAATTGATTTTAATAATTAGTTTTACAAAACTAGTGTTTATTAAGTTAAATATTAGTTTACAAACCTAATGTTGAAAAAAGAAGTAAAATAAATTTAAACAAAAATTTTTATTTATTCTATAGAGAATGAAATAAAAATAAAATGCTAATTAACATTTTTAGTGTTCAATAGTACTTGTAAAATTTACTGCATAATGGCTTAGTATGTCTCAGTTTAGTTTAATGTAATATATATTATTCACCGATTATCTTTCAAACAAAATGATTAGTGCGGATTTACAATAATACTGTAGTATATAAGAGAATTTTGATTATAATACATAGCTCGTATTGAAAACGAACATCTTGAGTCCAATTTTCAAGTGAATATCGTTAATTAATTAATGTGATATTTAAGAAATGTTTGTATTGATCAGATATGTAAATATTTTCTCATCTTCTTAAATACTTATTAAATAACACATCAAAAGTAAATTTACATATAATTTCAATTATTTTAATCATGTTTTTAGGATATATGTTGTTGATTCTTCAATATTCCTAACATTTATTCAAGAATTAAGATTATCTCCAACAACGTAAGAGTTAACAAAATAACAAATACAAAATGAATGCATTAATTCGCTTCCAGTTTCATGAAAAGTATTAGCCAAAATATAAGCAAAAGTGTTCAGCTTTACTTTCAAAAAGAGTAAAGATAATTTGAATTGTGATTTTAAATTTTAAATTTTCCCTTATGACCTTTGTATTATCAACACAAAATATAATTGTTTGTGTTTTTGGTAATTTTATAAAATATGTTATTAATAGTATGTTTGAGAACAGCCGGTCACTCCAGATATTTCCATAAGATAAATTTGCTTCATTTGCAAGCTATTAAAATGTCCATTTTTGTAGAATTCTGGTGAAAATATATGGTTGTGTTTTTTTCTACTTAAATATAAATTATTTCAGAACTGTATTATAAGTTACTTAATCTAAAACTTGTTTCAATGTATATAAATTATTTGTAAAGCCAATGTCTGTACATAGTCACTGACTATTCCGGTCACTTCGTATTTCTAAGCAGTTATCAGGCCCTTAGAAACTTACACGCTCCAAGAAATTCTTATTCTCTCACTTAAAAAGTGAAAATATAAAACAGTAAAAATCCAGACACACTGATATTACAGCTTCTGTATTTCCTTTTTTCCCTTCCAATGCAATTTTTCCCTCGCTTCGTTGCTAGCGGAACAGTTTTTTCCCTATAACAGCAGAATCTGACAGCTTGGGTATGGAATCTTAACCTTCTTTCTTTCCATTTGGTGCAAGAAAGTATAGAAAAAAAAAACATGCTCCAGGTAAAAGCCATTTTCCAAAATCAGAATTGATCGTCTGCGACATTTTTGGACACACGATACTAAAAGAAAGAAATGACATTTAAGTACAGCTTGTTCTTTCGAAAAGAAATTAAATTACTTTATTGCAATGGATTATATGAGAAGGGAAAAAAATGGAACACACGTCTTTTCACTTCACTTCACTTACCCTATTTCGTAAAAGGCTTAACAGGAGAAAAGCTCCCTGATCTAGAAGAGTTATTTTTTTCACAATGACAGAAATTTCATTTGAGGTGTTGCATTTTATCCTTAAAAGCTTTTTACTGTTATATTCAGAACATAGAAATTACGTCTTAATTTATTAACTAAATTTTAAACTTTTAACACTGGGTATATCTCAGCAATTATAATTGTATTTTTTTTTTTAGTAATTTGATATGGCATTTTTTATGACTGATATGTTGTCCTAAAAAATCGTAATTTATTGACAAAGCTTTATATTTCATGTAAGAATGTTCAAAAAAGTTTAAATTATCAACAAATATTCATTACGCTATTTAATAAAAATAAAATTTAAGAGAAATGTGAAGTGTGAACAGAAATTTTTTATTACATTTATTTCTTAAATTTTTGTGCTTTTGTAATATGAATAAATCCAGTCAGCCAAGATGCAAAACTGGAATCAGGAGACTCCAGTTCGCATCCTGGCTGGCTCCTAAATTATTTTTTCTTCTGGTGGTGAGCAAAGTCTACCTTCATTCTCGTGGTGCTCTGGTTAAACGAAAGATTAACCCTACTGACTTAAACTCGCATAGCCATTGATAGAGCTAGCTTAGCTTATCCAAGTGTCATAAGTATCAACATAAAAATAAAAAATGATTTTGCTACTATAGAGAGAATTGTAAAAGAAACTATTTTTTGTTCTACAATTTTTAGTTTATTTTATAATTTGTTATATAAATTAATGCAAACAATTCATATAAAGTTAACTATCAGAATTTACTGAATGCCACTTTAAACTCAAAGTTGTAAAAATTGATAAAAATAGAGAAAATTTATAATCACTTCTATTGGTAAAAAGACCCCACCTTTTCGATTTAAACAAAATAAAGTTTCCCTACCATTACCTATCACCTTTATCTTTTACTTCTTAAGTACATTTACTTGCTTACTCATTGATTAAAGAATGAAAAATAACAGTAAAATAATTAATAAATAAAATAATGAATAAATACCTGTAAAATAACATCATATTACAATATCCAATCAACTTCTATCTCGAAGACCATTTTATTCCATCTTTGCTTATTAAATTTTTGAAGAGTCTAATATGTTTGCATTGTTTTAGCATGGGAGGATATACAAAATGTTGGTGACAGCGCAAGTGCCGATACCGTCATTTGATCCTAAATCAAAATTTTGATTTAAGTATTGGTGCTTGATATACACAGAAACAGACAGAAAAAAAACAAGTGAAGTGAAACACATGAAGCATATATTATTTTATAGATGTCTTTTAGGTCGTTATCCAATAAGTCAATCCTTGGTTTTGAATATGATAACTAATACAGAACAACAAATAGTAATTCATGTTATTCCTTGTTGGCTATATTGGCTTATTTATTAAACTAAAAATTTTGCTAAAGCAGATTATTAACTTACAGTTTTGTATAATTAAAAATAATCGTACTTTTATTAAATGCTGTTACAAAATTTTAAAAAAAATCTTAAATGTTTGTCTTTGAACTTATGTGACATAACCTAATTTTTTTTCGGAAGATCTGCTCATTTTTTTAAATTAAACTTTTCTATAAAAATGAAACAAAGCATTTGACATTAATTTTTAACAAATTCTTCAAGAGTTAAAAAAACTTAAAACTTATATTCCTCATAGAAACGAAACATACTTTCCGGACAGCTAACATAATTTAGTTTTAAAAATATTTGCAACTAGATTTCTTAATATGTTGTTTATATTATGATACACGATATCCAACAAAAAACATTATTTATAACAACATATCTTTATTTCCTGAAATATAAGTATTGAGATTTTAAGCTAAGATAAACTATGATAGCTCTTTTAAGAAAAACGAGACTAAATAAAACCTTAATTTAGTGGCAAACAAAACACATATTTTAATTTTTAATTTTACAAATGAAATCTTAAATGTGATTGATTTAGTGTGAATTATAACATAGACTTTATATATAATTAAACTACACATTGTTTTATTAAATTTTAATAGTTTAATTCATATTCCTGTATTTAAAGGTTGCTCAAATCCTTCATAAAGCAGAAATTTACATTTTTCATGAAGTATTGTGTTGAAAATTTAATGATTGATAGTGATTAATTATTAAATAATTCTATACAAGAAACCTCACATAAATGAACTTTTTAATGATCATTAATAAATATTCAATTAAATATTTTACAGAAGAAATCAACTAAATAATTTGCTCAAAGGTGATAAACTTCGAATCTGAAATAATATAATTATATTTTTAAATATATTCTATATATTAAAATATTTTTGTTACATGTCAAATTCAGATACACCATTGGTAATTTTATTTCTCAGTAAAATCTATTGAATAAAAGAATTCATTATTAAAAATCATTAATTTTAAAATTAGTTTGATTAGAACTATTAAAGTCACATAATACCCTATTTTAAATTTATTTTCACTAAAGGAATAAAAGAGTATTATTTACTTGAAACGAATTTTGGTTTGACATATATATATATATATATATATATATATATATATATATATATATATATATATATATATATATATATATATATATATATATATATATATATATATATATATATATATTGTAGCGGTTATAATTACAGCTACCTTCCCTGTTTAAGTGGGTAGATGGCGCTAGGCGCAACTAGTGAATTTCCCAGAAAGACGAGATCAATTAAGATATTGAAGTGGATTGGTTCGTTGCTTCTTTCTTTGTGTGGCTATTTGTGTGAAATTGTATGTAATGTGCCGTTATTGTTATATATTGTGATGTGGAACTTTAATAATGTTAATATGCATATGTTCCTGAAAGCTTTGTTATTCCTATTGATAGTTATATTTGGAATCATGTGTTTATAATATATATATATATATATATATATATATATATATATATATTATTATTATTATTATTATTATTATTATTATTATTATTATTATTATTTATAATAACAAAGTGTATAAAAACTTTTTTTACTCATAATTATTTTTGATACAAATTAGCAAGGTAATTTATGCTAAATTCTATCAAATACTAAATATTGTACAATTCTTAAGTAATTGAAACCATAATTCTTTAATAATCAATTTTTGAACGTAATAAAAGGGTATTTCTATTTCACCAGATTAACTTCTGCATTCAACTTCCAAACGTAGACCAATAAATGAAATGAATTAGTGGTTTTAAATGTCTGCCACTCTACAAAAAGCATATTTTGCTCAACATTCCCCTTGTGGTCATGCAAAATGAACGATGGGGCGGTTTATAACAAGCCTCAGAACACGCAAAGAAACATAAAGAATGTCAAATTCTTTTTCTGTCGGTCTTGCCGTATTTATCATTCCGATGCATTTTCTCTGAGTTAATATACATCTCTGGTCTGTGTAAGAAATATGGTCTGGTGTCTTTTTATTACATACACTTTGACAAACTGAAGTGGGAAAAATCTATCTCTGAAGAAATATTTCGGACAAAATGGTTTAACTAAAATTTGTCATTCTGTATTCTAAAACATACAACGAAATACATTTTGCTTCGAATAGAGCAATCTTAGCTGATTTTATTTAACTTCTGTAATATACTGATTTAATCTCTAAATTATGCGAATGCATAAAACTTAAATATATAAAATAAAGTATACTTACCGCATGAGAAAAAATTTTACGTGTTATGTGCATGTTTTCACATAATGCATACATCACATAACTTATAAGCATCACATATAACTTATGTAACTTATATAAAAACAAAAGTTTCAATCATATTTGAAAATTTTTAATTTTATGAAGCTAAAAATTCCTTTTAAGACATGCAGATTATTTTAATTTTTTCTATACCTTTTGATTCCCTCACCAATATTTTCGAAATACATTTGCTCCTGTTAACTATTTTCCTGAGGAGAAAAAACAAGTTTTTGATCTCTTCATGTTAATGTTTTGATAGTTTTCCTATTTACTTTTATCTATTTTTTATTCAGATTCAAAAAAATTTTTACAGTTAAACTTAAAATTTGCATTATGTTTGCATTCTTTAGATTTCTTTTAATTGAATAAATACACATGCTTACACATATTAATCATAGTAATTTCGATTTTGCTCAAATCTTAATAATTGAAAGCAAACTTGATATTTTCGAAACTATAAGCATTTAAGATTCTTTATTTCTTCAGACATGATTTTATAGCTAGTTTTTATTTACTCGTTTATTTAATTAGTCTCTCGTTAATAGGTTATAATCCTGATTTGGAATTCCAAAGATAATTTCTTCTGGCTCCTTCCGGTTTGTAAAAGGAATAAAAAAATATTTTGCTGTTTTGGCAAACAAGTTCCTAGAAGAGTAAGCAATTATACCACTAAACTGTTCATAACAGAATTAATTAGCAAAGCGTAAATCGTATCAAGGTTGAGTTAATTAAATTACTTTTTTCTTGAAATAACTCTCAAATAAAAAGACTTCTAAAAGATTTAAGAGTATTAAGCTTATAGATAGTAGGAAACACATTTGTGTGATAATAACTGCAAAAAACTTGTATAGTAAAAATGAAATAATTTGACTGAAAATATTCGCTTAGAAGAATGTCATTTATTTTATAAGAACATAAATGATCTGAATAAAAATTATGATGTGGGATATGTTTTCGCAATGATATTTTTTATAACACAAAATAAATAAAAATCTGGTAATATCACATAATTGTAGTGATAAATACTTTTTTTAGTAATTGATAATTTGTATGATTAGCGAAAAATAAAAATTAACATTGAAGTCTCCCATTTTAAATATCATTATTATTTGTTGAAGCTACAATGGTAAAGTTAATTTTTGTTTGTTTAAATTAGTCATTCTTCATTAAATGAATTACAAAATTTTTCCTTCATTTGGAGACGATTTTCATTCATCGAATATTATATATGGCGGAAATCTAAGCACAAACCCAATTTTAAAAAATTAAAAAATAATACATGTTAAATGCATGCTTTTTACATTTCAAGTTTACAATGCAATTATATCATACTCATGGATTGCATAATGTTAATTTCCTTCAGATCAAAGTCAATTTTTATTATTTGAGGGAAATATTTGTAAGGAACAATGCCATTTTTTTCTTTCTTCGCAACATATGACTTGGAACGCGAAGTGCCGTTAGTAAGACCTTAGAATTTCCACAGCTTTTCAATAACTGAAATCATGAATATGCTGCATGTTCGTTAATCCTAAAATTTCATTTCATTAGTATTGTGTGGTGTATAATGAAGCTCAAGGCACTGGTGCTAACCTCATCATTTTACCATTGTTCGAAAGATCTAGGAAATTTGAAATGGTGATTTGATTTGTTCGTTTCTCAATGGTGATTTTTTGTACATGTGGGCTAATTTGATCAGAAGCTAAAATTTTACTTGGATTACAAACATTCAAGCCCAAGGTGAGATTCAAACTCCCGTATTGTTGAATCAAAAACCAAAGCTTTAGCCATTCTATATCAAGATAGGCTTAAAGTTGATAATATTTGACCTAATCATAAATTAGTTATTGCTGCTGCATCCTCACCAATACCTAGCCAACATCTGAGACATTTTAGCTAGTGGAAACTACTGTGATTTAGAAAAAGGAATCAAGCAAATCTCTTAGTACTTAACCTGCTACTTCGGGAAGTATCATTTCACTTGGAGGACATTGCGACCATTATTTATTAAACTTGTCCCAGCCGACTTTAATGAACTTAAGTATCTTTGGTTAAACCGGGATTGAAGCTCACTGCCTTCCAATAGTAAATATGATGTCCAATAAAAGCAGGCCACCGTGGCCTTTGACCAATTGGTAAAAGTTGATGTCTATTCACATTGTTGTAAATGTAATTGTTAACATCTTTTTTCAAAGGAAACTGTTTCAAAGAAACGTGTTAAAGCACACTGGGCCAAAATTTCCATCAATTGAAAATATATTGCTATACTTATCCGTAGTAATTACAAATGTATAAGGTAACAATAAATCTTTCCACTTTTAATGCACCAAAAGAAAATTAGCATCAAGAACCTTCTGCAATTGTGTCACCAGCTGTGAAGTTCTTTATAGCAAGTCTTTAGAATTTTTGAATCAAAAAATCCCAAATGTGCTCGATAAAAGTCTGCTTCATTATCATGAATCCTCCGACCTCAGTGTTTGAAACTAAACCCTCACCATCAAATATTTATTACCTTCATTATTTGCAAGTTTTTGATACATTCGGTAGCTTGATGCAGCTGTTGATAATCCTTACTTTGAATAAACTCCTTAGGAATTAACTTTTTTTTGCTCCAACACAAATAGCGACCGGTAAAAATGTTTTTCTATGCTCAAGCGACAGCTCTTAAAACCACTTGATACCCTCATCTGAAAGCCTATTCTCAGTTCATTCATCTATTAGAATATTTTTTAGTTATCTTGCCTAATATGCTAAAGATTAACATGTATGTACAAAATTGTACAAAGTATATTAATTTTGGTTGAGAGTAAATAATGTTCATGGTAAAATCTATAAATATTCAAACAACAGCAAAATTAACTACATGTAACTTTTTTGATGTTAATTGTCAAATTTGTTTATGAAAAATTAATACAAAAATAACGGTAAAAATGTTATTTGTTAAAACAATAATTGTAAAGAGTTAAATAATTAACGAATATTTTATAACTATTAATTCAATAATTTTTTATCTTTAGGTCATTGTCTCAGTAAGTTTATATATAAAGAATAATATTTGAGAAGAGTAAAAAAAATATTTGTTTAAAGTTCCTGCACCAGAATAAACAGAAAATTAGAATTTGGAAATAAAGAGGTATGATGAAATGTTAAAGTGAGAAAAAGAAAACATGAGAGGGAAAACAAAATAAAATGGGAAATGAGCCAAAAATTGTAGAGAAAATAACGTGAATGCATTATTTTATCAACTTCTATTGGGATATCAATAGGAAACCAAAATATGCTATTGCATTTGGAATGACAGGTGAACAAATAGTCGCCAACTTTGAATTTATCCAGTACAGTGCGTGTTTTCAACAAGCTGGCTTCTGTGATTTACAAAATCGAATAATGTTATTTAATATTAAATCATTATAACATTCATGAGAATCTTAACCTGATGAAGAAAAATCCATATATCTATGTACTTTTAATTAAAATATAAACAAATACGTGGTCTCTACAACTGATTTATCGGGTCAACTCATTTACTGTAATAATTAGTTCTTTCTTCAAATCTTGTACTTTTTATAAAGTTCATTTTTAGTGAATAATTTAAATTTCATGGAAAAAATGGGAGACTCTTTTTAAATGAATTTTAATACATTCAGTTAAAAATTCCACATCGTTACTATCAAATGATTTTACTGAAGGAACTATTCTCTTCATTTATTATGAATTCAAATCCATAACATATGTAATTTCATTGTATACACTTAGAATGAAAATAAAGTAAATTGCTAATTCATACATATTTCTTATAAATATGCAGTCGTTTTTCATTTTGTTAAGAAAACACTTAATGTATATTTATCATATGTTTTGGGGTATACAGGTCACTTCATTAATTATTGTCATTGTAATCACCAATTTTGCGTGTATTTCATGGCTATCAAAATTAAGTCACGACTTATATGAATAAACTAATCTATTCAATACATATAGTAAAGTACTTTCCACACACAATATTGATTATGTAATGAGCATGACCAACATAACAATGATAATTTCGTGTATTAATTTATCGATTTTAAGAACATAATTTGAGTGGGAGGACACAAAATAAGAATGAGACTTAGCGATTTCTTCGTTCGCGACTTAACAATAGTTAATGTTCCAAGATGTGTATTTGTTTGTCGCTGTGTAACAACATTTCTACAAGAGTGGATGGATTCAAGGAGGATTTAAATCGTAAAATGGACTTGTAGTCACAACAAACACGTAAATGAAAGGTAGAAGTTGGATCCGCGAACTGTTAAACTAAAGACCAAAGTGCTAAGCATTCAGATATAGGTCACAAAATGCAGTGAATATCGAAAAAAGTATTTTACATGGAAACAAAATTGTTTGAAAAAGTAAAACCACATCGGAATCAAACTATCAAAGCTGCTTCTTTTTTACTAATACATCACTGAATGTATCTTTCTACAAAAGGACTGACCTTTTAGATGCTAAAACCTTGCTTTATTTAACTCCGACGTATTTATATCAAAATTCATGCGTTACGTCAATGGATGAAATTACGATAATTATAAAAGAAAATATGACTAAACTGACAAAAATAATTAAGTTGATTTCTGAAAAATAATTTTGCATAATTTTACAAGGATACTACGTATTATATAAAGAATGAAATGCCACATACTAAAAACAGAGCAAATCTTATCAATTGTGTTTTTCAAAGAATTCATTTGTGTTTTTCAGAGAATTTTATTCAAAGAAATCTTATTTTTGATACTTTCAGAAGTTTATAAAAACCAAGTATAAAAGGAATTTAAATGCAATCAAAATAAAAAAATGCAATTAACAATTTTTCATGGAAAACGCGAGCAAGCTATTCTTATTGACTTTATGTGAAGAAGTTAACAAACACAAAAGTTGAAAAGTTAAACAAAAATTGAAAAGTTAACAAACGAAATTTGAAAACTCCAAGGTTTATTCAATATGTATACATTCTGTTGATAGGATAACGATAATGTCAGCGAAGTATCTGAATATCATTTCATTTCCTATTATCAACGCTTGAGCTTCACTCTCTGAAAAAATTTTAAGTTCCTAGACACTAACTGAACAAATAAAAAAAACTACGGGTACAACTTCGACATTTTTTAACTGGTTTTCGAAATGAAGCAAAAAAAATTTTTTTTCCTTCTTTATAAGTAAGAGAAAAAAAACACGGTGAAAAACTTCTCTCCGCTTTAATCAAATCTGGCAAGTGTCGGAGAAAGAATTTGAAAAGTGGTAATGAAGGAAATTGGGTAGAGAGTCGTGATAATATAAGGGAGCTTTCTTTTTCCTTACACCCTCCATTAATGCCTTCAAGAGAACGGTCGCTCATGGAGACTGATAACGACCTCATTAATTGCTCGAGAAAAAGGAACACAGTCGCAAAATCCTTCGAATGTCTTCCTCCCGCCTTCTTCTCCTCCGTCTACATTCTTATTCTATTTTTTCAACTCCTTGTGGACACCAAGGGTACATAATACGAGGGTGTAAAACACACAAAAATAAAAGTTTCTGCACCATTCCTTTCGATTCCCTATTTAACATTAGCTAACAACTTCATTTCCATTTAATGAAAAGCAAACACTCCGTGTTCAATGAAAATAGATTGGTATTAGTACTTATAATGCGAGCAATTGAATTAAGATAAAATAAAAAATTCTTTCATACATGTAAGATTTAAGTGTGGATAGAATTTAAAGAATTCATTATTGTTTTTTTAAGAGTTACTTTTATTTTTAAAAATAATTTTAAATATTAATCATAAATTATTAAGATAATTTAAGATTAAATGTAATTTGAATGAACTACTGTAATAAAATCTAAAATTTTGGAACATAGATGAAAGGAAAAGTTAAGATAAACTATTAAGAAAATATATAGAAAAATTATAACATTTTTTTACATTTTTTGCCCTTAAATATAAAATAGGTGGCTTAAAAACTGTAAATTCTTTTGCATTGTATTATTTAGATTATTCAAATATTTGAAATAAGACCGTTTTACTGCTTATTTCTTTAAGATTTTAAAATTAATGGTAATCTAATCTTCTATTTGCTTTTTTGTACAGTTTAGTATTTATTTGTCTATACTTATACATATTTATACAACTAATAACATATTATTGTAGTTTACACTTGTATTTTGGAATTGCTCCTAATATGTATTTTAATGTTACACAACTTGTAATTCTTTTTCTTCCGTATAGTGTAACTGAAACAGTTAATTCCCTCCAATAAAATCCTATCATTGCTCAATTTCTATAGATTTTGAGCATTTAAATGGGAAAGAAAATATCAGTCAAGTTATAAGAATTTAAAAGTAAACATATTTGTTGAACATTTTGATTAAATAAAACTTCAAGTGGAAAGACAAATTTCAAACTTTGAAAGAATTTATCTTCTAACAAATTCTTTTTCAGAAAAGATAAAGTGTCATTTTGAGAAAAAAAATTCTTGAAAGAAATGAGAAGACATTTGAATTTGAAGATTTAATTTGACACTTTATAAAATAAAATTAATTTTTTTAAATATAGAAATAAGGACATTTTAAAAAATTACAGTTAATAAAATCCTTACAAAACTTCAGTACTGGAAAAGGTGTTAATTGAAAAAAATAAGTTTCATTAATAACATTTCCTAAGTATCATGTTTTTTCTAGTTAGTTTCTAGTGTTAGTTTCTTTCCATTTTTTCGATTATTGTAAAAATTATAAAAAAATTGTGTTTGTAAAATAAACAGATAATACAATATTTTGAAGAAAATCTAAAATTTAAATTACACAACTTAAAACCATTTAATAAAATCATAACACTCCTTACTTATATGAGTAAAATAATTTGTAACCGTATTTTTCTTATGATTTAACAACTTGTGTGTTTGCTATCTATGACATAGTAATGTTTTAAACGAGTTTCTGTATTTCATATTTAAATTTAAAGGTTATTAAATCGAGACATTGCCTGTATAAAATAAACTGTTTGCTTACACGCATAAAAAATTATATAATAAATACTATTCTTTACTTCATACTTTAAGTGTAAAATTAAACTACGAAGAGTTCTAGATTAATTAAATCATGCTGGATAATATATAAAATATCATTTAAATAGAATGAACTTGATTTGAAACTTAAAAAAGAAAAGTCTTTCAGAAAAATACAGAGTATAACTGAATAAATTTCTTTTATCCTAGGAGTATTACTAATATGATACCTGACCCGCGATATATGCGAGTATATGCGATATACGTGCTCGTTAAATCGTGGAATCGGAAGTCCTGCGATCTGTCGTTTACCATGAGTGTAATGGTTTGGAGAAAATTTTCTCCGCTTTCAGATCAATATCAAAATTAAGGAATTGGATCCTCTGGTGGTCCCATCTATCGGAAGAGTTTTAGAGCAAAGTCGCACTTTCATCTTTGTGGTGCTCTGGTTAAATGAAAAACGTACCTTACTGACTTAAATTCGCATAGCCGACAGCAAAGCGAGCTTGACTTGTCTAAGCGTCCGAAGTAACAAAATAACAAATTTTATGAATAAGATAAATAATATTAAGAAGTATGAAAAAATTATATTTAATAAAAAGTGATCAAATTAATTATAATAATGTTATAAATAGAGATTTAAAAGTTTTAATTAAATAAATTCATAGCAATTATGCATTATGACTTGAAATAATTATTGAACTCATAATGTTATATTTGCATTGTTGTAATTGTAATCATTTAACGGA
This sequence comes from Latrodectus hesperus, assembly GCA_037975125.1. NCBI lineage: Eukaryota > Metazoa > Arthropoda > Arachnida > Araneae > Theridiidae > Latrodectus > Latrodectus hesperus. Next base: position 31,439,520 of record CM075851.1, on the reverse strand, counting down.
TTCATTCTGAACAATAAGGACATTTTTTAATCTTTATTTTACAAATGTTACATGTTGGCGCAACATGTATCATTTGTAAAATAAAGATTAAAAAAATAATCATAGGAGTTTTAAAAACGAATAAATTACAAGAATAGTTTAAAAAAGCAATGCAAAAAACTAATGTTAACTTTATCACAATGCAAGATGACTTGTTATACATTTCGCACTTTAAAATAAACACGTGCAAAAGAATTATAATCCCAAATTTTCCATCTAGTTATCCAATATAAATATCACTAAATTCATCACTCAATTAATATTTTGTAATTAATATAATCATCGCAGTTAAGTACTTAAATAATTAAATTTATACGATAAAAAGGGACATTCTTGTTTTTTCGCGTTTTCTTTCTATCTATTTTCTTACATAAATATCACACATCTATAATAATTTAAATTTAGCTACATGCAAAAGAACATTTTCTACTTCTTATTACGATGATATGCACATTATGTTTTAACAATTTTCTTAAGACATGAAAAGCAACAAAGTGATGACGCTGATAATTTGATAATGTTTTAAACCTATATCTCAATTTGTCATAACAGAATCAAATTAAGTGCTTAAGTATGGATATAGGCTTTCAAATAAGATTTCCTTTGGAACAAAGTGAAAATTTATTTTAAAAATTATGGCTCTAAAGTACAATTTTAACAGCTTATAAAAAAGCATCACAGGCGTTACATTAAACTTTTAAAAAAATGATAGACATTTTTTTAACTCAAGCTTCAAGAAAAGTGTGTTTAGTTAAATAAAGTTTTAAGAATTCATTTAGCATTTAGCACAGCAAACTTGTCAGGAATATATTTTAAATCCTTTTCCAATCCCATGGATTCCCCTAGAAGAAGGAATAATTACGGGAGTAGGGCAAGTTTTGCTATATATTGAGCAGGGACAAAATTCTTCAAAAGTGGTAAACAAAGTTCATTATCAAACTGAACTTAATTTTACTGTTGCATTAAAAATGTCAATTAACAAAATACATGTATTCAATTAATGGCATACATAAAATCTTTTTCAAACCAGTAATTAAAAGTTATTAACGCAGAAATAGAAATTGGAAAGTGATTAACTGACGCTCCAAAAGATGGATAATTAACTTTGTTATCAAGAAACTTACTTAAGCACTATTAGCTGTAGACGATTTCAATTCTTATGTGTATTTTATTTTCAAGACAATTTGGTTTTTGCCCATAAATTGTGTACTTGGAATTTAATCTTTACAACTTTACAAAGTTTATTTATCAAGTTATTTTAGAAGTTAATATAACTCTTTATTTGGTGTTAATCATTTTTGGAACAAAGTAGAAAATTAAAATTGCTGGATAGTGCGTTTTAAATTTTACGAATCATTCTGCTTAACAATTTATAAGTAAATATAGATAAAAATTTGTACATTACAAATTGATTAATGATACTTAAATGAGATTTTTTATGGAATAATACTTATTTTTCTTTATTATAATATAGTAATTACATTTTATATTTTATTTATTTATAAATTTGAAACTAATTATCCATTAAAATATTCTTATTAAACTTTCAATTTAGTATACTTTGCAATCAAATTAGAAAAAACATCATAAAAATATCAGTAATTAAATTAAAGTCTTGATTAATGATAAATTAATTTAGCCTAACTGAAAAGAGAAATATATGATTACTTTAAGAAAAAGTTAAACAATATTTAGGGAGTTGAAATTTTTCAATGTCTAATTAAGATTTAATAAATTTTAGACGGTAGACTATAGTCGCGTATCACAAGTTTTGTTTGTCTGTTACGCACAACAGCAAATTCAACCAGGACTACAGAAAAAAGTATATTTAGAGTCACTAAAGCCATCTAATATTGAGGTAGAAGTGAAAATCAGGTACTATTAAACTGGATATCAACCGACTACACAAATGCTACTGACTGCATACAAATAGCTAACTCTTTGATCTTCTTGTTACATATTGAAATGTAATTAATATAACAAGGTATAAATTTTGATAATAAGGATAGATGAATGGAAAACTTCTTTTTAATTATCATACGTTATCATATCTTTGTAAGTCTTCTGATCAGTACAAAATTTCTGCTACTTCTCGGACTAATTCCCTTATCCTAAATAGTTTGCTCACTTGTTTTTGACTCTACAGTGCTTGGGTTCGAATCCCGAATCCTATGTACTATATACTGTCTTGGATAACTGTAGCATTTCATAGTACTCTTTAAACTGTACCTTTTGGTCTAATTAGTCCTTGTATGAAAAGAATGACTGTTGAGCATAAAACAAACCATGCCCATATAAATCTAAAACAACGTTTGGAAAAATAAAAAGTTTTTATGATGGAGAATACAGTAATCAAACATTATAGCAAATGATTTATTAAAGTTTTAAAAAAACTGCGTTGGCCGGGAGTCGAACCCGGGTTAACTGCTTGGAAGGCAGCTATGCTAACCGTTATACCACCAACGCACGTTTGATGAGCTTACTAACTCATTTGTAAAATAAATTTCATCCGGTCATTGCCAAGAGTCGATCTGTTGCTTGAGATATAATGGAACGTAATTATTATATCAAAGTATAAATTTTGATGAAAAGATAAAAAGATAAAAAAATTTTGTCTTTTCATTATTGTCTAACATAATTTTATTTTTGTCAACTTTCTGCTTTGTACAAATATTCGATTATTTCTTTAAATAAATCCCCAAGACACCAACCGACTGACAAGTGATATTACTTTCAATTCCACAGGGTGTAGGTTCGAATCCCACCTGGAGAAGGGATGTGGTTTGCAACTTACTTTAAACGATACCTCCCACTATAATTAGCCTTTGTGCGCAATAAATGAGATTTAAACGACATGCAAAACATCCCCAGAATAAATCCACGAAAGGGAAAATATATATATTAGATAAATAAAACATTTTAACAGAGAATATAAAGTACCAAAATTAGGAAACGTTAGTTAGAAAAAGAACATGCGTTGGCCGGGAGTCGAACCCGGGTCAACTGCTTGGAAGGCAGCTATGCTAACCGTTATACCACCAACGCTTGTTATCAGAGTATTCCATGCATTATTAAACAGAAAAATTTAGATCATTGACCGACATCGTGACAAGTAAAAAAGTTGCCTCACGGAAATGTTTTTAAAAAGATTCTCTTTCTTCATTCTTCGAACAATATATTTTTAGATCATTTTCTACCTGCATATATTCAAGTTTTAAACTCCAAGATTCTTTCACAGTTTTATTTTTTAAATTAACTCAGTTTTTGAAGGAAAAGTTTTAAAAATATTGGGAAAATAAGACACTAAAGACGTACGTTAAGAGCGGAGAATTAATCTTGTGATAAAAAAAGTTTTTTTCTATACCTATATTTTGAATTTTTTAAATGATCTTTAAAATATTCAAACAAAGTTTTAATTTATAAGACTTTTAAAATGATCATTTTCAACAAACTTAATAAATAATTAAATTAAGTACTTACTGGTAGAATTCATTTTTCCAAGAATGTTTAATCTTTTTAAGCTGCTGATATTCTTTATCATTTTGATTCATTCAAGACATTAAGTTTCTTACTGGGTCACTAACGCATTTTTATGCTCTCAAAATAGATTGTTTAAATTTAAATGCATGTCCGAACATTTTATCCAAAAATACAACAATAGTAAGCTTAAGCATAAAGTTGAATAATTGTGTACCATAATAGCAAATAATAAGTATTAGAAATGAGGATTTTGTAAAATATTAAAACAATTGAAATGTAACGGAAAATTTCAATTTGAAAAAAAGAAATGTGATGAAAACAATTTTTCAGGAATATGTGTGTGTGTGTGTGTGTGTGTGTGTGTGTGTGTGTGTGTGTGTGTGTGTGTGTGTGTGTGTGTGTGTGTGTGTGTGTGTGTGTGTGTGTGTGTGTGTGTGTGTGTGTGTGTGTGCATATTGCTAATTGGTAAAAATTAAAATCTTATTTCGCATTAAATATTGTGGGCTTAAAAGATAATATTTTCTATAGTCACGCTATTAATATGCATACGATCAGACACTACGGCTCTTTTTATGTATATTGTTATCATATAAAAGGAGGGATTTATATTATCTTCTAACATATAAATTATTTGATTCGCATAGGTGCGTTTGCATGTAATGTATAATTTTCAACATTTTTATTTCAAAAATACTTTTATCTCATGCTTCGTACTTTTAGAAAGATTTATTTAGATAATGCAAAAAGTAGATAAATACTTAATTATTATTTAAAGATTAAAAATTAAAAGTAAAATATAATTTATAAGAGTAAACGCATCAATGTATAATTCTTTCATTTAAATTTACACGGGATTTAATTTATTTTTGAATTAATATTATATTAAGGATTCAGAATATTTATTTAATCTATTTTATTATATGCATAAGTTTTTTCAAAATTTATTACATACACTTATATTAATTAACAAGATTATAACAGAAGACACATATACTTGAATTTTTAATATTTCTGAAACAAACTAATATTTTTCTCATTTAAATAATATATCATAAAATCATTAAGATTAAGTTATAATGAAAAATGCAAATTCCCATATAAATTCATTACACAGTTATAACTTTTATATCTTCCGTATTTTCTCCAAAAAATCAAATTTTCTCCAAGTAATTTTTTAATTTATGCATCTTATCAGATATATATTTTAAAATATCAACACTTATTCCTTTTAGATCTATAAAAAACACCAGAGATAATTCATGTTTCAAATATTATCTACTGAAAAATAAAAATTTTAATAATATTAATGATGGTTTATAATATTTAAAAGAAACTCTTAGTTTGAAGCAATTATCGTTAAATTCATTTACTTAATCAAAATTTCAATGAAGTCTGAAACACACTATAATATGGTGATAAATATATAAATGAGTGATTAATGTAAATTAATACTTAAAAAAAATCTGCAAGCGGTAACAATCTCATGAACATGTTCAAAATATTTGACAAACTAATTTACATCTCACAGGACAACTGCGATGTCTTCTGAGGATTTTTCGATTGCACAATTGGAGGGATAAATTCAAGCAACTCAAGTGCTTCGAAATTTGCGACACGTCAAATTTCAACTAAGACAAACAAAAAATTGCAAATATTTTTGTTTGAAATATAATTATGATTTATTAATTAGAACAGTAAGCAGTCGTTTACGTCGAAAAAATTTTATCTGGCAGAATTCATTAATTACATGAAAGGTTTGAGATTTTACCGACTCAGTAGAGAATAAGAATTATTTCAATAAATTAACCACGAGACAAAATATTCATACTACTGATATTTGTATAAATTCAAATTATTTGCTTCCCGATCTATCAATTTAACCAAAAATATTAGAAAAAGCTATGTGAATAAATATTAGAGTTGTTTGTTTGCAATAAAACATGAAATGATTTTCACCTTACTAAACATGATTATATTTATAGAAAAGGAAGTTTACAAGATAAGGTTTAAAATATAATGTTTAAAATCAATTACAAATTTATTAATTAGAAATAAATAATTCCATATCAAATCTTGATTTATCGTTAAGTCTAATTAATTTTGACTTATTCTCGAATCGTATTTTAAAAGTACATTTCAACAAAATTTAACTGCTATTCGACAATAATAACACAAATCAGTAGGATTCTTTGCAAAAAATTATTTACATATAAAAACAAATTAATAACCTATGTTCGGTTTGTCGCACAACGGTCATTTTTTGCACGCGAGGGCTAATTAGACTGGGACCTACGGTTTAAAGTGGATTCCGAACCACTACAAATATCCATACCCAAGGTGGGATTCGAACCGTTGCACTATTGAACTGAAGGCAAGAGTGCTAACCATTCGGCTGCCAGCTCGGCAATTTATAACCTAAAGCTGGGAATAATGTTTGGGGAGAAAATAAATTATAAATTTATCAATCTCTTAGAATTGTTTTTAACCATAAAGTGGTTGCTTCTTTCCTTCCAGGTGAGATCACGATTACGTCACTTTATTAAAATTCTTATTGGTTTAAAACAACCATCACGTCAGATAACGTTTCATCTACATCACACCGTATTGAGGTGGCATCGTAAACCGGACTTGTCTATAAATTTGATGCCTGCTTTAAAATCGCATTCTTCAAGCGTCAGCAAACAAGGTGAAGTTGACCATCGAATGTCTGAGTGTCGTAGGCGATGAGAAAAATACATTCAGGATTTTTACCAGTAATAAAGAAGTATTTTCATGCGGTGTTATTATAAATACAGATAATTATCACATAGAATTTTGAAAGCACATGTTCTGATATATTAAATTATTTAGCAAATTATATAAAATTGAAAAGACATAAATAGAATAATTAATTTTAAAAACCATTAAAAAATAGAAAAATATGTCCTAAAATTAAAGAAAAATCTTAGATGGATTAAAAAATACAGAAATATTTGAAAGACAAGTAAAAACTCATTAGTTATACCTTGTTATTTACTCAAACTTTTTAAGAAATGTAAATTACATAAATACTTATCTATAAATATAATTATTCAAGTGAATTTAATAATTAAATTATATATATATTTAAATGTGTATATTAAGCAAGAAAAAATTGAGTTCGTAAAATTTTCCTCAGTTAACAGATATTTAGTTGGATTAAGTTTAAATGTACAATTTAAATTAAATTATTAAATATGCCTTAGATTTATATAAAAATTTCACCCTTTTAAGAGGTGAAAGTAGAAATTAAAAACACTAAATCATCTTTTCTATAACTAAAATTAAAAAAGCTAAAACTACAAAGAACCAGAAATGTTTTAAAAAAAATGTCTTTTCTTAATGTCACACACAAAGTTGCAAATTTATTTATTTTAAATTTCCTCCTAAATGCTTATGATGTCGTTAGCAATTTGGCGTAAGTTGCGGAAATTATAGTTGAACGTATACTCAAGGCATGCGCAAATGTTCTGCGTTGTATGGGATCGACGAGAATAAATTCCAACCGACACACTTGTAGTGTTGAGTTTTTCAAGGTCATCTTATCTAAAAAAATTCATCTTACCATCCTCAGAATTGCTTGAGGATATCACTTAAATTCATTTTATTGTTGGAGCAGAGTAAGCTGGATAATTGATTTACAAATTGTTTGATTGTTTTAAGATTAAATTTGAATGTCAAAACATGTATGTTCACCTCTACCACCGTAACATGTTCACCCCCTTGACAAGAAAAATAAGTTCCCTACTCATGATCATTTTGTGGGAGGGACCTAATAGTAATACCGTCGTTGAGAACCAAAAATCAAGAATGACTAAAAACTATAGATTTAAACTGCAACTATATAAATATAAATTCAATTTATGCAATGGATCTTCCACATATAGAAAGTAAGATTGTCGTAATAATGCCTTAGGAAATTATTTATTTTGATATATTTTAACTATTTCAGATTATATATAATTTAATTATGCATATTCTAAGGAAATAATTAAGATGAATGTAGTTCAATCGGAGAATTGTCACTTTGAAAGCAGGATTTATTTCAATGAAAAAACATAATCATTTTGCTTTATCAAATAATTGTAGTAAATAAGAAGAAAATTTAAAAATCACTATTTTAAATTTTTATTCATATTTTTTTCAGAAAAAAAACATTTGATAATCCGTGGAAATAATAAAAATTGACCATCTATTTTATTGCAAAATAAAATATTTTTGCATGATCTAGTTCCAATTTATGGAAAATTTTAATACTAAAAGTTTTTAATGTAAAGCTATTGTGCAAGTTCCTGTGTTAATTTAAGCATGTTTGATTTAAATGGACAAGAACTGAAAAAAAGAACTGTCTTGTTTAATGCAAATTTAGAATTACATTAACTTTTTATACGGTGTCAGTTTTTTATGCTAATTGTTTCGTTTCCTTTAAAGTAAACAGAAAACTAAATTTTATCAACACGTTTTTTTATTTGGATGATTTCTTGAGTGTTTTAAATTAAGCTGTTCAGCTTGTCTGGAAGAATCGCATACAAAGGAAGATTGTTAATGCTACATATAAACTTATAAAGCAAATTAAAAAGAATCACGAACACTTCTATAATTAAAAGTACTTAAGCAATTATACTTATCTTTTTCTTCGTTTAATCATACTTCATTTAGAATTTAATTTTCTATCTACACATGACATTAATTAAAAAAAATCGGAGAAAAATACAAGCTTAATTTATTTTAATACATATTAATACATTCAGCTAATAAATTACTGTTAATTACATCAATATACTCGTCCGTACTTTTATTTAAAATTATGCTTCTTCCGTTAATTGAAAGATCTATGCAGATATTCTTACAAATTTTGATTTTGAACAGAATTGGGTTTTTAATTAAATTACTTCCTTTAATTGCTTTTAAAAGCCTTCTTAAATTTTTGGAATTTTTTTCCTAGGAAAATTTTGTTTTTCCAGATATTTACAAGGGTATTTACCATACAATTTTTGAAATTTTTTTTGAATAAATGTGTGTAAAATATATTTTTCATTTTATTTTTTGCTTAACCCATTAATGAATTTTACACACATTCATTATATAATTCTTAAGTCTTCATTGTTTTAAGATCATAATTTTTTTATTTATATGCAATAGATTAATTTATATTGTATATTTAAGCATGTTATGAAGAAATTGAAGCAGTAATAGTTAAAAAAATTTTAACTAATTAAAACGAAAATTTATCAAAGCATGTTGCGTTATTAATATTTAAAATATATTTAAAATTCTTCTTGTTTTTTTTAAACTTAATTGGTAAACAAAATTATATATTTAAAAAATTTCATTATCTTAAATTTTCAGCCTTATTAACATTTTTACTAGCCGAATAAGTTTCTTTCGTTGTTTTCTGTTCAGATGATTTTCAGCATTGGTATGACAGCCCTTAGTGAGTATCGGCCTTTTTCAGAAGTCTCTGCCATTCTGCCCTATTTCCAGAACTCGACCTCCAGCGTTTGATTTTAGGTATGGCAAAGTCTTTCTCCAGGCAGTCCTTTCATCTCTTCTTCGGTCTTCATTTTGGTCTTTTACAGAAAGGGGTGGCATTGAAGGCCTCAAGAGGTATTCTCTCTGCACTCATTCTCAGAAGATGTCCTGCTCATCTCATTCTAGACAGCTTTATTGATTCGATAATGTCCTAACCTTTATATATTTTGTATAGCTCAAAGTCATACCTTTTTCGCCAGGTGTTATTTTCAAGAACAACACCAAAAATAGCTCGCAGGACCTTTCTCTCAAAAATTGCCAATGCTCTCTTTCTTCATCGTCAAGGTCCTTGCCTATGAGGCATAGGTTAAAACTAGTTTAATTAATGTCCTGTATATCATAATCTTTGTCCTTCTTTTGATTAGATAGGATTTTAGAAGATTCACATAATTTTACATCTGGTTTAATGAATTTGTAACTAACACGTGACTTTACCACATGCTTATTTAGTTTAGATTTTAGCAGTTAAACAATTGCCTAATTTTCTGGTATCCTACGTAATTATGAAATGAAAAGACAAACATTCTGTGGCATCGTACACAGAAAACGCTTTGCTGCCATACTTCCTCGAAAACCGGTCCTGGTGTTTCCGGTGGTGACAAGACCTGATAGGGGAATATCGATTCGTCCCTCGATCTTCCAAGGACACAGGTGGCAAGCAGGGAGAGAAAGAAGGAACTCTCGCTAGGTGAGCGAGTTAGTGTGGCCTGTTTTGTTTGAGTAATTTTATTATGTGTATTGCCCTTTTGTAAAATAGTGAATACAAAATAATCAATTTACAAATAATCAAGAAATGTGTGTAAATCAATAAAAGAAGATATTATGCAGCTTAAACGTGTCTGAAGTTTTTCCCATAGATATAATCAGCTTTCATACAGACTTGATCTTCCAGAGCACGTGATGGTAAGTCTTTCTCTGTTTTATTCATTACCTTAGTATATTGTTATTCTCTTCGGTGTGTATTATCAAACTGGCACGAACTCTCAAAGAGTCATTCAATTAACGAATGCTTATTTTGTAAATAATTCTAAATCTCCATTGAGATACATTCCAACTATGCAATGGAAGCAGAAGTAGAACACAAATTAGATATTTTTGCTTGTGGCATGCTGTAATTAGTGTTTTTTGTCGTGTCTATGATAGTCGTATCAAATAAATTCGTTAGTTCTTATAACGGCTTTTGCAATTTCTTTAATTTTTTCCTTTGTATAGATCTATCAATGATAGCAAAACTTCGATTTATCCAAGGTCAGCACTTGTAGCTGGGCATTCAAAAACGTGGACTGGTGTCAGCTGCGTGTCTGGGTAGTTATCAAAGTTCCTGCAGATTCTCCTGTCCACCATGTCCAGCTTCATGCCCCTGTGAGGTTTGGTTCTCAGCCTGATAATAGTTCTTCTCAGTTAAGTTGCCAGTGTCCATATTACAAAGCTGATGTTTTGTTGGAATTGACATTTCTTTTAGTTTAGATTTAGGTATTGCATTAGCATCTTGAAGGATAACTTTAACATTGTTAATGGTAAGATTTCAGGCTCCTTTGGTAATTTTTTCTACATTTTCATTTCTTGCAATGTCAACATGTGAGAAAATCCCCTGGAGAGTGCAGGGTTTGCTCAACTCTTGAATGTCATAATCATTTGAATAAATTTCTTGGGTGATAGAAGAGTTTTCATTGAAAATTGCTCGGAGAGCTGCCTTCGAGTCACTGAAGATAACAAGGGCTTTTACCTACTCAGAGGAAGAAGGGCTTTGTACATGTTAAACGTCTCTACAGTTGCCCAAAATTCGCAAGAGAAGCTGAAGGCTATTGTTCCATCACCGAATTGACTTTGGTGAGGCGTAAGTAGTTAGAAGCACTCTTGGCCCACCGTTCGTGATAGTTTTATCAGAGGAACCTTTGGTGTAAGCATGTACAAAGTCTTCTTTAGGAAACTGTTCTATTATAGTTATTAATTTATAAATAATTGTCTATATAAATAAACAGTTTAATAAAAGTCTATATAAATAAAAACAAAAAGAATTTAACAAACACTTTTGATTGAAGTTTCAGTTTACGTGAAGATCTACAGTTAAATGCATAAAAGCGCACACAATACAAAATTATTTAAATAGGAACGTCTCGAATGTATTTGTTACATCATGAAATGAAGTTTCACGAAAGAATTAACTAAAACTATATATTGAATCAAGTATACAAAGTTTGTAAACTTTAATTGATTACAAAGTTATTAAATATTGAAGAGTTGGAGCTCTTTTCATTCTATTTACAATGCACTGAGACATGACATGAAAGTTTCATATTGAGAAAAATTAAAAAACTTTTCCTAAATAAAATGAAAATTATTAATCATTTTTTATATATAATTATTTTCTACAAAAAACAAAGTGTAAGAATCTTTAAATATTAACGTGTCTGCTGCTGTAAATAATATTTCCTTATTTGTAACTGTAGGCCCTATCTGAACTGTATTTATAACTGTATTCCTATCTGACTTCTTAGGCTGCCATTAAATTACTGGTGTTTTAATTTAATGGCATTTATAATGAGAAACTAAATGAATTTCTAATTTGAAGCTAGGAATATGTTAAGAGCATTTATGGAATTGATTAGTAAGATAGGTATTGAATACTAATGCCTTTCTTTTTCTTTCTTATCAAATATATCAAGTTTTTTGAAATTTAGTTTTCTGTAAGAAATAAAGAATATTTTAATAGTTTCTTGCTATTTGGTAATAATTGTTTTTATTTTTACAAATACCAGACATTTTCTCATTAATATATTAGCCTTGATCTTGTTTTACAACATTTAAGAACAACAGAATCATATGATAATAACGCAGTTTATTCGTCAACCTGCTCCTTATCCGTGGGATGTATAGAGTCACAAGAGTACTCTCAAAAGAATGTTTCAGTCAAGTTTTCATAATATAGAAATTCAGACAATCCTGCCAATCATATGAGGAAGTAATGTGGCCATCAAAAGGCAAAATAAATTTATAATACATGACTTTGAATCAGTAAGGTGCTCTCTCAGGCATTTTCCTTCGCTTAATTGGATGGATAAGAGGCAAACCTCCTTCCAAATCTTAATTTCGTTAGTTTTTTTTAATATTTTTAATTCCGTATAGTTATAAGTAATTTGTAGAATAATCATTCCTTTCCTTGCCAGAAGAACCGGCTCTTTTCTTTTCTTTGATGCCACAATAAGCAGAAATTGCAAGATAATTCAATTAGCCACAATAGTGAGAATCTTTCGACGTTTGTAAATTCTTCCGGAAGTATAAAATCTATCAGTAGAGAAGGAGACCCAAATTTTTGACATTATTATTGGTGAAATCAAAAACTGTGATTGATCTTATATTGAATATTACGTTCAGAAACAACTAATTAAAAAAATCATTTCTATAGTTTTCACGTGAAAGAAATATTAGCTAATATTATGAATGATACAGACATAAACTAACTCTATTTTTGATTAAAGATAAATTTTATCTGTTCATTAAATATCAATTGACAATCAAAAGCATTTACAACAGTTTTTTTTTATTACCTGCGTGGGATTTTAAAAGAAAATGCAAGTTGAAGTATTATTATTTTAGTAAAGGGAAAATTGTAACTCCAATGATTTTATGGTAGCTTTTGCTTCAATTTACAACAAAGTAAATTTCTAATTTTACCATCATCAATATAAAGAATATTGTGCTCAATAAATTCTCAATCTTTCCTTTCTGACGTGCCTAATGTTATGTTGATTTACGTTATAGACTTATATTTTACAGTAAATTTTGTAGCAGTAACTATTCCAATAGAACTTTTTTAATACAAGCATTGAATAGTTTTTATAAACATTCATTTTTTTCCATTTGTGTACCTACAGAAGATCATTTATTTTAATATATAAAACAAAGGAAGTAATATCAAGTTTAATTAATTGTGTCATAGGAATTAATAAATAAAATACTAATTAGCACATTGTTTTTGTTATTATTTACTATTTAGAGGAGATAAAATAGTGATATATTAACTATAAAGTGTAATATGTAAAAAAATTTAAAAACAATGATTTGGCAAGATTTTGCAAATTATGCCTTTTAAAGCACTCAGTAATTTTCTTTTATTCTGCAACATATATCAATCGTAATCCCTTTTCTTTATGTACCCGTCCGGATAGCCAAAGATTCAATATTGATGTATGAAAATGTATTGCACTACTGAGAGGATGATTTCACAGATACCTGTTTTTTTCAAAACATCATTCCAGGAAGAGAATTTCGACAGGAGTTAATCGGTTTTTTATATTTGTTCATTCTTTTTTCTGGGCGAAACATGTATAGAGCTTTTCCGTCTTTTTGTTTCTGAAGTAAAACGTCTTTACATATAGTGATTTATACCCATCAACATTACGAAGTAAAAAGTCTTTAATTGTAGCGATTTATTCATCAACATTATAATGCCCAATTTACCATTCTTCATTATCAGAATTCAGGAAATATGAATTATTTGTCATATACCCACCACTTTATGGACTTGTAATTTATATTTTAACTATGATTTCAACAAAACTACTGACAAAAATTTGAAATATTTTTTTTCTTTCCAAAAAAATTTTTTTGCAAATAAGTTTGTCGATGACAGTAGTCATATATTCCAATTTCTTTGATGAATTTTTAAAGTTTTTAAAAATTCAAGGGACTGTCCTTGTGTGTTAGCAAAGTGTAACATTGGAAAATCATACATATAAAAACAGTTTTAAAACAATATATTATTTAACCTCTGCATATTCAATCAAATTTCACATAATAAACATCTAATCGATTTCTTTTTGTGCTCAAATACTTGTAGATTTATTAAAAGTACTTTTCACTGAAAAACACATTGATAAGCTACTTTTAATTTATACTAAAATTTAAACTGTAATACATTCTTAACCTGAATTCATTCATGATTAATTAACAGAAATTTGTATTAAACTTTATAAAATGAAAATTAATTTGTGTAATGAATAATTTAGGAATTATTCATTACACAAATTTAATAAAAGTAATATGTGCAAAAATATGTTTTTACTAAGGAATATTTAAATCTCTAAATTCCCCAAAAATAACCCTTTTTTAAGGCAGTTTACAATGATACAGACGTTTTTATTATATTAAAAAATTACGCTTAATTTTTATCTTACAATCATTAATAAAAAGTATATTTTCATACAAAATGAAAATTAGTATATAGCAAAACACATTGTTAATTTTTTGTTCTGATTTTAATATATACTTCTTTACATATATTGCATATACAGTTAATTCGCTTCTATATTTAATGAAAATTCTAAGATTTTTATTGTAAATCTTTGGTATATGCTCGAGAAATAATTAAGTTCTTCAGTTTAGTTGAACAAGGACTTTCTGAAAAAACTCTTGTTAAATGTAAATTTTGGTTCTTGTTATCCTTCCATGAAAATTCTTAATTTTCTCCACGGTGTAACCATTGTTTTCTTTAAAATAAGCAGAAAAAATGGACAAAATTATATTTTATCAATTCCTTCCCTTTTATAAGCAATTTTTCATTATTTTTTTCATGAAACAAATTTAAAATTTCTAAATATGTGAAGCACAATAAGTGCTTTTAATTTTCAGTATTATATATAAATGGAAAGATATGTTCCACATTAAAATAATCAACAGCACTTTCTTAATTGAACGCGTTTACGTATAAGTCATCTCTGCTCCTTCTTTTAAATATAGCTTTTCAAGGACTCCTTTCATTCTTAAATTGAGTTCCTTGAAAAAATAAAGAAAACTTTTTTAAGGAGCTTCGATACATTTATCTAATAAATTTCGTGTATATCTGATCTTATGTAAGTGTTTTTATCTAAGAATCCATATAAAATCTACTTAAATGTAAAAGCAACATAAATTCAGTTTTAAAACACAATTAAATACTTAACTAACTGTAATCCCTTAAAAAAGCTTTTTTTTAAATAATTGCATTCATTTATTTAGTGTTTTCTTAAAATTTAATATTTAAATTAGTTTTGAAACAAAATATATTTATTTTTAGCACTCAATTATTATTTGCTTAATTTTGCTTGACTCAATTATTATTTGCTTGATGCTTGATTATTTACTCAATTATTATTTTACTCAAAGTATATATTAAAAATATAATTTTCATCAACTTATATTTTATTAAAACCTTAACTAATTTTTGATTTACTTGATGTAAAAATTAGCTAATCAAATAAACTTAAACTGTTTTTATATCGTAAAGTGTTGTCACACCAGAATAATAGGACTTTTTTTGTTCACACAAAAAGGAAAAATTCTTGTATTAATTAGATATTTATTAGATTTTTGTATTAATTAGTCATATATAATAGCAATATTAAATAATATAAACGCATATCTTCTTAATTCAGGGAATAATTACTTTATAATATGGCAAAAAATTTGCATGCTTCTTATCAAATTAAAAGGTTATTTTTTATTCTTACTACATTTCTCATGAAATATCAATCAAAACATGACCGGGAAATTAGATGCCGTTTATATGCATTTTAAATTTGAATCAATGTAACATTTGAAAATTTTGCATAGATATATTTATTGGTTCGAAATTTATAAAATAGAATTTTTCCATGATTTTATATTATATTAGTGAATATAGTTTTAAATGTATTAATTTAACGGCTTCCAAGTTTACTATCAAATTCAAGAAATAACAAAATATTATTAAGTAATCAGAAATTGACTTTCAGAAGTAAGATTAATTATTTAAATAAAATCAAAAATTATACTTTTCATTCATCAGAGACAAAAGTTTATTTAATTCTAGTTTGAATGATATTAAAATATTTGCTTAGATAATTAGACATGAAGCCTTCTTCAAATGAAATCAAAAATGATCACTAAATTTAAATATCTCTTTTTAATTGGCTAAATTTAATAACAAAATAAAGCCATTCCTATTGGATCAAGAATTCGACTTGAATTATATATATGTAAAAGATTTAAAATTTAAACGCTATATATGTAAACAGTATTTTACAAAAATTATCCCGAATATTTTGCCACATTTAAAACATTTTTTATTAAAAAGTAATCTCTAAAATGCATATATTACATGATCCCTTTAGGCATATTACAGTTTCTTTTTAAAATAATTCTGTTTTAAGTCGTACTGAAATTTAAAATAAATTCACTTCGGAAAACAATCTTAAATTTCTAAAAATAATTGAGGTTTGTTTTATAGAAAATACTGAATTTTAAAAGTCGAAAATAATTTGAATATAGAAAATAAGCTGAATTTTGAATAAAAGAAGAAATAAAATACTTTGAAAGTATTCTAAAGCACAAAACAGAAAATTGAAATTTCTGTGTTGTGTTTTAAAATATTTTTAAAATGCAATTACAATAGGGAGACAAGTTAAAAACAAGCAATTTAAGTATAATTAATTGAAACATAAGATTATAAAGGATCGTAGGTATAGCATAAATATATTCTTTAAAATTAGCTGAAATTCTTAAACTGAATTTGAAATATAGATATAAGTATTTCATAAAATATTTTCATGTGTGTGTATCCTAATATTTTAATATTAATATTTTTTACAATTGAAATAGTAATATAATGTTGTTGATTTAAATTTAAGCTGTTAACTTTTAAATTTAGATCTTCATGTCACATGATTTCCGTATGGAAGGATTTTCCAAATTGCAGGAATTACCGGGGGGAAATCATCGCTAAAATAGGCTTTAAAAACAAAGCTTGAATGAACAAAATTCCAACATCGTAATGTTGAGTCCCACGCTAGACTGCTGCAAGTTCGAAAAAAATAAATAAATAAATAAAAATAGAATAAAAAATATTTTACCTACAGACCATATATACAAGACAGACGATATATTAAAAGCAGACTATATCATAAAATGTGATGGTCATCTGCAATTACACAAAAATGAAAGGACGATATCATAAAATGAAAGTATCATTCAACAATGTTTTTGGTAGATAGTCATTGTATTACTTAGGTAAAAATATAAAAAACGACATTTGTAAAGTTATTTTTGAGCCACCCCTTAATCGCTATGAAATCCCCTCGAGTCAAAAAATGGATATTTATTGGAGGATATTACGATTAACAAATGAGGGACTAGTGTCTTTTCACGAAGAATTATTTTTATCTGGAAAAGTGCCTCTATTTGAAATAAATTATAGTTTTTAATCAAAATAGAGTAAAAAGAGTAATTTAGTATTACTATATATCAGTTCAATTAATAGTTATGATTGATATCAATTCAATTTTTAATTTGGGCTCCTAAATAATTGAAGTTTTTGTGAAAGCATCGAATAGTTTTCAAAATATTTTAAACTATGTGAAAACAATATAGTTATAGATATAAAAAATAGACGTATCTTGAAAAATTTTTGAAGGAACCTAATAACAAGTAAAGATAAATAAAATCAAAAAAGGAATTATAATTTGAATCATATGCGGGAAAGAAAAATATATCTCATCGCAATTCTTTTTCATGATACATAAACAGAACAGTATGCTGAATTTAAGCTAACAAACAAATTTTAAAAATCCTGAGAATCATTCAGTATGAATACATTCTTTAAATGATGATATATTTTAAAGAATTCTGAATACTACTCCATTCGAATTATCACTAATTCTTTACTCTCGCTCTCTGAAAGAAGAATTTTGATCCTCTAACTGAATAAAGAAAAATAATTTACTCATTCAATTTCGTCATTCCCAAAACGGAAAAACTTTATTTCCTTTCTTCAACTAAGAGAAAATCATAAAATTTAACCTCGTTTTATT
Organism: Latrodectus hesperus; assembly: GCA_037975125.1. NCBI lineage: Eukaryota > Metazoa > Arthropoda > Arachnida > Araneae > Theridiidae > Latrodectus > Latrodectus hesperus. The sequence goes on along the minus strand of CM075851.1, from coordinate 31,421,626 downwards.
CAAATCTAGCTGGTGTTAAAAAAGTATTTGAAATGCAGTATACTTCAAAGGTATTCGGTGGAGAATATTGATAAAGCAATACATTTTTCCCTTCCCTCTTTCTTCTTTAGTTATTTTCCTTCGGAAAAACTTGTTAGTGAAAACAAATACTGCATTTATCGCTTGAGAACCATGAAGAAGTACGCAAGACCGTTCTCATATTTCTCCTGACTCTATTCTTTTCTACTTGAATTCTTACTCTATTTACATTTTTCTTCGTTTTCTTGAGAGTAACAATAATATAGAAAATAAGAATTGAGAGGAAAAAAATTAATTCCTTTAAATTTACTGTTTAACGTTACCTAATTGTTTCATTCCCTTATAATGGAATTCAATTGCAAGTTCATCGTGAAATTGTATTAGTGTTTGAATACATAATGCAAGTAATTGAATTAAATCAAAAGAAATTGAATTACTTGAATACGCTCTATCAATTATTTTTGATGTATAGAAAATTCAAAAAATGTCCTTGTTTTTTTTTCAAGTATTATCTTTAATACAAAGCTGAATTTCAAAATGACGAACTAATTTGAAAAACTTTTTGAGTATTATTAAATGAAATATTACTATAAATTATTGCGAAAAATGCTCTAAAATTAGTATAAATTTTTTATATTATTTTCTATAAATCTGAAGGCTTAGATACAAGTGGGTAAAAAACTTTCACAGCATGGCTGTTATCCGAGACAATTTTTAACCTAACTAAAATATTTTCATATAATCACATTTTCTCTGCTTTGTTTGTAATATAAGGCAAACAACTGTTTAATAAAACTTTGTGCATTTTTGTCTTCACTTGTTTATACTTATGAATCACAAAATATCACATAATATGTACTTTATTGCTGTGTAGCAAATAATTGCTTTCTTATTCAATAATTAGTGCAATTATCCCAACTCCATCTACCAAATCACTTTCAGAATTTAAGAAAATTAATCATACTGATAAAGTGAGCAAAAGTATTAGAAAGGGAAAAGCACAAGAAAATGAGGATTTTGAGAAGGGAGAAGAAGAGAATGACGTGTCACTTGGTGAATTCATTCTTTTAAAAATCCTTGGATGTTCCGAAGTCAATATTGAAGATATTAGAGAACGGATTAGGATATAGGGCCTGAATTTCAAAATGCAAATGAAGGACAGCTAAGCGAAAGTATCGAAGAAAACTATCTTTTAACATCCAAGTTGAAGCAAACAGAAGAACATCAGCTAATGACGCACTTGCTGGCTTTGAAACTGCTTGTTAGAGCATCTGCCCGAGTGTAACTGTATGGAACTTCGTACTGTCTTGTGAGTGATGACTTGGCTACCCAAAAACATACGAAGAGAGTGAAACAACTTAATCTGAGCAGGGATGTTCAGTAAGTAATGATTTTCATTTACAGCACTGTACATACGTATTGTATTAATGTACAAAGCTTGTAAATACATTAATATGTAAAAGTATTGCCCTTTTCCTTTAACTTATTAAATGTTCTATTTATTAAAAAAATATTTAATTTTTCACCCATTTTCCAAAACACAATGATTAATGTAAATAGACAAAAAATCCAACTAACCAAAAATTATAAAAAATCCAATGAACCGAGTTTATGTTTATTCAAATGAGGTCCGGCTCCAATTGATTCAAGTAATCAGAATTCTACTTTAATTTGTACTTTTATAATGAGAAACTAACATGACTCACACACTTCTCGACACTGAAAATGCAACACAAAGAAGGGGTAATTAGAAAATCATGCAAATTTCATGGTAAGTACACACACAGGGGTACCCACTTATGCAAATGATGTGAAGTTCGCAGCTCTCCAGTGCACGTAGGATAAGATATAAAGAGAGGAATTGGCAGAGTGGGCAATATTCGTCCTCTTATTTCTGCATGGAAAATAATCGTTGAACGTTTCTTGTCGCAAAGGACGCTTGTAATTCCAGAGAATGCCAGGCCAATAATTTTTCTTATTTATTCTGAAAAAATATTTACTTTAAAAACTGAAAATATTTATTTTAAAAACCGAAATTTGAACATTGTTCATGCTAACTTGTAGCAACAATTAATTTAATAATCAAATATTTACCTGAAAATATATAATATCGAGTGCTTTTCAAATAACTATATAAAATCTGTGGTGATATATATTATGAATATAAATAAATAAAATATAGTTAATTCAAAAATTACACTGATTTTAAGTAAAATAAAAAGCAAAAACAATATGGATACTGTATCTGGATGACTCACCGCGCTCAAAGCAAAAATACATCAAGATTTATGCTCACAACAAGCTAAAAAGTTCCCACACAAATTCTTACCCAATGGCAAATTTTGTATAAAGATGCAATATAAAAAGTTAAATTATAACTCAGCATTCCACTTTCATTTTAAATTAAAAACCTTAAAACAAAATTCATTAAAGTAGTCGGAATTACTTATTATTAAAAATAATGTTTTATTCATTACTTTAAATATATTTCAAAAACAAATATCACATGCTTATTATTCATTAAGCTAAATTACATGTAAATTTATAGTAATATTTAACAGTAATACAGTAATATTTTTATGGAATCTAAATTTCTACCACAAATAAAAAGTAAAATTATTCCACAAATAAATATTTGATAGTGTCTAATGTTTATATATTCATTTATCAAAAAAGAACCACTCTAAACTCCTCACACTGAGGGAAGTTCCTAAATGCAAGTATTTTAAGATCGAAATGCAAATTAAAGGAAAATTACTATTTTACAATAAATTAGCCCTTCTAGATGACTTAGCATTAAACTTTTAAAGCTGAAAATATTTATTAAATATATTTAAACTAAAAATTCTTAAAGCATAAATATTTCGAGTTAGGACTATTAAATATAGCTTGAAAATTTTATATGGAGAAATAATTACTGGAAAGAGGACTATTTTTTGTAAAAGATTTAGCGAAAATAAAGCCGCTTAAAAATGTTGCGTAAAGCTCATTAAAAGACTGAACTTAATTTCATTATCGCACTGGAAGTATCCGGCAATGAAATATTTGCACTCTATTAGCGAAATGCATTTAATCCGGTTCGAAACAGTAATTAAATGAAATTGACGAAGAACCAGACTCTGCTGCAATTAAAAAGTGGTTCACTGACGCTCTAAAACATGGATAATTGAGTTTGTTATCAAAGAACTTGCTTAAGTATTAATAGCTGCAGATAAATTTGATTTTTGTGTATTTTTTAAGAGATTGTTTTGTTCATAGATTGTTTTCTTTTAGTTTATTCTATGCATGTTTTAGTATTGATTTTCCCCAAACATTTCTTCTACAATGTTGCTCCAACTCTGTTTTGTTTGGTATTAAGTATGCAAACTATGTAATAGGAATAATTTAGAGAAAACTTGCTTTAAAATTTAATCCATCTTTACTTTTACATAAAAATATGAATAAAATGTTTATGTATCTAAGTAAGGATAAAATTTCACATACGTACATTTTTAAAATTAACTTAAAAAGATGATAGATAACTTTAAAAGAAAGTACAAATGTATAATAAATGTATACATGATTTAAAATTAAGAAAAAATATGTAACGCACACTTATAAACAGATAAAAACTAATTAAATTATTTCACGTGTTAATTAATATTTCTTAAGAAACATGGTTAATAAACTAATTAATTCCATTTAAAATTTGACGTCCATTTAATTCCATTTGAAATTTGAATAATGACATTAAAAACGTCATTAAATATCTTTTTTATCATGCAAAAGAAATAATTTATAATTAGGAAAAATTCATGAGACACGTTAACAAAAGAAAAAAAACCCCATGGCACGATTTACTTTTGATAATATAATAAATGGAATAGTATTTCTGAATTATATGTATATAGATTTTGTGTTTCTGAATATATTTTCTCATTTAGTTATAGAAACAGAAACTTCTCCAACATGCGTCAAACCAAAATTGTCGCTAGTCTTCTCCAGAATTCACCATAGAAATCAAAAGTTGATATAAAGAATCGATTTAAAATGTAAATAATTCTAGTATACATAAATGAAGTATATACCATTGTTATTCACATAGTTAAAATGATGGTATATGTAAGGGTTTTAAACTAAAACATCCATAAATAAAAAAGTGACGTTATAAAAATAATATCACATATTAATAAGAGATAGAGATGAAAAAGGCTTAAAGCAAAATCCATTTTTGTATGTAAATGCATGCCCCCAATTTAATAAAAACACATTTCCAGCAGAAATGATTGATCATAATATCGAAAAATTACAATTTATGAAAATTTAAATATCCTAAGTTCCTATTTTTTAGTTTCATGGATAACAGAGAAATAAGAAGGTAATTTTAAAGATCAAAAATAAAGAATAAATTAATGACAAGAAATAAATTAATTTTATTAATAATTACGAATTAAAATAACATATTTACAATCATAAGCTACTTTTAGTATAAATAATATTTAAACATTTAAATTCCATAACTCAAAAATTAAACGAATTCTTGGAGGTCTACATTTGATGCTTTACTAATCAAATGTTTTTTGTGGGTCTTCTTAATAAACGAAGTAATTTACATTTAAACTTAGAGAACTCACGTATTTCAGAATTTTTGAGATTCCAATCCATTTACATCAGGATTTTATATACATCTAAATTTCTGTAAAATAGCATGTCTATTATAGAATCAACAAGATTTATAATTTTTTATGCTGAAAATAATTTTTCATTAGAATTATTGAATAATATAAAGTATAAAATAATACTTTTTTATAATGACATTAAGCTCCTAATAAAATAACCCAGTCATCTGGGGAAGTTACCGATATAATCACAAATTATAAGTGCACACGCATTCTGTAGAGCATATTGCTTTTATACATAGCAATGTCAATATTAATTTGCTGTTTCTGAATTTTTTGTGTTAAGTTGTTATCATCTTAAATATCTGAACTGTCTGCTGGTAATAATCAAATAAATCATGGTGATGATATTTGATTGGGTTAACTTATTTATCCGGTAACATTCCCAAGGCTATGTAAATCAATTTACAAAAAGATAATAAACATTCATCATAAGTTCACTTAATTCAAGGTGGTTTTCGTATTCTTTAATATTGATATAATAATGCAAAACGAACACATTCACTTGCATATTTCTCAGGGTCAAAACATCATATACGGAGTAAAACCCAATCATCTGAATTTTTAAATCATCAAAATATTATAAAAATTCATGAAATAATTAAAATGTATTGAAACTAAATTTTACTTGAGACAATAATACAGGGTGGCGCACGGCAGACGGATGAATATCAAAAGTCAATAAAACACAAAATATTAAAGAACAACGATATTTTTAATTTTGTTCTCATACACTGACAAAGGAAATTAGAGTTTAGACAGTTTTGAATAAAATATCGCCCAAATGGCGGCCCTCACACTCCACACATTGCCTAAGCCTTTTCCTGAAATTTTCATCGACTCTTTCCAGCATTTCTACAGGAATCTGTTGGATGTTGGCCTGAATGTTGCCTTTAAGTGCTTCCAGGGTCCTAGGACGGTCGTTGTAAACGAGGGATTTTAGGTAGCCCCACAAGAAAAAATCACCGGGGGCCAAATCTGGAGACCACGCTGGGCAGTGGAAATTGCCTCGCTTGGATATGAGGCGCCCAGGGAATCGGTCACGCAAAACATCCATACAAACTCTTGCCGTATGGGCCGTGGCCCCATCCTGCTGAAACCAGATATCATCCAGGTTCATCTGCTCCAGTTAAGGTAAGAAAAATGTCTGGATCATATTGAGGTAACGTACAGAAGTCACATTTGCTGCTCGATCATTTTCTTCAAAAAGTAGGGCCCGATGATCCCCACCCTCAACAAAGCACACCAAACTGTGACTCTGTCAGAGTGTAGGGGCCTCTGGTGGAGCGCCATAGGGTTTTTCCCACTCCAGTAGCGCCTGTTCTGTTTATTTACCCAACCGCTGAGGTGAAAATGTGCCTCGTCAGAGAAGAAAACAACAGAGTCTGGAGGCAACGCAGCAAGCATGTTTTCGCTACTGCGTTGACGTTCTTCAAAATCCAGTGGTTTTAACTCTTGGGCAACAACCATCTTATAGGGGTGTAAATGGAGGTGTTCTTTGACGATTCTTTGAAGGGAACGTCTTGAAATTCCAAGGGCGCCAGCCTGTTTACGAATGGAACGCCTAGGAGCCTGCTCAACCGCAGCTCGAAATCTCTCGATGTTTTCCGGGGTTGAGACAGTTCTCCTAGGGCCCCTCCTTTTTGAGGACACATTTCCTGTGTCCCTAAAGGCTTTCACCCACGCAAGAATTCTGTTCCGATTGGGAACTCGACCGCGAGGGGCGATACGGAATTCTGAACGGAAAGCGCGCTGCAAGTGGACAATCGAACGGCCGTTTGAAAAATATGCTTCCACGCAAAACACACGCTGCGCTACAGACCATTCCATCTTGTGAACTGAATTTGATATGGAAACAAATTTCCGATCTCGCTCTTTCGAACCACACCTTCTTCGAGAAGCGCCAACGGTTAGGAAACGAGCAATGGCCTTTTCAAATCCATCCGTCTGCCGCGCGCCACCCTGTATAATGTTTTGTTCTATGATGACAATACCCAGAAAATGGTGTACGAAGAAATAATATAGTTATCTTAATTTGAAATTAATCTCTTATGGATATCAAATTATGATTATATACGGCGTACATTGATGTGTAAAGCAAAATATTTCATCTGTTTTTTGTTTTTTGGAAACCATTACAGTCTCATCTCTAATGTTCAGATCTAACTAGATTTACATGAAATTATATGCTCAATTTATATTTGTATTGCCCTCAATGGGATATAAAATAACATTTTTAATAGGTTCTATCCACAGAGTTTGATTTATTATAAAGCGTCCTCCCTTGATTAACCGCAAAGAAAAATATAACTTGCACATTTTGTCAGTTACTAAAATATATCAATAATCATTAAATAAAAATATAACTATACTAGATCTTTCTTTTCACACATATTTTTTTTAATTTTAATTTTGTTTCACCAGTCATCATTTATATATTTGTTTTTTTAACTAGGAAACTTTGAGATAGTTTAGAAATTTTTCTCATTCTTTGTCGTCTCAGTTTCGAGATATGCATAAAAAATTAATTTATTTAAATTACGGTTCCTACCTATAAACTGGCTTCAATAATTAACTTTTTTAAGTATTCAGTTATAATTAATTCTTTTCCGTCATAAATGAGAAGCTGCTTAAAAGAAAATGTCACGAATTCTTTCTTAGTTCTCTACACATTCTTTTGTAACTGTCATATTTTTCCATTTGTCTATAGAAAGTATCTAAAAAATTACTCCGTTTTAATATATATTATCGAGAAAAATGCATTTTATACGCTCTTGTGATACAAATATTGCAGTTTAGTATTCCTATGACTAAATGTACATTTCAAATATTAGCCACAAGTTATTTTACTCAATATATAATTTGATGAATAGTCAAATGAAATAAATCGATATATGTCTTTTTTTTTTTTGATTTCACTAGTAAAAACCTGTTTAGTTTTATTTATTTATTTAAAGAGTTAAAGAGTATATTCAGATTATCCGTCACATTATAAAATGAAATAAATTGAAATTTACATTTATGGGTAAAATTAAATGCAGTGTAATTGACGGAAATCAAATATAGTGCAATTGACATTTCTCATAATTCCAAATTTGGAGCAAATTTTTACAAGCATCACTCTAGTAAATTATAACAGAAAAATTAAAATAAACAATTTTTAATCAAAATCGTGGAATAAAGTTGCGAGGAAAAATCATTCTAGGAAGAAATCTTAATACAGCGCATCATAAAATTCTTTATTCACAAAAACTTATTTATACCAATTTACTTATGAATAAAGTAAGTACTGAGCTATCAACTTAATAATTAGGATTTTAATCTGGAGCTAAGCTGATTGATTCCTTCTTCAAACTCTGATTCTTACAATGATTCGGAATCCACTTCAAGCAGTTCATCCTGGTCAGATTGTTTCTTATATGTTGGAGAAAACTAATCAGGAGAGAAATAACAAGTAGCTTTCCTATAAAATATTCTGAAAGGTTTCTTTGAAACAAAAATGTCTGAACTTTTAATGAAATATAAATGAATATTTGCAATCTTTATAAATAGAAATAGATATAGGTTTAAATTTTCAACTTAAATTCCATTAGTATTTCTTAACATAAGCTAAATTCATCTCTTAAACTATCTGGAAAAATCTAGAATTATAATATGTACTTGTTACATTCTCTCTTAGATTTTCTCAAGGAAATGATTTGAACTAATGTGAAATGTTTAAATACAGTTTAATTTATAAACGCACTTCGAAACATTAAATCTATGTTATTACTTCTTTATCAAATGATAATGTTGCAATTATATTTTTCTCCATTGAATTTAGCAATAATGCTCCTCCAATGTAAATATTCACCATGAAACGTAACTTAATATCAAAACTAGTAAATATGCTTAAAGTTAAGAGATATTTTTAAACTTTTTCCTTTTTTAACCTTTTTTAGAATTATTATAGTCATTTTCATCTGAAAATCGATTCATTAATAGGCATGGAAAAGATTACTGTCAATATATTTCTTTAATCCCATTTTTTATTATTTGCATGCATTTTTTTGTAAAAACAATATATATAGAATAAGTATCCTATAACTGTCTTAATATTAATATAGATGAGTTTGACAAAAGTTGTACGATACATTTGTTGTATATAATTGCATTAATGTATCAGAGAAGTATTTCTTAAAAAGATATAATAAATACTTACATGAAAATATTTTAAAAACCTTACATTTGATTCGTATATATCAATTATAAAACAGTGTAAATATATTGAGAAAAAACAGTAAGCCAAAGTAGAAATTTAGTATTGATAATTGCAGAAAAATGTAAATTTTTTAGTATATATAGTTAATTAAAGCAATATATCAGAATTTTTTATTTCCCCATGGTTAAGCATATAAAAAATGTTAAAGAACCGTCTTGGTCTTTATACATCAAATAGGATACTTTATAGTTTTTTAGTTTTGTTTTCAACACGTTTTTCAGAAAAAGTGAGTCATAGTATCCAGTTTCTAAAAATTTAAAATGATTGCATATGAATATTTACTCTAAAATATAAATAATATATTATTTTTGAGATACATACACATTAAATGAATGTTTGATAGATTTATATAAAAATGTGTACGACAATTTAAATAAAAATGTATGCCACAATTTTTTAAAATAATCTTTAAAAAATCATTTTATAGAAAGTTATGAATAAATTCCTTCATTTTAATTACATTTTATGAAATATTAAAATGTAATTAAATTAATTAACTTTATACGTAAATTTATACAAAATGATTTTTTAAGAACAGAGTCTTAAAAAATGATAATTTAGCTTTTATTTAAACGTAAGCAATATTTTAATAATAAAACGAAATCTTTAAAATTTGATTAAACATCTTATCCTTTAAACATAGTTTTTTTATTTATTCTGGAGAATTTTGAATAAAATAAAAGAAAACACATCATTTTTGTTGATAATATTAATTTTCTCTGAAAATTGAAGTTAGTCAATGTATGATAAAATGTAATCGTAATGTGAATCCATTTGTTCTTTCTTGATCTTTCTATTAAACAAATTTATTTTAATTAACGGAAAACTGTTAAGTTTATATTTCTATAGTATTTTAATGCTGCATCAAATTTCTAGGAATTTAATTGGAAACAAAGTTTATATAATTACATCTAAAGCTCATTTTCATTTTCAAGTAATCATAATTGATTTTTGTTAATTAAAATTTTAAAGATGATATTCTCATTTAATTAATAAATTCTTATCTGTATTTTCGTAAATTTAAATGTATAAATTTTATTTTTGAATGCAATCAATTGTACTTATTGCAGTGTTGTGTGATATTTAGTTAAAGTAATTATATTCAGATTAATAATTCAAGCAAAATTGAAGAAAAAATATTTTAATTAAAGACAGTATAAAATAATACTTCACTAGAAAATTATTAAATACTCCATTACGTACTTGAATTCAAAAGTAATTTAAAAAAAGATATTGCAAAAAAAATATTATAAATTTCTTTAGTTTACAATCATTAACTTTGACTAAAATTTTTCGATCTTTAACACTATTTAGAACAGTAATTTTCAATTATAAAATAGATCTAATCAAAATCAAAAAATATGTAAAAAAGGTGTATGTAAAAATTAATTTTAAATACAATTGCAGGAAAACCTTTGTTGCTCATAATCTGTAAATATTAAAACGAAAATGCTAATGATTTTAAATCACGAAATCTTCAGTGAATTGTGTGGTGTTTGTGTGTATAATTCGCATTAATATAAAATCCATTTTTAAAAATATTTTAAATCCACAATTTGACATTTCTCAAATTAAATTTTAACTATTGTAGGTAAAAGCAAATGTTATTTTATTAAATAAGTGATGGTAATTTATAATATTAAAATGGATATAAAAATATATAAATGAAAGAAATATTCAAAAATTGAAATATTTATACCATTATTCCATCTTTAAAAAATATTTCTAATCGGAAATTGTAATATTATTCAATTAAAATTTTAAAAAAAAATCTGTGCTATTTCAGATATTTATGAATGAGTGTTGAGTAATTTTTACTTAACGAGAACAGAAACAAGTTTTTAGATTTATAATTGTTAAGGATAAAAGTATATGTAAAATTTAAATATATCACATCAACATTAAAGATGAAGACCAAGAAAACTGTGGAATAGTATTTTTAGTTAAAAAAGTGAAACAAGAACTAAAAATGAACTTTTAATCTTAAATAACACATAAAGAGAGGTTTCCAAATAAGCAACAGGGACTTAAAAATAATAATGAGTTTCAATTATAATATAAATAACAATCTTTTTCACACAACTCAATATATGTACACGCATACATACATGCATATATATATATATATATATATATATATATATATATATATATATATATATATATATATATATATATATATATATATATATATATATATATATATATATATATATATATATATATTCTTCAAGTTTCTTTTATTTTTGTGTAGGTTTCAGCCTTTTAGTTATTCTAAAAATCTTCATTAAAGCTTTTATACGAGTCAGTTTCTTTTTCCTAAAGTTATTCTTCTTCATCTAAATTAATCAATTTATTTTTAACATAGATTGAATTTAAGCTAAATTAATCAAAAATTAAATTCAGATAAGCAAAGCTAAAAATTAAAAAAGTGTCCACTGAATAAATTCGTTTTTTTTTTTTTTTACTTTTGAACACTTGTACCATCAATCTCACATCCTTCATTCCACATTTTTAAATAAGAATGAGGTAAATCAAAAGAATTAACATAGTCAAGTTTACTTTGACGTTCATGCATAAGTCGAAGATATGTTAATTTTCTTTATTTCGTTCAAAAAGTACTTAATTAAATCAAAACTTGCATGATGCAAAAAATTCAATTTTATACTATTTTTCCGGGTGACATTGAAGATACATTGATTTTTACTACACACCATTTTATAAAAAATAGTCTACAACATTACACAATATTTAAGAAAAAAGAAAATTAAATGGCTGTTAATTTTTGAAACAGTTATTTTAGAGAAAGTTAGATATTTATATTAATAATTTTTTTTTACATTTATAATATATATTGAAGTTATATAACTTCAATATACAACGAACGTTCAATATACAACGAACAACTATTTCATCTATTTTGATGTTTTCAGATTCTAAGATGATTCGTTATGTTAATCATTTTTTACACAAAATATTAGGGTATTGTTAAATATTTATAATTTATGTTCTTTTTTAAATGACATTAAATCATTTATCAAATAATATTTGCCACTTTCATTCACAAATTATATCAAGAGAAACTCCTAATATAAACAACACATTTTTCGCTTGCCTAGTTCTGTGTTTAGTCAAGCACAGTAACTTAAGTTAAAGTTTGCTTGCTTCTATAAAGTTGCTTAAAGTTGTTTGGAGATACCTATGAGAGAGTCAATTTTTATAGAGGTATTTTCAGTTACTTAAGAGACTTTTGGATAGAAGATGATATCAACACCACCTGTTCAGGAAGAGCCCAATAAAAAACAAAGTATGCCCCTTCAGATTTTTCCATATAACGACGCGCGAGAACGCGAATTTCAAGTCAAAACGTAGCAATGAAAATGAACATAAAGCAATCTTTTCTCTCCACTAAAAGAGAAAATTTCGTTGCCTTTATAAAGTTTATGAAGCTATAAGCCACTTTTCATCATGCTTAGATGTTTGGAAAAAGTACGTTTAAAAAAATATGGGAAATAAACTATTCAGTAACTTCAAAATTTTGAAAAAAGCTAAATGTATTTTTAAATTTAACACTTAGTTATGATGAAACGAATCTCGTGGCTTCTTGATGCAAAAAATTATTTAAAAATTAATATTTGCAATTTAGTTGATTTTTATTTCATGAAAATATCTATGAAGCTATTTTGTTTTAAATGATATATAATTTGTATACCATTTTTCAACTTAGGACAGAAAATAAAAATTGTATTATTTTAAGTAGTTTAAATGATTGATTATGTAAAAATTACGTAAATAAAATGCATTACAATGCTTTTCAATGAATTATTTTAGAATATTTGGGTTTTCTTGTGAATATATTTTAATTCCAAATTACAATTTAAATATACTTTCATGCTTCCTTTTGAAAAATAATGTGGTTTTGTACCTAAAAATAACCCATGATTATTGTTAACATCTCTCTTTTTTATCATAAATTCAAATTAATCAGCGGTAAGTAGGTTATGCTCAATTTCTTCTGTATTTCAAAATTTATTTACAATAAGAAACACTTATTGCTGCCTTAACAAAGCTCTGATTTTGATTTCAATCAAAATAATTTAATTAAAAAATTCATTGCTTATAAGCAATTAAAAAATAAATTCTATTCATCTCATTGACTACAACTGCAGCTTTGCTATTTATTGGGATTCATATTATGACTTGAAATATGATCTGAAAAAGATAGTACTATTTATAGCTTCAAATGGAACACCTAGGGCACATTGCTGCTTTTACCATTATCATTTTTTCACGTTTCACATGTGGTTATGCATGTGGGAGTTTCCTTGACCAGTGCTGTACATTTACATGACAACATTTAAATCTATTTTATAATATCTCATACCTCCTTTTTGAAATGAAGAAACGATTTCTGTGTAATAGAGCAAAACAATAATGTTTTTATAAAATTGCTCGAAAACAAAATTTAATGTAAAATACTTTTATGATTTTTACTTCAATACTCTTTGAAATAGAATCTTGTAGATTAATTTTTTAATGTTTAAAAATTAAAGGTATGTGATAAAAAAAGATTAATTAGATTTTACATTCTTAAACTTAATAATAATATATCTATCTATTCTGGCATTTTTAAATATTGAGACCCAAACAAGGGATAAGTATACTAAAATTATCAGTGAACGATTTAGACCATTTAATTGAGAAAATTATTTAATTATATAAAAAAGGAAATATCTGTGCTAAATATATTACATTTTTAGATTAATAATTTTAATAATATCATTTTTCTAGAATTCTTGATTTGTGTGTAATTGCAGACATCATTATATCCAACATTTTCTAAATTGACTAATTGTGTGATATTTTAAGTATCTTTGTAACATAATGAAATTAATATACTTTATCATACATTTTGTAACTTGTAATATATTATAATTTGCGCATATTTTATAATTTTAATGTAAATTTTAACTCCAACTATGATGTAAAACTTTATAAATAAAGCCTTAGTTGTATTTTGTATCTTTTAATTACATTTTGACTAAATTAAACTTTACAAATCAATGAATTATTTAAAATTATTTTATATGCTTGAATTCTGCCTACCCACAGTAAATAAAATAAGGTTTCAGCTATCATAAAAGCTTCTCTTACAAAACCACATGTTGATAAAAAAAATTTCTGACTTTTAAATATCTCTCAACACACAATATTTGTATGACAGAAATTTATTTTTTTTAATTAATATTTTACTTTTCTTATCAAAAAACAACTTATATAGAATGTAACTTGTCTTTGATTTTGTTTTTCTTTTTTGAAAATCTTTTCTTCGTTTTTTGGAAATAATTTTCTTCTATAACGATACACAGAAAGTTTAAATATATATTTTCGAATAACAAATATAAGCATGTTAAAAAAATGGTCTTTATTTTCATGCAACTTATGGAGTAAATAAAGCACTCTATAGTTATTTATTGGAACGAAAAGAGATATTAAGTCCACTTTTTAATTGTTGTTATTTTCTCTCTCTTTTCAGGTAGCAATACGGAAGTCTGTAGTTATAGATTTATACTTTGTTCTACTATTTCCGAACTTGGTGACCAGATGGTGTCACTATTGACTGCCCTCCCCAGTTGAGAAATAAACGATGTCTATGGAAAGAAGTTACTTTCCAAAGAACTTATCAAATTATTTGGGGATCATCTAGAATCAGAGTAAGATTCTTAGTTAAAATGTCAGGTTTGTTGAGTTATTAATATAGAATAATATACAGTGGAAAGGTTTGTCTCCTAGTTTGTTAATTTCTGTCGATATACGCAAAAACTAAAATATAAAAAGATGTTCTCTTTTACCGAGATGTAATTAGATACTTTAAATGTGTTCGATATAATATATTCAATTTAATTAACTCAAATGGGAAGTAATAGTTTATCGCTATATATATATATATATATATATATATATATATATATATATATATATATATATATATATATATATATATATATATATATATATATATATATATATATATATATATATATATATACAGGGTTTCCCGAAAGGTCGTTGCCAAAATTAACATGCTGGTCTGTCATACCATGGCAAACAAGATTTACATAGGAACTTGTGTTCTAAAATGCAAATAGCGACCGCTAGAGGGCAATGTTCGCAGGCTGATGGGAGAGTGGGAAGTGTGACTATTTCAGGCGACGACGCTGCAGGAGAACGATGAATTGGTTTTCTAATGAAGAATTGGCCGATATGATTTACGGGTATGGTGCTGCGGATTAAAATGGACGAGCCGCGGGGAGGATCTACCTTGAGCGCTTCCCAAACAGATGTCAGCCAAGTCGTGCTTTGTTTGGTTAACTGTTTCGCAGATTGCGCGAGGCAGCTTTCCAGACAGGTAGCCACATCGGTGGAGAACGCACTACACGCACACCTGTCACAGAGGAAGCTGTTTTACGGGAATTTGAAAGGAACCCAGGAACAAGCCTCCGAGCTATCGAACGCGTCTTGGGTGTACCTCGTTCCATCATTCAGCGCATACTGCACAAGGACAGGCAACACCCCTACCACATCCAAAGAGTACAGGCACTGTGCGATGATGATTATTCCCAGCGTGTTGCATTCGCATGCTGGTATTTGAAAAAACGGATTGCACAGATGGATTTTCCATCGCGGATTTTGTTTACTGACAAAGCATCTTTTACACGGGATGGTGTTCTGAACCTATTATTTAATTTAACCATATTATTTAATAAAAGACATATTGAAACCTCTTTCGGAATCATTTCTTTCTCCCCCTCTACGCCTGCAAACATTGCCCTCTAGCGGTCGCTGTTCACATTTTCGGACACAAGTTCCTATGTAAATCTTGTTTGCCATGGTATGACAGACCACCACCTTAAGTTTGGCAACGGCCTTTCGGGACACCCTGTATATATATATATATATATATATATATATATATATATATATATATATATATATATATATATATATATATATATATTGTGCGTAAGTTGTAATTATAGTAAAATATTTTCACATTCTAAGAAAAATCAAAAAATAAAATATTCTTTTAATATTATTTTATTTTTTGAAATCGGAATAAAATTAATTTAGAATTTAAAAGTTGCAACTATTGTTAAATGACAATATTCTCATGAATTTTAATATCTGTTGCCCTAATATTTTAAAACAACATAAATTTAGTGATTTTTTATGATCAATAATAGAAATTAATTAAATAGGCCTTCAGTACATAAATATTAAAATACGTTAAAAATACAAAAATATAATTGAAAAACTCGAAAAACTTGCTAGAATGAGATATATTTAAATCAGAAAAATCGGCTTTTAATTTTTATTAGCAAACTTATAATTTAAATAACATATTATGAGTTTATCATAAATTTAAAACTTTCTGATAAAGAATTGAATATAAAATTCCCTATTTGAAACCCTTAAGTTTAAAGAAACATAATGTTATGTAGAAAATTGGTTATAATAATAATTTCTAAAAGTATCAAAAGTTAAAGAATTCAGAGCATTTCCTGAAACTCTAAGATGGACTGGTTCTAAATCATCGCGTTGTTCTCGTTTGGGGAGGCATCATGCTTGGTACCGTACTGACCTTCATGTCGTCCAAGGAGGTTCAGTTACCGGGTCCCGTTATTGTAATGATATTCTCTTTCCTTATGTGCGTCTTTTTACGGGTGCTATGGGTCCCCAGTTCCTCTTCATGGGCGACAATGCTCCATCACATCGTACAGAGGCTGTCGAAGAGCTGTTGGAAAGTGAGAATATTAAACGCATGGATTGGCCGACAAGGTCCCCGGATCTAAATCCAATCGAACACGTGTGGGACTTTCTAGGGAGACGCTTGGCGGCACGCCACCAACCGCCAGTAACGATTCCGGAGCTATGATTGGCGCTACAAGAAGAATGGGCAGCAGTACCTCAACAACTTATTGACAACCTCAAACTCAGTATGGACAGACGATGTCAATCCTGCACAGCAGTCAGGGGAGATCATAGCCCCTACTAAAAGCGAGATTTTTCTTGCTAGAGAGCTGTCATATGGATGTTTCGGCCGTCTCTGTCATTCTGCTCCTTGCTCATTTTTCAATAAAGTTCCTTTTTAATCATTTGGAATTTTTTTACTTTTCCCATATACTTATATCTGGAGTTTGTTCTGGTGCGATTTTTATCGATTTCAAACACTGCTGAGGGACGCTGCACTAGAAAAACCGTTTCGTCCTTAATTTTTGCACACCACTGTATATTTCTCAAATTGTTCTAAATATTCTTTTCTGCATGGAACAAGTGGAATATATTTTTCAAAACTCCCTCCATTCTTTTAATAACTAAAAGTTTACTATTCATAATCTATTCGATTTACTCCATTGGGAGAAAATTTAATCGATTAATTCAGTTTAAATTTTGGACCTAATCACACTGCCCAGTGTAGCAAGGGGATACAGAACCAGCCAAATCCTATACGCATGCAATACATCCCTGAGATGGCTTTCACCCTTAAAGAGTAACAACAACAGAAGAGAGAAAAAGAGAAAGATAGGACATATATCGGGATTCAGTCATTCATGTTTACTTGAAGAAAATAATCCCCAGAGGAGAGTGGCCACTTGAACATTAATTATAGAATATTAATTTTTAACCGATAGGTTTTTGTAACTTACACTTCATTTGTGTTTATTCTTCCTTTATCTTACTATTCTACTGTAAATAGGCAGAATAAATAACCATATCTTAAAAGTTATGAACAAAATAATTATATGGTAAATATTTTGAATGCATAATAAATAGACTGAAACTAATAAACAAAGAATATAATAAGAATAATTCAATCAAAAAGCAATTTAAGTCAAGAATTTACTTTGTTATGAAGGAAAAATATCAAATAAATTAAAATTTAATTACCAATCCGTGTACATGTGTTAAAACATTCGTATACTGCACACTATATCATCATTAAGTCCTCTTCTGTTACAAAATTAAAAATATACTTATGAAAGGCAAATTTGCTTATTCTAAAATATCTTTTATTCAAAGATTGACAAAAGATACTCATCATAAATTTACGTTAATTGTGCCGAAAGTAGTCTTCCTCTTGGTGCTTTCGAAAACAAATTTCAATATAAAAATTAAGAATACAAAAAATATATTTAATTGTATTTTGTAGAAGGGACATTCGATGCTTTGAAGTTCAAACAAACAGAAAATTAAAACTATAAACACATTGACATTCCTCATTTCTATGGAGTGGCAGCATTGCTCTCCTCTGCCAAAATTTTAATTTAGAAAAAGAAATGCATAGAAATAAATTTTTAAAAAATATATAAAACTGTCCATCGTTATCTTCTTTTATTAAATAATGTCATTTTTTAAAATAAAAATAAGATTTTTTAAGTCAGTTTCATTTCTTTTATAGTTGAAAGAAAAAAATCCTTCTATAATTGTCTCTAGGTGTATATTATATACTAGCAAAATGGCAGCAGGGTAAAATTCTGCACTTATGAAACAGCAGCTGTTGCCAGATGAGGAAGCCGACGGACAAAATAGAACATAAATTTCCTTTACCTGCTCTCATAAACTTTGTTTCGAGTCCGATGCGAGAAACTTTTCTCTTATTTCATAAGAAAGGCAATTCCGTTATATTTTATGTTTTAACCTTTTTCTCATCTTTCTATTTAATATTGTATTTCTCCCAACTTCCTCATGCTTCACTACTGTTTAGATTCCGAGAAGCCGTAAGTAGACGAATGAGGAATGAAAAGGAAAATTCATTCATTTTTCTTCCCATTTGGAAGTTCTTAACTATTTCGATTCTTAAAGAAAGAAACAAACTTTTTTCATTGTATTTTTTGTGATAGTTTCTCGTAAACTATTGCAACGTAAAGGTAAACTAGATTTCTAAAGGAATTTCGAAAGAAATTTCCTAAGCAATTATTTATTTTGTTTCTTTTGATTCAAATTACGATTGTGCTTATGAAGAAGAGAAATTCACATTTGTATCCTGATATTTGTCACAGAAGACACAGTGGTCTGGTTGATTGAGGAATCGTTATTCAATGGTACTGCGTTCGAGCAAACTAAAGATTTATCTAATGTAGCACCTGAATCATATAAAATATATTGTCGTAAACCTGGCTCCTGCTTCTAAACTATGAAGATTCATCCACTGGCGGTGTCATGATGACAAGCCTGTTGAGTGTGCCACTGTAAGGGTGTCATCACCTCCATTTCATCACTTTCACTTTTAGTGCTGAAAAGAGTAAACCTTAGGAGGCACTGGGGGAAAATATTTGTAACAGTTGTTGAAATTTTAAGTAAATATTTTAAAAAAGTGAAATACATTTTTGAAAGTTAAGAACAAAGTGAGAAGTTAATTTTAAAAAAGATTTTTTGGGGAATAGAATCATAGAATATCTATTTAGTGTTGTGAAGTTTGAATGTGAAAAAGAGAAAAAATTAGTTATAATAATTCCATTTTTACTTGTAAATGAATAAAAGAAAATTGATAGTTCCAGGTTTTTAGTTTTAGTTTATATTAAAAAGAACATTTCACAATATCTAATTTAATGCATGCATTTATATATATATACTCACTTATTTTCAAAGCTGGCCTTTAATAAGCAATAAAAGGTTGATTTTACGCGTTTCTCACACACATTAATCTGCTTATATTTTTCTCAACCGTTATACTCATTGATTTTTACTGAGGTTTGCTCATCAGGACCCATAAACATTAACTTTGACCCCATATGACAGTTTTAGTATCACTTGGAATGTAATGCATTACTGAGCAAATGACAAGATCAAAGTACTTGATTGCTGTTTATTAAAAAACTATTTAGATGTGGTTACTCGTCTAAAAGCTCTACTATTTTGGAAAATTTTCATATTAATTTTGAAGCCAAAATTAAAGTCATATAATGCTGCTAAAAAACCATTAAGCTTGAAAATTGAGTATAAAAATCTCTTAATAAATAATAATTTTTTCTACTTTTTACTGAGACTCTATCTCAGACTTTTTTATTTCCGACTCTAAAATTATACATTTTGAATAAAACGTTCTATAAAATAATAAATTCTATCTTAAATTATTAATATTAAGCCATTTTTTCCATCAAATTCAATTAATTATAAGACATGTTCACTGTTTACTTTTAAAGAAAATATTTTTTAACTTTTCCCCTTTACGTTTATGTTAATTCAAATTATAATTAGGAAAACATTTCTTATCATTACCGAGATTTGCAATTTGTGTTTATGATATCAATTAATTTTCCAAAACATTGATTTATATCAAATTGACTTGTTTTTCAAATGTAAAATTACCTATGCAAACTTTAAAACCTAACAAACTTTAACAAAAATGGAATACTTAAACAAATAAATATTCTAAAGAATAGTTTATTGTCCAAGTTTTCAGATTCGGGAAATGTGTCCAATGAGAAAGTCATTAAAATCCTCTTTTGAGAGTTGGAAACAGTGCGAAATCATTTACGATCCTTAGACAGTTAAATGTATCTCCGTTTCCAACACACGTGGAACTTTACATTAACTGAGAGAACAAAATGTAATGACTTCTGGTCTAAGTTCAGAACTGTTTGGGATACCTTTGAGCTCCGGCCACATTGTTCCTTAAATGCAAAAATGTTTTTTTCAGTGATTAATTAAATGCTAATAGTTAGCTTTAGAGTTATACATTTCTTGCACAAATCCTGTTCTTAAGAAACTTTGACAGAGTGAATTAGATACCGATTCATATGTTCAGTAATTTATCATCCAATTAAATGATCAGAAATGTATAGTCCATGTCAAAATCTTATAACTAGTTCATTTTCAGTAAGTAAGCACTTGCTTGAAAAAATTGCTTGTATGTAAAACAATATTTATATTGTTTTACATATATGCTCTAATCCAATAGATCAAGTTTTGGTGACAAAGTGGAATGTAGATAAAAGATGTCCAACTTCAGTAATAAAAACTTCTTAACTAAGGGCATGATAGTAGGCACACACATTCAACCAATCTACACTTCATTTTTATTTAATCTATACTTAAGACTTCCTTTTGTAATGGCAAACAAGTTGTTTTAAAATAATGAAAATTAAATTATCTTGTAATGCTTATACCTTTGTGTGATGATGTAAAGAACTTCAAATAATCTCATGTAAATTGATACATTGTCCAGAAATAATAATTGTTGAGTGTTATTTTTTATTTACTTCGTATGCCGTATAGAAAAGAAGAGCAAGCGTAATTTCTCTTCAGTTTTCATCTGATTAATTTGATATATTTGTAATTTTTTAATAACTTGGTTAGAATCTAAAATGTTTTTTTTTTTTAAATTTTTAAACTTTCGTTGAAATAATTGTAGTGCTTTATATTTTCAAGTTTAAGCCAAAATTTCATTTAGAAGTGATTAGTTTAACTCTATGAATTTTTTATAGTATTAGTGTAAGTTTCATTGAAGAAAAAGTTCTCAAAAAAGTATCCGCACAAAGTATAGGTGAATCATATTCTTTTCTAAAATTTATTTCAAATATCATTAAAGCGAAATAAAGAAATATTTAGCTTTATGTAGCTATAATTTTCTCAGCCTTTCATCCTTTCAGTGGAATGATAAAACTAAGTACCAAGCTTGCCTGGGAAATAAACACTGGGAGTTTAACGTTAGGCTGACCACCTAATCGAGGACAGCCTTACGCTTTTGCACCATCCTACTGTCATAAAAACAGATATGAACACTGTAGACCTTGGCCCCCATATGGGTGGATGTACCATCATTATATAGTTTATTTTTAGTTATCCTGTTCGATTGGTGCGAGGAAAATTTAAGACTTCTACGAAAGACCTAATTAATAAATACAAACCACTTTTTTGGCATCTAAATATACTAAAATAGCATATTCTCAGTTGCACAGAATATTACGATACTGCCCTAAATTTTCTCATTCCGAAAAGTTCAGAATATTTTGGAAAGCTCCATTTTTAAAGTTCTGAAAAAGAAGCGTTCTTGAAATTGAAATATGCTGGATTATAACTATAAAAATTTAATTATACTTTGATGAAACAAAATAAAATTAAAGCATAAATACAAAAAAATTGAATACTGAGTAAAAGAAGCACAAATGAAGTAAACAATTTAAAAATTAATTGAATTTTCAACTGCTTTTAGACAGACAAATCCACGCAATTTCAATAATAACTTACGAAAAAAATTGTGGATACCAAAATATTTATAATAAACCTTTTCCCTGAAGGAACTTAGTAGGAAAGAATACTCCTGTTTATAAAATATCATGGATTAAACCAGTAATTTGTAATTCTACTGAACTCTTTCGATGCTCTTTACATAAGAAAAAAAATAAAGGCTTTTTTTAGTTATTTAAACTATTCAGAGCTTTCATAACTATTCATGGAATATTCAATATATCATTATTTTAATATTTATGTAGAAAGTAACTATAATGTTTTTAAGCTTAAATACAATATGCTAAAATAAAAAGAATTTACTGCAATTTTTCAAACTCCAGTGTCTTATAATGAATTGAATACTTTATCTTGATATTCTTTGGAGAAAGTATTATATGAGTATAAATAAGTACTGCTTTCATATATGACGTATTTTTTTAAGCACACAATTTATAATTAAGCTTTTTTTAACAAAATTCATTATCATGTAGACACTGAATTTTTTATTACTACAAAACGAATTCCCGATAATTGATCGCATATCTGTTATATTTTAAATACAAAAGATTAACTAGTTAAAAGCTCTGAATTCTATTTTCAATTTTAGACAGTTTCTTTAAATGAATATATTAGATATTTCAATAATAAAACTATCTTTTATTATGATTTTAATACAGAATCATTTTAATAATAAATAAATGTATAACGCACACCAGTTTTTTTAAATAAACAATAGCTTAAACATTCTTAACTCATTAACGTAAAGCACTTAAAAATTAAGGTATTTTAATTGTTGTTGTTGTTACTTATCTCCTGGGTATAGCAGAGCTACATTAGGTCTAAGAATTTATTCACACTCAAAAAGTCCAAAACCGTGATTGGGTTTCTATATAGATCTAGTCTGGAAAGCCCCAGACAATCCAAAATATGGTCAGGAGTTATCTATTCTTGGCGGCACGTCACGCAGATAGGAAAGGTATTTTTCCCGTTACTGTAACACTGAGATCTTATATGTTTATTTTTAAATATTGTAATGGCTGTCTGATCGCTTCTGTTAACACTGGAGGGACAAAACCCTTCCAAGTCTCATTCCCTGATACCAGTGGTACACTGGAAGAATGTTCCAAAAGGCACTGTTGCATTTTATTAAATTCCTTAAATGCATTAATTGTCAAAGCTTACTATCAAGGCCCTTCAGTGGGTCGATAAAACTGAGAACGAAGGATGCTTGGGAATTAAACACTAGGGGTTTTGAGTTAATTTTCCTCTATTGTATTAATTAGATTCATGGCGCAATTTGAATAATGTGCAAATCACATTTTTTGAAATCATATTTACGAACAATATCTATATAAATATCATCATTTAAAAACAATGATGATAATCCACTTCGAACTTTATATCAGAAAATTTGAACTCTTTTCTCAATTGTTGTACGAAAGCAAACAATTAAAATCATGGAACTGATTCTGTTTCCTTTCAAAATCCATTCTTTGTTTTAGAAATGAGGCAGTCCTTTTGAAACGAAAGATCTCATTATAAGCAAAAGCAGGACTTTCAAATAATGCAACTTAGTATCCACAGTTCCTCAATTGTAGAAATTCTCAACAATAGCCAATTACTCTAAGCGATGATAAAGAAATGCGTAATGAGAATGAGGCTTTTCTGTTTAACCAGCAATTTCCCTTGCCTAATTAATTGTTATAAAAATTTTAAAAGCGCACTTTCCTCTTCTTACACTAGAATGATGGGATTTAAATTGATGCCTTACCATTTTCTAGTCCTCTGTTATAAGTAATGAGAAATATATAGCTGTTATTATACTGTATATTTTTTTAAAGTAAAGAGACATATACATATACAGTGAATGTTTTACTCTTTAAAATGATGCATTATTTACGTTCTTTAAGAAATATTAAATTGTTGCGATAATTTAATTCTCTTTTAAAAATGTTTAAGTAAAAAAACATATATTTTTTAGACAAAGCAGAAATATTACGCATGGTCTTAAAATGTGCTAAATATTTTCAAAAAAGTATAAATGAAAATAATGACACAGATTTTCTAATGACTAAAAGATATTTGCATATAATTTTGGACATGAAGTTCTACTTTCGTGATATTTAATTGAACGAAAACTTTTTCTTTGTGATGGATATAATATGCTGTAAAATAGACAAAAGTATATTTCTAAAGTAATACTTAGTTTTTTAATGAAATTCATTCAAATTTTATTGAAAACTTCTTCAATGAAATTGTATGAATTAAATAATAATTATTTCAAAACTTATCTCTAAAACAATGACATCAATCATTGCAAAGAAAATTATGTAGATTTAAACTCAAATAGGTTTAGAAATTACAAATTTCAATAATATGAATATACTAAAAGTATTCGCTTATTAAGTGAATTTTTTCCTTTGGGTTTTATTTTATTAAAGAAGCAAATAGAGTATATTTCACATTTATATGAGAATACGTTAATTGAAATTATTTAGCCTTTATTGTGCTTACGCATGAATTTTCCAGTTACGATTCTTAAATTTGGATTAAACCCAACGCAAATTTCTTAATTATGTCTCAAAATTATTTTATCCAAATTTCTGAGATATATTTCATATAGTGAATACAATTTATAGATTGAATTATTTAATCTATATGATTTTTAACTCACTCTCATCAAAAATATATTAAATATCTTAAAAATAGCTAAAATTGACAAGACCCAAGAGAGAGAAAAGCTGCTGATATACTATTGCTGTTGTTGCACCAGCATGCTTCCCTGTACTGAGCTCTGAGTTGGGCTCTACCAGTTGGATAGAAGCAGCCGGGTGGTGTCTTCGTGATTTTGAAGCAGGAATCAAACAGAAGTCCCCAAATACTTGCTGATGTACTGCAATGATCATATGTATTAAAGGCTTCGTCACTAAATTAAGTTTTCCTCCGTGAATTATAGAAAATAATAAAATATATTATATAGTCTGCAAATATTTTTACAGTGAGCACTTATGACTATAGTTCTAATGTAAATAATAATATACTTAAGTTTAATTTTAAACTTTTTTTCAGAATTTAACCAAGAAAGGAGGATAGGTAAAAATTAGGAAATAACATCATTTTAAAATTGTTATTCCCGTCAATCGATATCTATATTCCTGAGTGTTGGTGACAACCAACGTCTGAAGTCATTGTGTAATTAGGGTGCCGTGGCTAGTTACTGTAAGAATGGATTGATTCTAGATTCTACTTAAACTCTCTGGATCTTGTCTAGCGAGAGTAGCAATACTGCGATACCAAGAATCGCAATCCTACTAAGTTACAGTTTAGACTACGAAATCAGAGAAGATTTTTAAGAAAGAATGCGCTTTCTTTCACAAGTTAAAACTTTTCATCAGACAGTAACATTCAAATGAAATGAGTTTTTCTAAAACATGTGGCATGACATCTTCTTTTAAGCACTCCATAAGTGTTGCCACTGTTTCCTATTTTCTTTAAGCCTACTGTATCGGTTTATTTCTTCAGAATATCTTTCATGATTTTTTGAACCTATTTTTTCTGTCGCGTAATAGTATGTTGTATTCTTTGCATAGCAATTTTAACCCGCAATTGTGTAAATATATCAGTTAATTTTTAGTAAACGCTGTAAAATGATTATTAGTGTAATAGGTATTTATAGATTATTTAATACTCACTAAACATTTTATCAAATTTTTCTTATACCTCAATAACTCAACTATTACTTACTTCAAATTCTACTATTTTTTGTATTTTCTGAGAGAAACTTATTCTTTGTTTATGCAGTGTAAATCACAAATGTTAAAATATTTATTCCTTTTAAAAATTCACCTTTTGGAATAAATTTTTTCTAACAACTTCTAGCATATTCAAATTTTTAAGGAACATGTGATTACAAACACGTAGTACTGTGATTTCCAGCAAAAATAAAATTATTATTTTATTAACATTAATTAAACTAATAAATTGAATATAAATAAATTAAACTAATAAATTGAATATTTTTTATGAATCAAGCACAGCATTTCTTTAATAAAATTTATGGGTGTGTCTCTATACGTTTCTAGTTGTTTTGACATTTATTTATACAATTTATTTGATATAATTTAATTTGAATTTCTTTTTGCTAATTTTTTATTAGTAGTAAGGAATTTATTAGTTTTATTTGTGTAAAGCAACATTCATCTGATAACTTTTACAGGGAAAAGAAATGCATTTCTCACAAAACATTTTAAGCAAAAGTTACTTTTTCTTCTTCACTATAAATAAACTGCTGAAATGGCGTATGAAGCTTTTCATCTCAAAAAAATAATGAACTGAAGAATAATTTCAGAGACACAATTGCGAGGGCATAGTAAAAGAATCTCAGAGTTAATTCTGCTCAACTCATATAACTTTTCTTATCACACTGAAATCCAGAGCATAAATCAGTTTCGTTATCATGTTGACACAGTCCTCGAAACCAAAATTGTTGTCCTAAACTCTGAAATAAACTCTTGAAAGATGCAGCCTCAGTCGATAGATGCATTGTTATTGTTATCGATAAAAAGAGAAGTTTGGCCATCGAGGCATTTCTTGTGCGATCTTGTGACCAATGGCCGAGAAATTTCCAAAAGATTTAGGGATAGAATAAAATTCCAAATTTCAAGTGATTGATGTAGTTTCATATCAGGTAGATGGAGGTACCAAATATATAAAAAAGCGTAATCTCAATACTAATAGTTGCCTTGTAAAAAGGAATTACAGAATACCGTGTAAATAGCATTAAACTTAGTAATGATTTATACGAAACATCTCACTCTAGTTCATAACAGTTCAATGCAAAAACTTTAAAGTTCATTACAGTGACACTGATATATGCTCAAAAGTTTCTTCGAATGATGTTTATTTTGACAAGAAACAAATATTTCTACTCACGTTGTTTCTTCGTGTTTTATTGAAAATATTAGTATTTAAATCAGATGTTCATTTTTCAGTGGATTCTTATTTCCTCTACAAGTTTAGAAGAAGACACAAATTTCTCGCAAGTGAGAGATGAAAAATAACGATTAATCTTCAAAAACTAATGAAATTCTCAAAACATCAGCGTCATCAGCGTTTTTGTTTTGCGGGATACCACTTTTTTCAAATATAAAGATAAATATTAAATATATAATAGATCTAATAAAAACATTTACTATACGAATTTACAGAATTATTCACAACATTTTAGATAAAAGTGTAAATATTAGCAAAATGTGTTTCAGCTTTGCCTCTAGAAAATTGCTGACATCTTGAGAAATCATTATATATTATAAACTTTTCTTATGTTTACTTTTAAATGTGCTTATTAAAATAATTTTATATGTTACTTTAATAACTAAATAAAATTAACATATTTAAAGCTTTCTTACACTTTTACTACTTTTTCACTTACTTTTACTTTATTTATACACTTCAGGGATCATCCTACAAATTTGTACTTTTGGTACTACTAAATTGATACTTTAGAGAAATTCAGAGACAAAGAATTGAAATCATTCGAAAGCTATTTATCAATCGTTTTATTATTTTTATAATACAGGTTTTCCTTTTGTACATAGTAGTTACTTTTTGATTTAAACAAAACTATTTTTAAAGTAATTATTACAAGTAAATAAAATCATTTATTCTTATATCCAGTGACTTCATATATTGTCACAAAAAACTATTCTGGTCACATATTTTATTTCTGGACAGTTATTAAGCCAGAAACTAGTTACATGCTCTAGGAAATATGTTTTTTTCTCCCTTAAAGGAAGAAATTTGAAAACAAAACATAATCCAAACATCGAAAATGCAGCTATCGTATTTCTCTTTTCTTCCTTCGCTTCATTGCGAACGGAATAGATTCTTTCTGAAATAGAAGAACCTGACAGAGCTTGGATATCAACTCCCAACCTTGTTTCTTTATATTTCTATAAAGCGGTGCGCAAGAAAGGATAGAAAAAGTCTTGCATCTATGTAAAAAGTCATTCCTAAAATCAGAATCAATCTGTGACATTTTTCGACACATATTACTGAAAGAATAGTTAAATATCAATTAAGTGCAGCTTGTGTGCTCTTATGAAGTTTTGAATTATTGCAATGCACATTAAGGGGAAGAAAAATACATTACCTGCTTGTGTGGTTTCACATAAGCTGTTTTAAAAATGCTTTTCTGGAGACTAATGAAACATTGTAGATTTGTTAAGGACTAAACGAAACATCATAAAACTTGATATAATATTTCCAGTGTATTTATCTAACAATCCTTTAAAATATGTTTTAAATATTTAAATTTTCGATTGACATTTAGACGTGATTCTTTCTGTATTATAAATTTACAATGTTAAATATTTCAAACGGAAATCACCTATAAGAGATTTCTTAAGGGATTATATTTTAAGTTAATTTTAAATTATAAAACTTGTATTTATATATATATATATATATATATATATATATATATATATATATATATATATATATATATATATATATATATATACAGGGTGGCGCACGGCAGACGGATGAATATCAAAAGTCAATAAAACACAAAATATTAAAAAACAACGATATTTTTAATTTTGCTCTTTTACACTGACAAGGGAAATTAGAGTTTAGACAGTTTTGAATAAAATATCGCCCAAATGGCGGCCCTCACACTCCACACATTCCCTAAGCCTTTTCCTGAAATTTTCATGGACTCTTTCCAGCATTTCTACAGGAATCTGTTGGATGCTGGCCTGAATGTTGCCTTTAAGGACTTCCAGGGTTCTAGGACGGTCGTTGTAGACGAGGGATTTTAGGTAGCCCCACAAGAAAAAATCACAGGGGGCCAAATCTGGAGACCGCGCTGGCCAGTGCAAATTGCCTCGCTTGGAGATGAGGCGCCCAGGGAATCGGTCACGCAAAACATCCATACAAACTCTTGCCGTATGGGCCGTGGCCCCATCCTGCTGAAACCAGATGTCATCCAGGTTCATCTGCTCCAGTTCAGGCAAGAAAAATGTCTGGATCATATTGAGGTAACGTACAGAAGTCACAGTTGCCGCTCGATCATTTTCTTCAAAAAAGTAGGGTCCGATGATCCCCACCCTCGACAAAGCACACCAAACTGTGACTCTGTCAGAGTGTAGGGGCCTCTGGTGGAGCTCCATAGGGTTTGTCCCACTCCAGTAGCGCATGTTCTGTTTATTTACACAACCGCTGAGGTGAAAATGTGCCTCGTCAGAGAAGAAAACAACAGAGTCTGGAGGCAACGCAGCAAGCATGTTTTCGCTACTGCGATGACGTTCTTCATAATCCAGTGGTTTTAACTCTTGAGCAACAACCATCTTATAGGGGTGTAAATGGAGGTGTCCTTTGGCGATTCTTTGAAGGGAACGTCTTGAAATTCCAAGAGCTCCAGCCTGTTTACGAAGTGAACGCCTAGGAGACTGCTCAACCGCAGCTCGAACTCTCTCGATGTTTTCCGGGGTTGAGACAGTTCTCCTAGGGCCCCTCCTTATAGAGGACACATTTCCTGTGTCCCTAAAGGCTTTCACCCACGCAAGAATTCTGTTCCGATTGGGAACTCGACCGCGAGGGGCGATGTGGAATTCCTAACGGAAAGCGCGCTGCACGTGGACAATCGAACGGCCGTTTGAAAAATATGCTTCCACGCAAAACACACACTGCGTTACAGACCATTTCATCTTGTGAACTGACCTTGATATGGAGACAAATTTAAGATCTCGCTCTTTCGAACCACATCTTCTTCGAGCAGCGCCAACGATTAGGAAGCGAGCAATAGCCTTTTCAAATCCATCCGTCTGCCGCGCGCCACCCTGTATATCAGTCCCTGTGGGGGTCACCATCCATATCCCTCTGAGAACACACAGGACAACACGCCTCTAATCCTGGATTCCAATAAGATGTAAAGTTTTCCTCAAATAGGCATGTCCAGTAAGCAAAGGAGAGCAAGTAACTCCAACAGATAGAGTAAAAAAAATGGGGATTACTACTTTTGTAGAATTAAAATGTAATGAAATGTTTTATTATTTTTCATTCATATATATGTATTGTAAGTATTACATACAATACAATATATTTATTTTTTATAGTTTTCCATATTAAATAAATACTATATATAGTGGTTTATATATATTTTATATACATAGTGGTTTATATATATTTGTACATTCGTACTGCATCTATCATTTGTGCGATTAGGGACGCCAATATATAAAGATTTAGAGTCCTACACTCCAACAGTCTACTTTTTAGAAACGTTAACAGTGTTATTTCATTACAATTAAGGCCAGTGTGTATGTCACCGTCGTAAATAAGATAGTAACATAGTAATTCTTTTAAAAATTATCAAATTTCTCCTCCGAGAAATACATGGGAACGTGACCACTTTTTTGACATTCTGAACATGTATCTTGAGTATGAAGAGATTCGTGTCTTACGATTAGCAAAATAATAGATTCGCAGTCATTGCAATCGTGAAACATTCCCTCATCTTGTGCCTTCGCTATTGTTATATAGTGAGAAATCTACAAGACATTATTTGTCATTTGTATGTACTGTTGATTGTAAGAAATCTGTTTAGGTGTTGAATTTTCTATTTGTTGGTCGTTTGAAATTAATAATTAATTACAGTTAATGATGTTCAACTCATTAATCATTTGGATCAATTCAAATTTGGATGCCTGCGTTACGCTTATCTTTCTACGGAAAAAAATCTATTGGAAGGAAACATTTTTAAAATTCCACTGAATTGAAAATTCATCACTACACCTTAGCTTATTAAATTAATATTTGTAAAACTAAGTGACTCAGTCTAAAATGAAATCAAGAATATTCTTCAATTTGAATTAATTTAATATTTAAACAATTTAAATTTTATATATATTAAACTAAACAAGAAAATATGGATAGAATTAATTAGATGCTCAGTCTGCCCATAAAAATAATCAAGCATTTCGTGATAATCCTTAAGTTAATTATGAATCCTTAGAGGTCCGAACATATCAACAGCTGAACACAGAAATGAATATTATATTTCTGTTTTCTACATGCGAATTGTCGTAAATATACTAGAAAATTGGCTGATCCGCTTATGAATATCTACCCAACGTCCTTCGTGAAGTTAAAACTTTCAGATATTTGTGTTATAAGCTATAGGATATCAGCCCGATTCCAACACTAGAATACAAAATTGGAGCAAAAAAGTTGAAAATATGTACCATTGAGAGGGTATCACAAATACAAAATAATCCAGCCTCATTTACGAAATTATAAAGTGTTATTTTAATATTTTTGCAATGAGATTTTGTGAAAAGTGAAGCAATCTTCAATCATTTAAAAATGTTTTGTGCCTAATTAATCATCACCCCTTCCTGTGCAGAAAACGCAGATTTTATTTTACGTAAAACAATGTTAATCAAAAAAATTAAGAGCTATAAAAAGAAAAAATGTTTCTGAGATAAATTCAAAATTTTTATGAGACAATGCATGAAAGCAAAGACTCAAAAAATATTCCTATAATGCATGATGGCTCTTGAGATATTGATATGAATTTTTCGAAATATGATCAATTTCACATTTATTCAAATAATATTTTTCACATTAATTTAATTCCACATTTTATGTTTCTTTTACAGCGTTCGTATCTGATTGATTCTTTATTATTTACAGCTCTAAATATATATCACTAGCTTTTAATTTTAAATCCAATCACCAAGCTAGATAAAGATCCTAGTAAAACATTTTCGCATTACATTAACCAAAGTTTATTAGAATTTGTGAACAATTAACGTGAATTTCTCTCGACTGGGCTAGCACTTCTTCACTTCTTCAGATTACATACTTCTGGAATAGAGAAAAACAACATTCCTCACCAGATCACTATTCTTCAAAAGATTATTAACATAAATGCAGAAAGAGGGTAAAAGAGGAAAAATGAAATATTTTTTATCAAATTTAAGGCAATAAGTTTCTATCGTATTACATCATAATATTTTTTTAACAATAGCATTATTTTTTAACTAAACTTGAAATATTTTGGCAAAATATAATTTTTTCATAGATTTAATTTATATTCGTTAAATTGTTAATTTTACTTAGAAATATGGAATTCCATCTAAATTTATTTGAATATATATTTATCTTGTAGTCTATTGGTAACATTTTCAATATCAACTTTTTAATGAACAATTAGAATTTTAATTTGCACTAGTTGATTAACCAATTATGCACCAAAATTAGCAAGAAAGTACCTCTTACAAACTATTGACAAGTGATGATTTATTATTAGCTCAACAGTCATTTTTTGCACACGTTTCTAATAAGAACGGGATCCACAGCTCAAAATGATTTCCAGATTAATACAATCATGCTCAAGGTAAGATTCAAACCCACGAACTGTTAAACCGAAGTCCGAAGTTCTAACCATTCGGCCCTCAAATGGGGTAGTCAGTAACCGAGGAAGATATTTTCTTCTTCTAAACCTTTCTTGAAAGATTTTGAAAATCCTATTTTTTTCTATTGTATCTTTCAATGTATCAATTACAATTTATGTATTTATTTAATCATTTTAAGCAAGTGAAATAATCAAGTAAATGTTATTATTAGTCATTTTTAGTTATATACAAAATATATAATTTTTGATAATTCAAATTAATTATTTCCTTAACTATAAATTCAAAATTATCGATTTAAATTTTAAATTAAAATATATATTAAACTTTTTGTTGTCCTTCGATAAATCAGTCATATTATAGTAAAATAATGTTTAACTAGTTTATGCATCATTTAACTCTATTTCAATTACCATTTTGTTCAAATATAATTTTATTAACTTTGACCAAGCATAATCAATCTGAATATAAAATCCTATTTCATATTACATATGGTTATTCTTATAATTAAATAATTGAAATCAAACCGAATGAAAGTTAAATTTTACTGTTGTAAATTTAGTACTTTATATGTTAAGGTATAATTTATAAGAACTTTCTTTGTATTTAATCATTCTTATAATTTTTATTAGAAAATATCTAATAAAATTTAATGATTAAATATGAAGCTAAGTATTTGTAGTAAACAGAGAATATATTTTTCCAGTTTAAATCTTGATTGAATATAAATGTCAGTTCTAAAATTTTTATAAAATTTATTTAATTAATCTTTCTTTTTTTATTTAATTAAAAAATTTATTTAATTAAAAAAATTTTAATTTATACAAGTTCAAGAATTAGTCTACATTTACTTAATTTATATCAGCAAGAAATTACTTGGAGAACTTTTTGCTTAATATACGTATATTGTTACACTATTCTTTTGAGAGGAAATACATTTATTTTTAAGTTTTAATCTCTTTTTTATTTAATAAATAAAGAAATTTGCATATTATCAATATATTCTACTGTATAATCATTTTTTAATGAAACAAATTTGCATATATGGAAGAAATGAACTTAAAACAATTTACACAACTTTACGCGTTCAATCGAAATATATATCCCAATTTGGAAAATCATCTAGTCCTTCTTTAATTAAAAATGTATCTTATTATACTCAATTGTTTTTTCTCCTAAACATGCTCTTTTTAAGCAATATTTTTTATACATACATTGCTTACCTGAAGAAAAACGAATAAAAAAGATTTGTTAAACGAATTTTAATACTTTCACAGTTAATCTGTGTTTCATTAAGTGTTTTACTTAAAGAAATATTTTTCATTAATGAAAATGTATACTAAAACACAAATACCGACATAAAATTCTAATTTAAAACAGAATTAATGTCTTAATTAAATCGATTAAATTGCTTCTTTTAATTGGATGAAAAATCTCTTAATTTATCCCAACATT
Source organism: Latrodectus hesperus (assembly GCA_037975125.1). Classification (NCBI taxonomy): domain Eukaryota; kingdom Metazoa; phylum Arthropoda; class Arachnida; order Araneae; family Theridiidae; genus Latrodectus; species Latrodectus hesperus. Next base: position 31,387,580 of record CM075851.1, on the reverse strand, counting down.
TTATTCGAATAACAACTTTTACAAATGCGTAAAGGAAGTATGGAATGTTTTCTTCAAATTTTTAATTGACTAAATAATATTTGGAATTTTTGCATGAAAATGAGCAAAACGTGTTTTTTTCTGTTCTATTTTGTATAAAGCATCTACATATTCTGGATGCACTGGATACCAGAACTCGTACATTAAATTGACTTAAAGTTTATTCCTATTAGAGTATTTGATTTCTCTCGTGTTTTGTGAAATTTAGATTCAATTAAATGTGTTATAGAATCTGTGTACAAAAGAAACATTTTAAATAGTTAAAATTTAATTAAACGGACATCCTTTTATCTATGCTTATAGAATTACTAATTATTATAAATACATTCGAAAGGAGCCAAATATTTTTAAATTTAAATTTCAATGCAGAATTAATTATTTCTTTAGTCATTTTCCTGAAAATTGAAAAATTAGCTCGTGTTATATTGTTCACTAAAACTACAATCTGATACGATATTAATCCTTGTTAAAGTTCAAATAACCCTTTATTTGATCTTGCATTGATGGAGTCAGATCAAATCAATGAAATCATTGACATCAATGAATACCGGTACCAGAAGTGGACAGTTACGGATGTCCATTCTTGCCGGCATTTAAGCCAAAGAGGAAACTTCTTGCCATCATCCCTATAGGTAAGACACTTCAAGTGCTCACTATCAATTCATGAGAAGAAAAAGCAAAGGATGTCTTCCGAGGACTGGAGCACCGTTAGGTGAAAATTGTCTCAGTTCCATTTCTCTTAGATTTTTATGGGATTTAGAGCTAGGAATACGTAGTTTGTAAAAACTATAAATGAATTTAGAGTTTGATACAGCTTATTAGTTTTTAGTGAGAGAATTAACCAGATTTATAAAATACCTGCAAAAATTTTTATATTACAAAAAGATAGAACTATCATTTCTCTTTTCTTTTCGGCTGTTGAAAAAAATTTTTCTTTTCGAATTTTTAATTTATCTATATCTATCTTGTAGAAGTTTTTTTTAAAAATCAGAGTGTGTTTTTCTGAAAGAAAAAGGTAACTCACTCTTTTGCAAGAAAATCTTTTTACCCGAGTAAAGCTCCCTTCTCTTAACGCCTCATCTCGATACACGTCGAGTGAGTTCTTGCCTTGAGTTCTAAGGAAATAAAGTCTCATCATTGAGTATCTTGTTTACTCTTTGATCATGTGACCGGAAAAAAGAAATTTTTTGGTATCTTCTGCGAAACAAGAAAAATTGGTGTTCTGGAGAATTTTATCACTTTAGAATGATTTCTGCTTACCTCACTCAGTGCCATAAGATTTAGAATGTTTTAATCTAACACCCTTTTTATAAGTAATAAGAATAGAATTTATAATCTGAATATTGGAGTTCTTTTGTTACATTCATTACAGATAAAATAGTTATCCAAAAGTAATATCTTATTGTACCCCATCACACGAATTATTAGAATTTTCTTTAATTTAAAACAGAAAAAACTAGGGAAAGAATTTTTTCGATTATAATTGAATAAAAAAAATAATATTTCAGTTTTGGCATTTTTTACAATCATTTCCCGAAACGAAAGGTAAGACAAATTTGCGTTCTTCACTTTTTTAACAAAAATAAAGAGAAAACATTATTCCGTTTTAATGAAATCAAGTAAGCGTCAGAGAACGCGTTTAGAACCGGCAACCTGGTGGTGATGACAAATGGAGGAAGGTAATTGGGAAGAAAAAGAGTAATAATGTAATGGAGTTTTTCTTATGCAATCACTCTGCCTTCTCTCTCCCTCTTTAGAAAGAGGAAATTGTGGAATTCTTTTGCGACATTTATAATAGATAATTCAGTTAAACCTTATAACATTCCCTATAAAAACGTTGCTAGTAATCAGATAACAACTTCATTAACTTCCTAAAAAATACCTCTTTTTGAAAAGAAGCAAAACCACATTCCCTTTCTCTATCTCACTTTTTCTTTTGGATGAGTCCTTATTGCTTTGATATTTTTCAATTCCTTGGAGACATCAAAGGTATTACACTCATGTCCAAAAATTCAGGATAATTTAGAAACACACAGAAATTGAACTCTAAAATAAAATTTTCACATGTAGAAATATCACACACATCTTGAATAATTATATACAAATTACAAGAAACCCCCACATTGTGCCGATAATACGTAACAATGACGAGAGTGTAAGAGAGGGGTATATAAGGAATGGTTGCAAAAAAGTAAAATTATTCACAAGCGCTTTAAAAGCCTTTCAGTGCAATAACCACATAGTTATGGCACAAAGGAAGCATTTGGATGATGTTTTACGCGGTAGAATTATCGGCTTTCTGGAATGTGGACATACCCTGCTGGAAGTATCCGAGGAACATGGAATCGACCAGACAGTCATTTACAGGCTTTGGTAACGGTTCCAAGATGATGGTAATGTTCTTAGAAGTTACAGCACAGGTCGCCCCCGAGTTACAACACCGAATGAGAACCGTATTTGGCAATTACTACCAAGAGAAACAGACGGAACACCGCATCAGACCTGTCTCGTCAGCTTTCTTATGTACAAAAAAGAACCATACCACCCCACCCGAAGGTATACGATGATATGATGACTGATCATGGAGAAATCCAGCCCAGCACGAGGACATGTGCGGTTGAGTCGCCGAGTACGCACAGCCACCGTCCAATCACCGCAACGAAAGTGTAATGCCTGGTACCTCGCCCAAAACTTACCAGAAACTTTCCGGCATTGCCCGCAGCCCGACAACCACCAGTCAGGGTCCACCAAGACTCGTCCCTCTTGGAAGACTATCAAAAGGGGGCAACTTTCCTTTATTAATTAAAAAATAATTACAATTAAATAATAATTACAAATAATTCAAATTATAAATGTAACAAATAATGAATTTATAAATCTAATGATTTATTTACAATGTGTGATTATGTGTTTATTCAGTCATGTGTTGTTGAAGTCTCTCTCTTCTGGAAATTATCTCTGTAATGCCTTTTTAGAACCCAGTGTAGTTTAACAAGTTTTTAATTTAGAGGTCACGCGAAAGTTATTTGGGTAATATATTTTCCTTATTTCGCAAAATTTATTACAGTCGTACGCCATGTGTTCTACTGTTTCCACTTCTCTGTTTTTTATACATTGTGCACTTTTATTGAGAAATCGGCTTTGGTATTCACCAAAAATCCCGTGGCCTGTTCTTATCTGATTGGCATAGAAATTTGAAACTAAGCGTTTAAGTATTACTTTCGGATAAATGTCGTAAAGTCTACGGGTCTTGCTGGAAGAGTCCCATCTATCCTGCCATTGTTTAACTGAGTGTAGTTTTAATAACGTTTTAACTTGTATTTTGCTGTATGGCACTGTATGTGTTATTTTTGATTTCCTAGATGCTTCTTTGGCCTCCTTATCAGCTATTTCATTCATCTCTATGCCACAATGGGCCTTAATCCAGTGTAATTCATAATTGTTAGGGTATTCTTTGTTTCCATTATCCTGTCGATAGTATCGTTTGTTCTTTTATTATTTGATAATGTTTCCAGAACTGAACGTGAATCTGTGTGTATATGAATTTTCTTTATTTTATTATTAGTTTTATATTTCATAGCCTCATAAATTGCCATTGCCTCGGCCTCATAAGCAGTTGCTTCGTTGTTTAGCCTCATTTTTAGAATTTCTAATATATATTTGCCTTGACAAATTACCGCTGCTGCATCAACTTTACCATCTATCTTAGAACCGCGTCTATGAAAACATTAAAATCACTATCAACAATATTGGTATGCCAAATAATTTTGTATGTGTCCCATGGCGTTTCTGTTTTCTTTTCTTTAGTCCATGCATTCTCTTTGTTAATGTTTAGGTCTCCTATACTTATGGGAAGATAGTGATTCCATAACAGATAACTATATTTCAGTTTTTGTGCTTGCAGGTCCCATATCCTGATAGTATCTGTAGGGCCTCAGTGGATACAGTCCTATAAGCTCTTTTTATTTTTCTCAATGGTAGTCTTTGTATTTTATGTAATTTTGATTTTATTCTTTCTGTGTTTTTATATAGGGTATGCGTACAGTATGATTTTCACGAATACAACTTGAAAGATTAATTTTAATACTGATGGTTTGATTCCCCAGGTTCTTCTAACTATTCTTGCTATTTTATTTGTGATTCCAAAGATCTTTTCTTGTAAAAGATGGTACAGATACCAGTACGACAGTTTCAAGGCAGACCGTGTACAGACCCTTAGGGCACATTGGTCATTGTACTCGTAGGCCTGTCAGATGTGTTCCACTTGCCGAAATTCACTGTCACCTGTGGTTAGCTTGGAGTAGAGAGCATGCATAGTGAACACTGCAACAGCGGTCTTGTGTGTTTTTCGAGGAGTCTGGTTTAGCTTTCAGTCTGATGCTCACCGCACTTTCATATGGAGAGGGTCATGTACCCGTTACCACCAAGAGAACACCATTGAACGACACCATTACGGTGATGCAGGATTGCTCGTTTGGGGAGGAATAATTCTGGGTTCCATAACTAATCTGCGTGTTTAGAATGTATCCATGACAGGTCACATCTATCGGGGTGTCATTTTAGAACAACATGTACGTTTGTTTCAGGGTGCCATGGGTGCACAATTTCTGTTTATGGATGGCAACGCCCATCTTCACCGTGCAAACATTGTAGACGAATGCCTTCAATTGACAAATATGTGTGTTACATTATGATTTCTTTAAAACTATACATAGTTTAAATTCATAAAAATTCACACATTAAATCATAGCTTTCTGCAAATTATTCCTTTAAATTTACAGTAACTATGAAGTTAGGACTTTAGAAAAATGTAGTTGAAAATGAAATATATATTGGTTTTTAAAGAATCTTGTGTAAAAGTGATCAAGGTTAGAGAAAAATTCAGCAATTTCTACTTGTATGTTCTTATGGGAAAAATTAATTTAAAGAACCATATAATAAAGACTTATGAGAAGCATCACTCTGTAATTCATAACTATCCCTACATTAATGAAAGTATGCACATATATATCTTTTTAATGAATTGAAACGTGTTAAAAACTCACATCTCAAACATTACATGAAACTCTTCCAAGTTATTACATCAAGTTATTCATGTCCAATCGTCCATGTCTATTTATTAACTGTAATATATATATATATATATATATATATATATATATATATATATATATATATATATATATATATATATATATATATATATATATATATATATATATATATATATATATATTCCCAGAATGCATCAAAACGATAAAATTATGTTTTACCTTAAAAAAACACTCTCTAATTTCCTTACTTAAGTTTATCATATGAATATCACTCATTTTTCATTCATTACATTGAGTAGAACTCAAAATTATAATTTGTAACTGTTATTAGAAGATATAATCCAGATTACCATTTAACTACCTCCATATTATGTACATAACATTGTACAGTGCTACCATTAGATACTTTACAATACCTTGAATCTGTAGACATTTATCATAAGAAAAACTACTACGAATTCAGAGTATATGGATGCGTATCTCCAAATAAAATCTCCCCAAGAACAAAATGGGAATTATAAAAATATATGAAACTCTTGAACATCAGCTAATAAAATGCTCATTGATGAAGTTTAGTTAAAATTTTAAAAATGTGTGAGAACAATTTTAAGCTTGAAGTTCCTATAGAATAATACATATCCAGTTAAATAAAGTTTTGAAATCTTGTTTATCAATAAAAGCACTATAAAAATAATCAGTCGAAAAGTTCTCGAATGTTACCAAACCTTAGTCTTTTAAAAGAAGGAAGAGGAATAATTACGAGAAAAGGGGGACTTCCTGAAAATTGAATAGAAAAAACCGTTAAACATGTTCAACCAAAAATATTAACAGACTAAAATTCATTTCGCTATCGAGCAGTGGAAAACATCAAGCAGTGAAAGGTTCAGTCAACCTCAACAAGAATGGAGATCGAACCTCGAGACTGCGATGTGACAGGGTGGAGCTCTAACAACACACCACAAAACTACCGATTGACGATTAAATGAATCAAAATTCTGTAAAATAAAATATGTTTCTAATATTGAACTTAATTTAATTTATTTATGAGTATTGTTTTCTTACTATACAATAGGAATAATTCACTAATGATGCCTTAATAAATGTTCATCTTATTCAAGCAGCTTATTACCATACAATTAATTTTTTTACATAGAAATTATATACATACCCTTTTTTAATTTCCATATTCTTTTACATCTATTATATACACTGTGTGTGTGCGTGCGTGCGCGTTAACTTTGTCTTCCGTCACTGGATTAATGTCTGATACTTATAAAATATAGACTATGTTTTCATATTATTTGCGAGTCACATGCGAATAATCTCACTTTTGTTAGATTAGCCCCAGTTTATATTTATTAAAAAAACACAATCAGTTTTAAAATAAATAAATATCTAGGCGAGTAGTTAATTTCAATTAATTTTAATTATTTTGTATATATTTATGAATCTGCATGCAGATCTGTATTTATAATATTTTGTATGATAAACTGAAAACGATAATTTTATTAGTGGTGGCTTTAAAGCAAGTTTTACGTTCTCATGAAATTTAAAATTTATAAATATTTATTATCTTACAATATCATTTTGTTGTTTCGTGTTGCTTTCAAATATCAATTTTCGTTTTTAACAAAAAGTAGTTAAAATATTCAATAAATAATTCGTTCATAGAATTCCAAAACATTACATTAAAAATTATTTGGATGGATCGTCAATTACTTCAGCATAACACTCAGATAAAAATCAGTCCATTTACCGCAATAATTAATGCAATACTTTTTCATCAAGTAAAGCAGGATTCAATATTTGTATCATATTCCTTTTTACTTTAAATATGTCTATAGTAAGCAATTTTCCCAAACAGCAAAATTTTTATTTCTTTTCAGTGAATTAACTAATAAATCAAATCATGATTCAGAGAGAATGTTGTCAAAATAAATATAACATAGTTTTTATTCTTTTAATTGTATAGCGTAAATATTGAGCTTATTATCTCAGCTCGTGGATATTGGCAGTGAAAGTAAATATTAGTAATTGTTCGGAATCCATCTTGAACTGTTTGTCGCATTTATTAATCTTTTTGTGTAAAAAATATTCATGAAAACCTAATATGTCGAATACATTGTTATTACTTGATAATGAATATATCGGTATGTAGATACATGCACGCACGAATATATTTTTGGCTTAAAAAATGTGTCTTTTAATTAAGTAATGCTATCGGGTATAATAACAAATTTACTACGCATCTTAAAATTACTTAATGCATAAATTAAATACGGCTAGGAATATCTCATTACGTGTATCAAAACACTAAAGTAAAATGGGAAAAACTTGTTTTACTCCTTTTCTTTTGAATAACTTAATCAAAAATGAAAACCAGGCTTCTTTTATTAAAAAATACATTATTTTTTAAGTCAGTCATGGACTATTTTACACAAGAGCATTAACAGTTAATTACTTTCTCAACAGTTTCTCTCATCCATCTCATTTCAAATTCCTTCACTTTTCTCTTGTTGCCTCATTATCGAATCACTTTATTTCAGTAAGTTTTTAAGGGAAAAAATTAAGTTTTTTTCTGTTTGAGTGCTTTCATGGAAAAAAGCGACGTTCATTTTAAAACTTTCAGACTAATTTGGTGGGGAAAAAAGGTGGTTGCGTGAAGTATAAAAGCATTTTCAATTGTTTACTGTAATTATAAAACTGTTAGAATAAATATATATAGATTGGAAAGATATTCTTTTTTACATTTTATAACATTATTCACTTTTTAGATTTGTCATATAATTCTAATTTCCTGTTTTTGTCAGCGAGAAAGACTGAGCTCTTCTATCAACTGTAGGTTTAAATTGTTTTTACGAAAGAACGACAATTCCTGCTCGACATGTCACAAATAATTAAAATCTTTTAAGCACAATTCCTGGATATTCATCCGTAACAAATCAGTATATATATATATATATATATATATATATATATATATATATATATATATATATATATATATATATATATATATATTAGCTGACACTCAAAACTTTAGTACTCAGAAAAAATATGTTGACTAAAAAATTTACATCTCATCACCGCAAATGCATGATATGCAAATCATTAACATTACAGCGCTTACTTCACAGATTTCCAGGCATATATAAGTTTCGCTCTTGAATTATGGTCACAATTATATATATCCTGTTCTTACCAAATTATTAAAGAATGTCCCGAGATAAATGAAGTAATAAAGCGAATTTTTAAGATAACTAATCTGTCCTTAACAACTGTACACAAAAAGATAAATCTATCCAAATCGATAAACAGTAGACATTGTAACATTGGAAAACTAGTAGTCGACATTTGTGTTATTTTACATGCACTTAAGCCTTTTGTGAACGTTCCTTGTTCTTAATTTCGAGAACACACTGGTATCCTTGTTAAGAAGACAAGCACAGTGGGTGATTGGTTAACGCACAGTTCGGAGGGCGAACAAATTGGACAACGAACACTTTTACGAAAGACACTTGCGTTCGGAAAACGAACACACATTTGGATAACTAAAACATTCTCGGAGCATAAAGTGCATTGTTGTTAAAACCAAAAGGCCAAAAATAGTCTTTCATCTTTCTTGAATTAAGTTGCTTGTCTATTGAACTTAAAGTTCCACATTAGAAAAAAAATTCCAATAGAATATTTATAGCCAAAGTAGACCATCAGTTTCAGTTTTAATTTCATTCAAAACCGAAACTGATTTCAATTTGAGTGCTTTCCCCCTTGTTGATTCATTGTCCCGTACAACAACATTGTTGTTTTGAATAATGAATTCCGGAAGGCAACAACAACGTTATTAATCTTTTTACATCGTTAATGTTATTAATTACTTCAGAAAAATCCTGAAAAAGAGGAAAGCAATCCACAGTAGACGTGTTCTTTAACTTCCTGTAAACAAAAATGGAAAAGACCGATTAATTTGCAAATCTTTATAAGTATATTTTTTTATAAATTTGATAAAAAAAAACTGTGGATCCTTTTTTCAATATCATTTTTAGGATCTAAAGAACGAATTAACTGATTTCATAAAAAAAATCTGTGGCAAATCGATGATAGGTTAACGAGCAATTCAGATAGCGAACATAGTTTTGTAACAGGTTACGTTTATTACCTGTTCCCCACTGTATTGACTCAACCAATTTATCGTGATATTGATTTTGTGTTGCCTTATCTCAAATGAATATTGCAGACTTATTCTTCGAGGAAAACTGTGGTTGACTGGAATATCTTGCTTTCTCAAAGGCCCTAAGGACAAAGAGATTCTTCCTAACAACTTCGCGGTGGTTGTGTTAACTATTTTTACAGGATTTTAAGCTGACCAAGGAATTCACTTTCCACTGGAATTAGTTATTTAATTTTAACATCGTGGTCAGTAAGCTTCCTGCTCATGGGGAAGCCGTGGAAGATGTTGCACATGTTTCGCTACACATCTACTTTGCAGGTTGTACAAGTGCCAGGACTGTTTTTTGATGCGATGCAAGCAATTCTCCATTTGTTATTGTCTCTCAATTTTTTTAAGCACATATTACAGCCATTGCCTTTTTTACAGAAATTTATATATAATTTGAAATTTTGACTCTATTTCTTCTAAATGTTTTTATTGTTTGCTAACATTTTTTAAGCCTTTTGTACATGTGGAGTTTTGTTTCACTTTCTTTAACAAAAGAATAATAAATGATGTTTTGATGTTATAAGAATTTATCAATATGATTGCTAATCTATACCCAATTCTAGTCGTAAGTTCATTTGTGTGAATCAATTACAAAGAGATTAAAAGAGGTTTAAAATGTCAAACTAATAACTTAATAATGAAACTGCAATGTATGCAACTACACTTTATTCTAAATCTGCCTGGGGTATGTGTATTTTAGTTTTTCGTATAATATTTAAGTAAAAATTTATATGAGACTATTCAAAATATTTTCCTCAGAAGTAAGTACTTCAAATAATGAAAGTAATCTTTCTCGAAGAACCTGATAGAAAATTATGCATTATTTAAAACTCAATAACATTGTACTCTGGAACATCTCCTGGAACTCTTCTGGAAACAAAATGTGACCGAAAATCTCAGACTGCCTTGCCCAGATTCTCAAGTGGACATCTAAAATGTTTATCGTTCGAAAGTGATACAAAAGTTTATCCCACTTGTAAAAAATGCTGTGAACATCCAGCCACACCGAAACATATTCTGGATTGCGTCGGACTTTCCCGGGAGGATTTATCCTCAAATCCCTTGCTAGTCGTTGTCTTTTTAACTGTCAACAATTTAATGTAGTTGATCTGACAAATGTCAGATCGTTAAAGAGGATAAGCCAACAACAACAAATATCAGAATCAAAGAGTGTTAAAGTCCCTTTCATAATATATATAAGCTACAAATTTATAATTAATTGATATTTCTTATCAATGATCACACATTTTTCTAAATTTTGTAGGTTCTATATAATTAAAGATTCTTTACGATAAAAGAAATATAAAAAGCAATATTTTTGCTTACATTATTTTTATTAGCCCATGCTAATTTTTTGTAAGGATATATTAATACTTGTCTTTACACAAATACAAAGAAATAATATTTAAAATATTTCATTATTATACATTTTAAAACATATTTAGTTCTATAAAATTGAAACACCTACTGACATTTTAATGCATAGTAAATTTGCATTTTGTTTAAAAATTACAATTCATTTGTTAAAAGAAAGTATTTATGTAAATTGTTTTTTTTTCTTTTTTTACAAAGTTCCTCTTATTTTTCTTATAGAATAAAGTAAAATGTGTAAAACCGAGAGTTTATCCTCCGTGTTCTTTTACTAAATATAAAGGAAGGGAAGCGAAGCACGAAATTCCTTAATATACACCATAGGCTGAAGACATTTAAAAGGTAAAGAGAAATGAAGACATTTTTGTAAGATCCTAGAAAAGACAGCTTCAACCGTTGGACTGTTGATTGCAGCCGGTGCGACAACAATATTGCAGCACTCTTAGACGCTGACTTTCGCTCATCGCAATCCATGCTCAGCATATTCGAGTTGAGAAACGGCATTTAAGAACACCGTGTCGCACAATTATATGAGGTAGGATATGAGAATCCTGGATTGAAATCGAGATGTCGACGTGAAGGGCAGGATCCACCATTTGAGTTTTCTTTTTCTGCTTTTTAGAAGAAAAGTACATAGAGTCAAATCAATATTAAACATAACCATTGTAATGAGTAACTCTCACATAAATTGTAAAAAAGATTTAAATGAATGCTGTAAATTTTAATTTAGGATTTCATTCAAAATTCAATTCAAAAGATTAAAAAGATTATGTAGTTTAAAATGTTTTCCATGAGTAAAAGAGATAAAATTACAATCTTACATAGTAATATCCCTAAATACATAGTAATTTTAGTACCCTAAGTACATATTAATCTTACATAGTAATTTTAAATTTTAAAAAATATTTAATGCACTTGTATTGATTTATATCATATTTATAAGTTTTATTTTTTAAACAAACCAAATATTTTAATATTAGACTTGTTGTTTTCTGCAATTTTAAATTTGGTAACAAATGTCCCCAAAAAGTATAAATGCAAATATTTGATTATTATAATTCAGTTCTTAAAATGTTGTGTTAATATAAGTATAAAATGTTACGAATGAAAATTCAAATTTATATTTACAAAAAATTAAAAAATTTATAATTAATATAATTTGTAATGATTTCCATCTGGCTCGAAAATATAAAAATGCAATTAAATAGTCATGATAAGTTGAGTAATATTAAAACTATTTTTAATTATAATTCAATAAAATTATGAAATTTTTTTTGATATTTTTTTCTATATCCAAATAGATTTTTTTGGCAGTAGTAGTAGACATTTTTTAGTACGTCATTTACAAAAATTTTAAAAATTGGTAAATTTATAAGGAATTTTTGACATTTTACAAAAATATAATGAAATTAAAAATATAATGACTCATTTATTTTTTTCAATAAATTCACAATTGAAAGAAATATTATTGCGTATAATAACTTTTTCAGAAAAATATTTCCCCGAAAATGCCGGATGACTTCATAAAAAAATGGTATTTTAATTTAAAAAATCACAATCACAAAAATACTCTACACTTTCAAGGGATTTAATTTTCTTATATAAAACCGTACATTATGTTCTAATTATAACTCAATTTGAAAAATTCAGTATTTAGGTAAATCATAAATGCACAAATGTTATATTAAAAATATTTTCTTGACAACTTTCAATTAAGCATCAATTTTACTGTAAGAAACCACTTTATGGCGGAGTAAATGAGGGGCTGGTGAAAACTGATTGCGCAGGAAACTTTCGAGCACTCACCCTGACATGCAGAAAACAGAGGCTAAACTTCCTTTTCCCTCTGTTCAAGAGTGGCTGGGATCGAACAAGGAACTTTCGCAGTGGAGAGCATTAATGAATTAACTTTTAATACCACGTAGTGTGCAGTCAACGGTTTTAAGTTAAGATATTTTAGTGCCCACCGTGTAAATTGCTTTCATGCATATTTTAACTATGCATATAACATAGTAATAATATGCATGAAAGGCCGTAGTAATCTGATTGGTTTGGGCATAATTTTCACCATCGTAAGTTAGTGAGTACGTATCCCGGTTTACCCAAAGATCCGTAATGTCCAGTAAAGGTAGCTGAGTCATTAAAACTAGGCATAGTTGCAATGTGAAAATCCAAGTGAAAAGATACCTCTGGGGATGGCAGGCCAAGCATTAGGAATCTTTTTCTTCGTCCGTGCTACAAAATCGCGAAGACTTCACATGGCTGCTTCTGTTTAACTGGTAGAGCCCAAATCAGGAGTAGGTATAGGGAAGCATGCTGGTACAACAACATAATGTACTGTGCGTGTAAATACACTACTGGCCATTAAAATTACTACACCAGGAAAGCGGCACACCACACACGGGAAATTTGCATAACAGGTAGAACTTGCTGTGATATACAAATGATTAGATTTTCAGCGCATTCATACAAAGTAGGCGACAGTAGCGACTTCTACAATATGTATAAAACCAGAGATACCCAATTTCCGTTTCAACGTTGTTTTCGGCAAAGAAAGTTGTTGTAATGCCTCGTGTAAGAAGAAGAAATGCCTATCAGCACGTATCTGACTTTGATCGAGGAAGGCTTATAGCCTACGGGGAATGCGGTTTATCGTACCGCAATATTGCTGCTCGCGTCGGTCGAGACCCCAAGACTGTTAGAAGAATATGGAATCTATGGGTTCAATACAATCATACAGAACTTCATGCAGGCTCTCAGAGACCCCCCATCACTAACAGCAGAGAAGGCAGACATCTTATCCGCATGATCACAAGGGATCGTACAGCCACGTCACGAACCCTGAGTCGAGAAATGGAGTCATTTGCAAGGCAACAAGTTTCTGCTCGAACAGTTCGACGACGTTTGCAGCAGCATGGATTCTCTGCACGGCGACCAAGGCTTCGGCTACCATTGACACTGTGTCACAGACAGGAGCGCTTTCAATGGTGTGATCAGCGACGAACCTAGACGCGGGAATGGCATCACGTCATCTATACAGATGAATCTGGTTCTGTATACAAGACCATGATGGCCGGATCCGTGTTTGGAGGCATCGTGGAGAACGCGCATTGCCAGCTTGCATTGGACATCGCCATACTGGTCCATCTGCTGGAGTGATGGTATGGGGTGCCATTGGATACGTGTCTCAATCACCTCTTGTTCGCATTACCGGCACTTTGAACAGCAACCGTTACATTTCCGATGTTTTAAGGCCCGTGGCTCTGCCCTAACTTCGAGGCCTCTCTAATGCTTTGTTTCAACTGGATAATGCACGACCGCATGCTGCCCGTACAGTTCTGAACTTCCTTGATACCGAACAGGTTCGACTGTTACCCTGGCCAGCATGTTCTCCTGATCTTTCATTAATTGAGAACGTGTGGTCAATGGTTGCCGAGCGATTGGCACGCCATCACTCACCATCCACTACTGTCGATGAACTGTGGCATGGTGTTGAAGCTGCATGGACTGAGATCCCCGTACATGCCCTACAATCTCTGTTTGATTCCATGCCTAGGTGGATAAATGCTGTTATTGCAGCCAGAGGTAGCTGCTCTGGGTACTGATTTCTCAAGATCTATACATCCTAATTTCCTGTAAATCTAATCACTTGTTCTTTCCACTTTAATGTATGTCTCCAATAAATATCGTTCGGTTATTTGCATTCCTTCTTGGTGTAGCAATTTTAATGGCTAGTAGTGTAGATGTGCATGTAACATAAATGCATGTAGAAGATGAAAGCATAAAATCTATCTTCCGTTTTTCAAAAAAACGATTAAATAGAGAAAATGAGAACTTTCGCTCTCACGAACTTTCGTTTGGTTATTAATCACGGTGAGCATTTGACCAAATAAATTTGAATAGCGTGTAGTGAACAGCTTAATAGACCGAAGTTGTTATAAGTCACTTTAAATTGTCTTTTCATTGATAGTGGGTTTCATTCTTGTGTAGCAAGCAAAAACTGCCAAGCACCCATTCCAACAAACATGCGTAAAGAAACTTCGATTTCTAATTACTTTGACACCGCTGTTTTCTACAGCTTAAAGCTGCTAAGTATTTGTAATTGTATTCCAAGAGAACTCTTCATAGATAGTGAGCCGTTTAAAGGTGTCACAAAGGAGAAAACCCTGAAAATTGGCGACTACTTACCCCAACAGATTTGTATCAGAAAACAGAAGTGCGACATCCATCTCTCGTTGTTCAACAATGGCTGAGATAAAACCGGGAACTTCATGTTCTGAAGAGCCCTAGGTCACGATGAGTCGAAATTTTCATTTGTCAAATTAATTTTATGGTGGAAGAATGTATCTCAAAACCATCATAAAACTTTAAAATAATTATGTGTGCATTTTCTTTTAAAACTTTGAGAAATACAACACAGTACCTTAATTTATATTTATTTAATTATCTTGTATTTTTTTCAATTATGAATATAACGATGTTAACCAGATTATGAACAGTATTTTTAACCAAAATTCAATGTATGGTATATTCCCCTTTCAGATATCGAGCCTAAAACAATCAAAATTATTTTTTGATAATTTTAGGTTCGATAAATAATATAAGTATTTTTGTAACAATTCATGAAAATTGTATCTTTATTAGAAGAAATATTTATAACAAGGTCTTAGCATTTCGGAATCCAATACTTTCCTCTTAAGAACATCATGTGTAAGATTCATTAATTAATAACGCAATAAATGTAAATCTAAAGTGGATGAATTTCACAAATGCCATAGAATTTGAAATTAATTTTAAAAATTATTTAATTTTTTATTCTCAACAGAACGTAATTAATATTATTCATATAACTATATCCCGATTATAACATAAAATTGTTTTTTGGACATAAATTGTACCACTCTCAATTTTATAATCGGTAAAATAATTACAGATTGCTTAAAGATAATATCACAACAAATTGAAACATCATAAATAAATTTGTAATGTATAATTATTATAGTAAACAATTAACATTAAGAATGATTCTTAACAAAAACTCTTATTAAAATTTTAATTAACTTTAAATCTAATTTCGACTATTTTTAAATTTTTATAGAAAATTTGTTAGGCATAATTTATTTGAAATTAAGAGAACTCAATAATTTCCAAAGTATTTACTTTTAATATGTAATGACTTCTATAATTTATTTGCTGTAAATATTCAAGTCTTATTTTATATGTGATTAGTTAAATAATAATACTATTTATTTACAGACATGATATTCATGTAATAATATTCAATAAAATAATTACTTGAATATTTGACTAAAAATATTGTAAGGGTAAATAAATGCGTTTTATTGTATAAATTTTATTCAAGTTTATTTAGGAAGCATTCAATTCGTACTTCTTATTCAGACTCCGTTCTCTCTAAGGTGTTATAAAACGGATTCAGAACCGAAACAGGATTACGAGATCTTTTCGAAACAATGCTCACGTATTTGGGTACCTGTGGGAATCTTCAACTGGATTTTGTGGTGGAAGGCAACATGTCCCTCTGTTGTTCACATCCTCTTCACATAATCGTAGGGAATAGGATTTTCAGCGATGGTACAAGGCCCCTGCAGAGATATTGAAGGAGAAAAGCAGAAGTCACGTTCACGAAAGGCGCGAAGAAAAATGCTCATTCTTCAAGAAAGCATTTCAAAATTCCAGGCTCAAAATATTACTTTTTTAGTCATATTTCATACATTTTATTACCCATGGAGCTTCTTTTAGCTTTCATTTGTTTTCTCAATTTTAACTTATAAAACTGATTTTGTATAAGAAATTGCTTTCTCATTAGGATTAAGTTTAAATCAATCATTGGCCCTGGAATGCCCTATTTTTTTCAGTGTTTTAAACTGAATATTACTTCACCTAAAAAGAAAAATAACTTAAAGATATTTCTGGATGAAACCTATTTCAATTCAAAAGAGAAGTTTGCTGACCGAAAGTGAGAACTTCAAAAGCTAATTTATCATTACAATCTATAGTTATTGAATGGAAACTAAAAAAATGGACATATAATTAATTCATAACTATCATGATTTTCATAGAATTAAAAATTATGCTGTTAAACTATACTTCAATGAAATATTTCTGATTCAAGTAAATTATTGATATTGTGGTTTTTATTAGTTGTCAATTTTTTATGAAATATTACACTGATAAAATTAAAAGAATGCTAAAATGTAATTTAATTTCTGAAGGAATTAAGTTATTTTAAACAAACTGCATTTGGTATCTATCCATTATGCGATTTCAAACCTTCTTAACACATAAAATAAAGTCTAGATTCCTTAACAAAGTATTAAAAGTAAAATAATCTATGAGATTTTCTTTAAAATATCTAAAAAACAGTTATCAAGGTTGCCATTTAATTTTTCCTCAATTATGTTACTAATTGTATAACAAGTTATTAATCTGTATTTATCTATAAAATGCTTATTTATTTACTACTAAATACTAGAAAATTTATTATGTATGATCTTTCTCATGAAAAATTATATTGTTTTATAGTTTATTTTATATTTGTCATAAAAGAGGGCTACTTCATATGAACACTTTAATAGGATAATGATTATTCATTAAATATTATATATGTAGGTTTATTGTATATATGTAGCAAAAGAATATACATGCAGTTGAAATAATCACAAATAATGTATGAAATATCAATATGTGACGACTTAATTCAACCTAAATTCAGATTTATGCTAATTACACCAAACAATTACTTGTTTCTGCAAGTTTTCCGAACAAGTATGCCAATGATATCTTTATACTTTATAAATCATATATACATTTTAGAGACATAAAGGTACAGTTATACTTAATATATCGTTTATATTCATTTTTATTTTCCAATTACAGTATTCTTTTGTGAAAAAGTCAATATTTTTATATGAGAAAAAGAAACAAATATGATATCAATAACATTCAAATAATTTATTATAAACTGTTAAGTCAAAATTAAATTTTTACAATTTAGATATGTTTATAAAACACATTATGAGGAAATGCAAAAAATACTAACGTTCTCGACAGTACATAAGACATAAGTGATAACGATTTAATTATATTGACACACCATATGGCATGATATATTTAAAAATGTATAAAAGTAACAGATAGTAGTAAAAAAGAAACTGCAATTAATTATGTATTTTCAAACAGAGCTATTTATCAAACAAGGAGGCAAAAAGTATTTAGACTCAAATGACAATAGCAAAAAGTAGTTAGTCTCACTTTAGCAAACATGAAGTGAATTCTAAAATAGAACTGTTTTATTAGAAAATGTAGCAAAAAATATTTATTGACTTTGAAAAATAACAATAACAAAAACCAGGTAGTTGAACTTCAGCTGTCATGAAGTACCTGCAAAAGCAAAACTATTTTATCAAAGAGGCAACAAGTATTTAGATATCAGCAAATGGCAACAATAACATAAAACAAATGGTCGATACCCAGACTGCCATGAAGTGAGCTGCCGAAATTTTATTTCCGAATTGATAGCAATGAATAATGTTTTCTCCTTTTGCATATTTTCTTAGTTCATAGCTGTTCTTGTGTTCTTTTTTGTGAATGTTTTAATATCTTTCATAGCAAAGTTGCGTTGTTTTAATCCAATAACAATCATTTACCTTTTATTTTAACGATGAATATCAACACATATAGTTTTAGCCATAAATTTTAGTTTTTAAATAAGTAAAACATTTTGGCTTTGCTTATTCTGATAAATAAGTGTAACTGCATAAAATGACAGGATCGATGTTTATATTTAAAATCTAAATTAGAAATACTATTATACTATTAAAATTTTAAACATAATATTTAAAAATCTATTGAATTGCATTGAGTTCAAGATGTTAAAATATTCTCTATGCAATTTAACATGTGTTATGTTAAATTTTAATTTAACATGTGTTATGTTTGGGTATGAAGAAAATATTTGTTGAAACTTAAAATATTTATCCTCTAAACAGGCTATAACCACTGAAAGTGCTCCAACTTTTATGAAAAAAGAGAAATTATGCCTCAATTTCTGTTGCTTAGAAAGAAATGGAAACATTTTAAAATAATTTACCATATAATAAACAAAAACGTTTATTATATGGTAAATTATTTTAAGCTTTTAATCTTATTAGCTTGACAAAAAGTCTTTTTTTTTTAATTTAGTTCTAGCAGAGTGCATTTTGCAGAGCACTTTCTTCCAATTCCAAAGTATATTTTCTCCAAACAAAAAAAATTTATTTAGTATAAAAATTCTCTTATCATGCTTCTCTATCTGGTAAAGAAAAGAATCATTTATCGTTATTTAAACTTGTGAAGACGCGAGAAAAATTCAGAAAATATTCAAAAATGAGCAAGGTTTTTTTGGATAA
The DNA here is from genome assembly GCA_037975125.1 of Latrodectus hesperus. Taxonomy (NCBI): domain Eukaryota; kingdom Metazoa; phylum Arthropoda; class Arachnida; order Araneae; family Theridiidae; genus Latrodectus; species Latrodectus hesperus. The sequence goes on along the minus strand of CM075851.1, from coordinate 31,368,492 downwards.
AATGTAAGTTTAATATAATTTATTTTACTGTGCATCTTTCTTCATTTTGTTCAATATTTTATCTCTAATAGAACATGAAAAGTATATCAGAACACACATTTTAAGAAACGAAAATAGCGAACGTGTCACATTTATCTTGTTTCTCTGTAGGAAAATTTTATCAGCTTGAATTCTCAGGAGATTCCTTTTCAGGTTGTCTTATGAAAAATATAGTTTCTGAAATCTGCAACTTACGTTGTGTGTATTGTAAAATTGAATTTACGAAAAACATAAATGTAGTAAAAAATGTTTGAATTATGACAGGCATATTTTCAGATACGTAAATTACCATTTAGGATGGTATGTGCGGTATTATTGCCAAGGGAATTCAAAACGTAAATTAGAAATATTTTAAATTTGACTAACTCTTTAATACTCTTTTCAGTAATTTTCAATGGTAAAATGTTTCTATATTTATCACATAAAAAATATAAATAAATACTAAAAAATAGAAAAATGCATGTAATATGCGAATTATTTGATGAGTGGCAGCCACTCATCAAATTCCTTCAGTAACTTAAACAAATGATTTATCGTAAATTTAAGCTTTTGAAAAAGCAGTATGAAATAACTTTTACTTTTGTATATTTTATAACATTTTTTAGAATAGGCTAAAGAAAGACATTTTTCGCTGTAAAAATATATAAATACATTTTTCATAATGAAGATTGTGAAATGTATCGAATAGTATCCATAAATACTCTTCTATATTCAGTTTTTTGAAAAAGTAATTTACACAGTATTGAAAAAATTAGGATTATGAATAAATGTTAAAAGAAATATACATTTTTGGATTTTGTTTTAATTGATACTTTTCATCATTCACCCAATACGTGGAAATTTAAAATTTACTTAAAATATGGGTGTAAAATTGCATCTTAATGGAAATTTTCAGATTTAAATTAAAAATTTAAAAATCTTTCAAATTTATAATAGATAAGACATTTTAAGAAAACTTTCATCTTAGAAACTTAAACAAATTATATGTGGAAACGCTGATATAAAAATTCAAGTTTTGGAGAAAAACATTTATGCAACAACAAAAAATCGTACAAATGTCTTGAGGAACGTCACCTGATAAAAAAATTATCAATTAGTTGGCTGTGTTATTAGCTACATAACTCATTATAATAGAACGTCAAAAGCAAAAAGGAAAAATTCTTTCATATCAAATTATTGCCATACACTAAGAAATTTTCTGCGTTTAACATTTCTGAGATACATTTATTGGTACTTCAGAAAAATTCACCTGAGTCCGATGTTTAAGGTTGCAATAATTCACCGCTCATATAACCATTAGCTTAATATGCAAGATGAATTTGATAAACTTACATTGAGTAAAAGTACATTCTTTATTAAATTATAAAATGATTTTTTCCTATGACATTTTTTAAATATTAATTTGTAATGATGATGAGTATTTTAAATATTAATTTTAAATAAGTTATTTTTGAAATAAATGATAAAATACAAAACAATTGCAATCCAAAACGTAATTTTAAACAAATTATGCAATTTATTCAACATTTAAATTTTATATTTTAAATATATATATATATATATATATATATATATATATATATATATATATATATATATATATATATATATATATATATATATATATATATATATATATATACATACATACATATATATATCTCTAATAGATAATATGTATATTATATACAGCTTTGTAAACGAAAAAGTACTCTTTACCTTGGCAATTTGCCTATGCTAAAAATGAATGTCTTATGGTCAAACAGTGTAAGGATAATTAATCAACATTTATAAAAGCTATTAAATAACACATTAAATCTTTATAACTAATATTTTGATGAAACATTTTTAATAAATAATTAATCGTATCACACCCACATATATATTTTTAGATATAAAAAATTACATATTTGTATGGTTTTTTCTTTTTATTAAACAGTACTTATTTTGCAAAAAGTAATAAGAATATTCAAAAGAATATTTTAAATTATTCTTTCATAAAAATTGAATTATTTTATTTTGCTTCTATATAATTTTCACATTTAGAAAATATTTTTCTAAAACTATGGTATTGTTTTCAGACATGTCTTCTTATCTATGCAATTAGAAAACTCCCTAAAGAATTAAATTTACATTAAATGTGAATTATAATTCTTGAAAATTCATTTGAATAAAAATAAGTGAACATTAAAAAAATTTGGCGATTTATAAGAATACGCTTTTACCGCTTTATAGATTTTTATTTGGAAATATTACCTACGTCTGATGCCTGACATGAAAATTAAATTTAATCTAATTTAATTTAATAAATTTAATGTAATTTGTTCAAGATATTTATTTTCATAATATACTTGTTCAGTTTTTTTTATAAAACTTTTATCATTCTTTTATTTAAAAATACACATGTGTATTTCTGTGAAATTACATATTTTATGAATAAATTCATCTAATTCAAATCAACATATCTAGCGGGAATTTAAATAGAAAGAAATATATACTTTATTTTACTAGAAGCATAAAAATGTGTTTGGTTTAAATTATATTTAAGTTTTAATTCAGTTATAAATTTCAAAATCAAAATTAATTACATTATGGATAATATTTGTGAATATATATAATTAATTAGATTTCTCAACATGTTTTGCATTAAATTATAAATTGTAATTTAAGAATATGGAAAAATATCTTATTTGTGCTTATAAATTTCAAGCTAATAGGGAATAATATGTCCCCTTTTTCACGAAGAATATTTTCAAATTATTCATTAAAACATGATATGAATCTAATATTATAGAAGCTAACTAATGTAAGAAATATGCAACAAGGTTTTTTGAAATTTTTTTCAAATAGTTATTTTCTTTACGATGCTGAAATTTAAGAAGAATTTTAATTTTGCTTGTTGGTTGGATTAACTATTTTTAATAATTGTCTTTGAAATTGAATCTAATTTTCTAAAATCAATGCAACACTGCGGTTTTTGTTCTTTCGTTTAGCTTACAGATAATGGAAGTTGAATAACTAATAGTTTGGAATGAAACTTACGTTGAATAATTTATTTTCCTGTTCCTGTTTCTTGTTACTACTTAAAAAATTTACAATAATTTATATAGCATAGGCATTCCATAAATATTACAATAATTTTTCTGTTTATCAGCTCATGAATGTTTTTCGTTAGAGGACAAAAACCTCTCGATTATAATTATCTTTTCTCGTACAGCACACAAATTTGACAACTTTCCTATTTCTCTACCTTTCTCTACATTTTTTGGCGTGTAGCATAATGAAATTATGCAACAAATTTTCAATATAAACAGTTACTAACCCAAATATTTACATAAACTTTCTTCAATAGTTACTTTCATTCTATAAGAATTAGTTTTATAAGAATATAGTTCTTATAAGAATATAGTTCTTATAAGAATTTTTTAATATTTAATGCTAATCATTATATATTTTTATATCTTTATTATTGTTACTTACATTTAAAAAAACTCTTATAAAAATAAACTATATTAATAGCACCATATTGGCAAATATTTTTCTAACCAATGTCTAATTTACAATGTCTTATTTGAATTCACATGTAAGAAAGTTCATGTTTCAAAAATGCTTTTATCCTGAAAATTAAGTATGTCATTATTATTAGACAAAGAGTTAATATATACTTGTTTGATGATGATCAGCTTATTGATTGTTTGTTTTTCATACTAAAAAACTAACTAGTCCCGTTTAGACTTATTTATAGGGTAAAATAAGGGCCTTTCATTTTCTTAATCGGTATTTCACAATTGTATTTTTCCATTTTTTATATTTCATAACATTTATGCTATTCATTGCAACAATCACTATCACGTCAGAAAATTTACTACTCAATGCTATTTTTTTCTGAAAATGTGTCAACTATTTAAAAATGTCAAAATTATTTCATGGAACAATCAGAAATAACAAGGAAACTAAATCAGTAATTCGAAAGATTTGTGCAAACATTTCTGTAATGTTTGAGACATCAAAAATATAGTACATAAAATATAGTACAGTGGCTGCTTAATTAAAATCCTGCTTTTATTCATATTCCAAAATTTCGTGAATTGGTAACAAATACACAAAACATATCTGTTTCCCGAATAGAAAAAACTCCATCCTTTAAATACTCTTTTACAAGAAACAATGTATGCAAACTATTTCAAAAAAAAACATTTTTCTCAAACATTTTCTCGTCTCATAAAATGCAGAACCATTTACAAAGTACGTGTTGGTGATTCCACAGGCAGAAATATTTAACTTACTATTTTAGTTGCGGTTAAGAGGAAATATTAATTAAATATTTCTTCGTATAAGGAGTACGATTCACTAATAACGATTTTCTCAAGAACTCGTTATTTACTCTTTTGAAGTAATAATTATAAATTGCAAGAGTACAGGAAATTATTACTCTTTGTATTTGTTTTAAATTCTACTACGAGACATTTCATAAAAGAAGCTTCGCTTTTAGAATTTTTATTTAAAATATTCTCAGATATTTTACATCTACATAAAATTTAATCTTTTAAGAATTTTACATTCACAGAAATTGTTGGAAAATACACATTTTACTAAGCATTCTATATATTTTTATATTCCTTATCAATTTCTAAAATTTTAATAATGAAAATTAAATACTCTGTTAGAGCATATATTAGAATAATCTGAAACAAAAATAATTGCTCAGTGGACTAATTGTCTATCGGAAAAACTTTGAATAGATAATAGGCCATTCATTTATACTGACAAATTTATACTAAAGAAAGACAAACAGCAATCATTTGTCAGTGTTCAATAACGAGAAATATCGAATCCAGGCCCCTTCATTCTAAAAAGAGTAGTTATTCCGCTAGAGTATGGTGAAATGAAGGATATTTAACAAAAACACATACAACAATAGAAATGAATTGCTTATATGTGTTCTTAGGTTTCTAGCTCTATGATGTATGCTGACAGTAAGAAATCATTCTATTATCTTAAAAATTGCTGCTGACTATATGTACTAACAACATTACAAAAGGCCATATGATAGACAGCAATAGTAAAGAAAGGCAATTTTAAATATTTTGCTACCTTATAATTTACAAGAGATTTGTTGATGTTCTAATTTTACACTTTACTAAACTTCTATAAATTCTATATTTGAATAAATTTCATTTTTTAAAACTTGGTTTAGAAATTTATAAAATAAAAATGAATTGAAATAATATAGAAAAAGTAATTTTATGTATTACGCCAACCAAAGAAAATAACATTGTATAAATTATCAGTAGAGTTTTATAGTTTTATAACTGTTCAAATTACAAGTAATGTTATTTAAGTCGGAAAATATCACAAATATTTAAATGGAAATAAATTTATGATATTTTCAGAAATTCAATATAAAAGGCTTGATTTTTGCTATGAAAAATATTTTTAATTGAAACATGCTTACTTACATTTTAAGATAGAGAATATTAAATTAATTTCTTATTGCTACATTATTTAATTTATCATTTAATTATTCCCTAATTCATTTAACACATTTTCTTTTGGAACTGATTATTATCGGCTTATAATTTTCATTGTTAAAAAGACGTTTTCATTCGGTTTGAATTTACAGTAATGTATTTTGCAAAAAATATAATTATTCGTTTTTAAAATAGGTGGCGCAAGTGTAGTCAGTGTCAAAAACAGCTGACTCGGCAGATGTCGGATGATCCTCCTTAATCTTGTCTCTAATTTGCAGGCGTTGAATTGGAAGAAAAGTAACAGGTCATTTTAATGCTAATTTGTCTGCACAGAAATGCTTTCTTACGCTCATTAAATTCCATTCCTGTGTAATTCATGGCAATCTTTTTATTGAAAATCGACAGCGCTGAAAAATGCATGAACTTTAAGACCGAATTAATTTCCAATTTAATAACATCAAGAAAGTTTTATGCAGCAGCTTCCTTGTGTTTCCGAATAGCAGCGTTCTGCATTTTTTTCAAACATTTTTCTTAATCATAATTTACAAAATCAAAGGAAGAATATTTAATTTTATTTAATTTACAATTCTTTCATTCAATTTTCATAACTCACTTTATAAATGTTTTCATTTCAATTAGACGTTTACATATGACGTCATCGTATCCTCGCAGAGGAAATTGTCTGCAGAGGGAAATCAAAAATAAATGAGTTGCGATTCATCTTGTGAAATGTACACAGTTATCCTTGATGAATTAGTATTCATCGTTTCTATATTGAAATGAAATGAAAATGAAATTAAATCTGTACATGAAAATAGACTTATGGTAAAAAAACATTTCTGTTAATGCATTCAATTTTCGTGGGTCTCGAAAAATCTGCTGGAACGTATAGAAAACATAAAAAAAACCACCGCGTTTTCTGTCCTCAGTTGTCTTCTCGAAATGAAAGCATCTTTTGAACTCTTTTAGTCTAACATTTTAAGCAAAATTAAAAATTGTCAAAATTCAAAAATTCTAGTTTCAAAGTATTGTTTTAATACGGCCATCAGACAAGCACTGCGTACAAGATTTGTGAATATTGTCGATTATTTGTATTTTCTGACTGAAATTTCATACAAATCTCATTATATACTTAATATTGTTTACAAGAGTTACACTTTTACAATCTCTAAAGTAATATGAGTCAAAATATGTAATAATTAGAGAAATTTAAAAAATTGAGAAAAAGATACAAAAAATAAAATATATTTTAACTTGAATAAAAAATGATTTTGTAGATTTATTTTGTCCAAAATGTTTGACCTCAATACACAGTATTTTAGTTTTAATAACACACGTCCTAATTCAAAAATTCAATAAATAATTAAGTTTCTTCTTATTTTATTCATGTAAATTGTATGCATTCCAACAAAAGCTGCCAAACATTTTTTAATATTATTAGAAAGAATTTAATTTATAGATTATTTAGTTTTTATAAATAAATTGGAAACCACGTAATTTAAAATATCTTAATTTCCACATCTTAAATTAGTATTTTTATATAAATGATTACCTATAAAAATACAGTTAAAGCAAATAAACTGTCACATTTTTACGAATAAATTGCAGATTTTAATGAAATAGAAAAAAAGATGCATGTGAAAGTTATCTGAAAAAATTCAATTTGCTTAAAAACATAACACATAATAAAACATTGCAGGCGTAGTTAAATATTTTTTAATAATACTTTTGAAAAATGATTAATTATTCAAAGTTCTTGTTCATAAATAATGGAAACTTTGTAAAATAAAGGAATTCTTAAATTTTATCTGATCAATTATAAGTTCATATTTACTGCTCATTTGAATTTCATACATTTTTAATTCAATTAAAAGTCTCATTTCAAGATACTTTAAACCCCAAAATTAAATGGTCATTATAAAAATAAATAATGTCAATACATTAAAAATTACTTTTTTTTTAATGTTATCAAGATTCAATAAGGAGATACATAGTAGACATTACAGATCAATGCATTCAGCAACATTTTTTTAAAATGAATTTCTTCAATTTTTCTTCCATAATGTGAATAATATTTATTAAGGTACAAGGTCTTGTTTACTTGAAAAGATATGAAAGAAATATTTCTTTAAAAACATTTATTATTAGTTTTCTCCACTGTAGGAAAATAGTTTTCGTTCCAAGTTATGCACTTTGAAATTGAAAAATCTGAATCCCTTTCTACACCTTTGCTATGGGTAATTTATGGCGATAGATTTGCGCCAGGAAAATTGTGCCTTCTTCTTAAAAGCTTTTACACAAGTTTCAGATCTATAAAACACTTTGTACCTTATACTTCAATTTCGGACATATTATCCGATACACTATTCAGAGGCACTATAGGCTTGATAAAAATTTATTTTTAACTTGTTATTGACAGTTTTTAGAGCTCCTTAATTTTAAAGAAATCCATAAATTTCTGAAAATTTCTCTTGAACAATTTTAGCTAAGCTACTATTGCATTATTCGTAGGAACATATTATTTATAATTTTAGACATCATTGTAGTTACGAAAACAAAATGATATTATATTGCATCGTATAGTGGTCTTCATATTTGATGCATATCTTACGAAATATTTTTAGTATAAAAGTATTAAACATCATTTTCTAAACTTTATTTTCAATGAATATTATTATCATATTTCAAAGAAACATTTATTAGTAAAATAATTTTTTTTACTTTACATAGCAAGAGCTTAAAACACATTATTTAAAAATTTTCTTATTTTTTTTCAAACTTGGACTCAATGTGATCTAATGATGGCACAGCCCTTTTCACAAGTCACACAACTAATGACAGTTATTGTTGAACAACAAGTAATAAATGCTTCGCTTCTGCTTTCTGAATACACATCTGTTGGGGTGGCTACTTGAGAGTTTTCTTTCTTTTCTTGTCTGCAACGTAATAATATGTTCCCTGATTTATAAGAACTTTCAGTGAAAAGTATCATAAAAACGGAGGCTTAAATGCATTACAACATCCTTCGAGTATATGCTAATTGCTGTGACAAATTTTTATTTTTTTAATTTTTCAAGAAGTAGTGAAAATGGAAAAGAATTTCATTATATATATATATATATATATATATATATATATATATATATATATATATACACCTAAAAGGGAAAATGATACTCGTTTTAAGTGTATGCCCATAATATTCATTTTTTATTTAAAGTATGCTCGTTTTATTTTATTCCAGAAAATTAGCAAACAATTCATAAAAAAGTCTCTTCCTTCGAATTTTCAGTTTTCCATCACATAAGCTAATTTTTTTTTTTTTTTGAAATTACATTTAAATTTATCGAAATTGTGTAATCTTAACTTTTTAAAGAAATGTTTTTTTCTAAGAAAAATGGTTTGTCAATTGATGCTTACAAAATACTTCATTAAAAATATTCCTTGATTCACATTTGCAATAATTATTCTTTTGAATCTGTTTTTGTTAAATATTTTGCGTCCTTTGTGCATAACGATTAGATTGATGTCAGCCATCACATTTGCTTTATTATTTTAAATAACAATACGAATTTCGAGAAGAAATCATCAATATTATATACTTGATTTCTGTAATTATTAAATAAATTTCGAATTAATACGTTACCCCGAGTGGTGACCGGGATGCTCCAACGGTGACCATGTGGTAACCACGGGGTAAGAATAGTCCCACTGTATCCCAATGCATGTCGTAAGAGGCGACTAAACTAGAGTTGTTTGTAGGGTTAACTGCCCTACATCGTAAAAAACTCTTGTAACGAAACCCATACAGAACGCTAAAACCGGTTTGAACTTACCCAGACGACTCGGAACGCAAAAGGACTTGAGTATTGGAACTTGGAATGTTCGCACCCTGTACAAAGGTTGTGCTTTGGATAACCTACTTTATGCATTTGTCAAATATAGGATCGATGTCCTAGCTATCCAGGAAATCAGTTGGCTGGGAAAAGGAATTCTAGATAAAAAAGACTAGAATATTTTACAGTTGCCAAGACAAAGTCACCATTTCGGTGTGGGTTTCATCGTAAGTAAAAGATTGAGATGCGCTGTCATTGATATTCAAGCTTTTAGTATGAGACTGTAAAATCAGACTGAAGGGAAAGCATTACAATACTACCTTAATCTGTGTACACACACCGACAGATGAAAAAGATGACGCCGAAAAAGATTTATTCTATAACCTACACATGAAGTGTTAATGCTAAAATCGGTTGAGAGCAATGTGTTGACTCATATGCTGGTTCGCATAACACCAACGAGAACGAACAAAGATTTGTGGATTTTGCTGTCTCGGAGGATATGTTTATTGCTAGTACAGCATTGCCACATAAAAATATACGCAAAAACACTTGGAAATCCTCAGATGGCCTAACAACTAATCAGATTGACCATGTTGTATTGGATAGGAGACACCGAAACAATATAGAAGTAAGAATCTTAAGAGGTGCAAATGTCGACACCGACCACATACATGTTAGATCAAAAATCAGATTTAGACTCCGTAAGAACTTCTTTCAAAAGAAGGCGAAGAACACAACTTCAAACCTGATACTTCTAAGTTGATGGAGCAAAATATTCTCAATGAATACAAACTGAAACTGTCTAACATTTACCCAGAAAAGACAAAACCAAACAATGGCTTCAATTGGAAATTGATACGGGAAAACATTCTGAAATCTGCTGCTGAAGCTGTTCCTAATTTGGGACGTCGCACCACAGTGAGTGGTTTGACAACGATTGCAGAAAGGCCACACAAGAAAAGAATAAGGCCTACAAGTTGATATTACAAAAGCACCGCACAAGAATCCACGAAGAAAAATATAAAAAGTTTAGAAAGGTGGAAAAGAAAAAACATAGAAAGAAAAAGAAAGCCTGATTTTTTAATTATTTAACTTATTTTCTTCCCTGTTATTTGCTGTATTATTTTAATTTCAACTTTAATGTCTTTATAATAAATTCTTCATCTTTACATTCTTTCTTACTTCATAAGTAATTGTAATTTTGATTATTTTATCTTTATTGTGAGTGACTCGATACTTTAATAAATTTGAACAAAAATATCGGAAAGAAATTGTGTTGCTTAAATACTATGCACTATATGATTGTATTATTCAGGTTCAAAATTAATCCTTATTAGTTTAAAATCAATTATCATTTGATATGTTTTGGTTTAAATTTTGGGCACTGAACCGAAGAACAATAAATTTTGAACTTAAATTGCGACCAAAAATTTTAATTAAAAAACGCAAGAACAAGAATTCAAAATCCTAAAGTAAAAATGTGAAAAAAATTTTAAAAATTGTATCTTAAAGCCTTAAAATATTAAGTATATATATTGCACATGTAACATTCAATATTTTTGTAATATTTACTCCAAAAAATTTGAAATTCAATATAATTGAATAAACTGAGAACATTTTGAAGTTTTTGTCACTTTTCTAAAATATTCATTGCATACTGTTGATTTCAAAGTGCTAACTTCAAGAAAATGATTCCTAGCTTTCATAACTCCAAAATTAAAAAGTATGCTACTATAATAAAAATACATGCCACTTTCAAATTTTAGTAGTAGTAAGGGTATTAAGTTAGAAAAAAAGAACAATAAAAATACAACTCTAGCACCTAAATCTTAAGCACAAAAGCTTTAACTAATAGAAAAATTTATTCCGAACATTTTATTTAAAGACTGAGTCTACCTTTACTACTATTACTAAAAATAAATCTACCATTTATTTTTATCATTTTCCTTATAAATGTTGCTAAACATAAATATTCACTTTTATATTCCGTGCATAGTTATTACTTAAAAAGGTGGCACCTTTATTTATCAGTACACATTACCAGGGTTGGAATAGGAACATTTATGAAATAATTTTTAAAAACATTATTTACATTTAAAAAGAGAAGATAATATAATTTTCAAGTCTCCTTTTCCCGCTCTAGTTAGAAAGTTTAAAATTTTTACTCTCTTTACTAAAATACATAAATAAATACAGAAAGGCTTTAAACAATACGAAACTCAATTTATAGCTTATTTAAAAGACTATAATATTTACTTATCAGAATTTGCCCTTCCTTTAAGCTTATTCACAGTATGTTTTTATGTGATGATACCATTCTAAAGTAATTAAAAGTTTTCTTCATATCGACGCAATTTGTTAATTATAATTTTTAAAAGTAAAGAAGAAGCAAGAGTACCTAATTCGAAAATGACATAAAATTTCAGAGTAAATAACATAATTCCGAAAATTATGTTACAAAGAATTTCAGTTTTTACTTTTAGAGAATATTAAAATTGTTTAATGGCATGTTATTTTATCACGCATCTTCCCGTTAAAAACTTAGGTTTCAGAGGTTCTGGTTGAAATTTTTCATTGAATTGAAATCAAATATTTTATGTCGTGAAGCATTTTCTTAACATCTTACTTCTGAGATTCTCTAGGAATAAAGATCATTTTAAAGTTTTTATGATTTTAAAATTCCTTATTTTTAAACGTATTACTTGATACTGACTTTTTCCAGATAAATATGAAGGGAACTAATGAGTCTGCATACTTTTTATTAATCATTTAACCGTAACTGGTTTGAATATTATAATAGATTAAAAATTTAAATTTTTATTCAGGATTAACATTGTGCTTTCTTATAAACTGTAAAGACTATTAACACTATGTTCCTTAAATATCAATACAATTGTCAATTTAAATAAAAAAATGGAGGTTACATATGTTATGTTGACTTTAAATAAAAATTTTAGAGTTGCATTAGTTTTTAAATACATTTGACAATGTGCCTTGCATTTATAGTTGAATATATACCCACTGACGACAATTATAATTTTTCTAGAAAGCATTTTTCCATAAATAAAACCCTTATACAGATTTTAGATTCTCATTTACTTTTTCGAGGAATTTTCTACTTATACTCTAAGCAAATTGAAATTATTTTGGTGTTGTTAAACTTTTAAATTAGATGGTTTTTAAATGTAACTTTTTAAATTAACTATCAAATTGACATCAAAGACATTAAAATTAAATTAAAAATTGGTGAATTTAGAGCTAAAAGTCCTAATTCATGTTCTCTTTGATGTGAATTCTATTACTAAAATATTTTATCAGCAATCATTTGAAATTACTTTTCCGAATTTAAACTTTAATATAAATTATTTTCGCTACAATATACTGCAAATACAAAGTATCGTGATATGAAAAAAAGGAAAATATGTAAGAAAAATTATTCATTCTATTTAATGCATTTTTAAAAAAAAATAAAACAGTATCCAGATTCATGGCCATCGGTCACTTTGATTTAGAGATAACACTTTAGGAAAATTAACCCAGAAGATAATATTTATAGGCTTAAACTCCTGAACAATTATATTTATTTTTTACGTGTTATCTAGAAAATTTACAAAAGGAAAAAAAGAATACATACTATATATGCTATCTACTCTTTATAAAAAGTTTCATGTTGTAGAATTAATACTCGCATTTAAGAAATTTTTCCTAATCATCACAACAGTGCAATAAATAATTACAGTTCAAATTGTTTAATGCCACATTCTATCATGCTTACCTAAAATAAACATTCAAAACGTTTTTTTTTGTTTTGTTTTACCCTGCACTTGTCTTCCGCATCTCTGTCATTATTTGACGAGTAGCTCAATAAAGTGATGATGAAGCATAAAAATAATTAAAATTAGTGTCCGAAGAGTTGTCTTCATGAAACTTTAAAACAATGGGGTAAAGTCTGAGGTGGTCACAATCCTTGTTGCACCGAAGACAACATGCTGAATCTTTGCCTCCAATTAGAAAAAACATTCAAAAGTCAATATTCTGCTTAGTTAGTTTTAAAGTAAATAAAATTTATATTTTAAAAAAATGTAACTCCATATTTTAAAGATTCAACAAAAGTTGCAAACAAATAGTTTATTTATATTTGAAGAATGCAACCTAAGATTAAAATTTTAGCATCATTCCAGTAATATCTCTAAAAGGGAAATAATTTTAATTTTGGAATCCTTTACAACGCAGAGATTCGTGCGACGTAGAGTCCAGTGAAGCTGCGCATCGAAAGGCTGAATGGACCCTGTTTGTCCATTCAGCCTGGGCGCACTCTGCGCTGCTGCAGGTGCCGGGGTGGTGCGTGCCCCCCCCCCGCAACACACTTTATAGTGAAACATAAACAATAGAAATACGTTATTATTGTAATCTACAATGTAAGAATTCTGGTCCATAGTCTTCATTCAAAAGTGGAAATTCCATCAATTTATTTAAACTTGGTTGAAATACCATGTCAACAAAACATATCAAATTAATATTCTTTGGGGAGCTAAGTTAATTTTTAATTGCTATTTATAATTTAAAATATATTTTCTATACTATTTGAGAGTTAATATAGGAACATTTTGTTAATTTTCTTCGATCCAGTTTATCTAAAATACACATCGTTTTTACGCAAGATTTTATTTGTTGTGGGGATAAAAAATTTCCTTAAAACATGTAAAATCATAATACTTTCCTCTGAAGTTTTCCAAAGATCCATTTACGTTAACTCACTCATTTAAAATCTTGATCTCCATAAATCTAGTTCTATATCATTGCTCTCTCCCTGCGAATTTCTCTCGTTTTTTTTTTTTTTTCCGGAATGAGGCAAAATCCAGCGCCATTTGTCTTCTGAAATGCTTTACTTTTATGTAAAGAACTGCAAAACCCATTAGAGGAGAAAAAAGATGGAAGAGCAATTGACGAACAAAAAGCAAGAGGATTTTGGACATTTTTTTCTCTTTTTTGAGATTTGATGAAAGTCATAGAAAAAAGTTTCTGCAAAGGAATCCTGAACACATATTTCAACCGGAGGAAAATTAATGCGTCTAGAAGAAAGAAATTAATAAAGACATTAAATTTAAAAGAAATTAGTAGAAATAAAAAAGTAAACAATATGCATAATTAAATTTGCTTCAACAAATTACAGTATGCAAAATAGTAACTGATGTTAATTGAAATGAAGATAATATAGTTTTGTTGATAGGAAGGAAAAATAAATAAATCTTTCAATCAAAAAATTGACTAAAAAGATAATTTTTTTAAGTTAAACTTCCAAAAGAATTACTTAACATTTCTGAAATTTTTCAAATAACTGTAATAAATAAATATTTAAATGCTTAATTTCAGAAAATCTACAAATAAATCTATAAAGAATTTAATTAACTAAGTCGCTAATTGTGTTATACAATAGAATTCCAATTATACGCATCAATTGATTCTGGAACCCATTCGAATAGTTAAAAATTCGGTTTAATGTAATTTTTCGAAAAAATTTTCTATTCTAATTTACGAAAATGTATGTTGTATGTTGAAAAATGGGATAAACACTACATATTAGAGAAAAAATAACTTTTAAACGATTATACGAAAGTTAAAACACTTACAAATGTTGATCATACTTACAATACAGTACGTATTTACGACGCTGTAAATGAAAGTCAGTGCTTGTCTTCATACGAATGCAAGCAGCCAAGTTGCACATACACTTAACAAAGAGAATTTGCATGTGGTTTCACTCGGACTGACACTCCATCCACTTCAAAGCAGTTTCAAAGCTGAAAATGCTTCACTGGGTGTCGGTGTCATGTTTGCTTCAACTCGGACATTAAGATCCTCTTCTTTGACACTTTCAATTAGTTTACTACCATTTGGGATTTAAAATGAAGAGTATGACTTATAATTTGTTCTTCCATGTCTTCAATATTCACTTCTTATCTAATAAGTTTCAAAAGAATGCTTCTGAATTCTACAAAAGTGTGAAAGTATCTCTTTTCTCTCTCTCATTCTCATCTTCTCATACTTTTCCTTTTCTTGGGCTTTTTTTCCGATTACTCACTTTTCTTCTCTTCTTCGTTATAATTAATTTTTCTGAAATCGATTCGGATAATCAGCGACTGGGATAGTTGGAGTTCTACTGTACTATGTTGTTGTTGTTGTCGCGTGACAAGTGCAAAGAGAAGAAAAAAAGAAAAGAAAGGGAAAAAAATACAAGTCACATGGGACCAATGGCATGGAGTACTGCCCTGGTCACATCTTCAGCTTTTTCGGTATAGAGGGTGTCATGGCAGCAGTTGGGGTCGATGCTGAGGAGGGTCGAGGCAAGAGATTCCTCGGATCTAGTGGAACTCCTGTGCAGTGCCTGCATTCTGCGTTATGTTCTAGATCCCCATCGGGCATGATTTTCCTACTCCTCATGTGCCCAGTCCGCATTCTGCTGATGGTAGAGGTGATACCACGGTCAGGATTAAGCTCCGGTAGGCACCGTTTTTTCCTTAGTCCCGAGCAAAGCTGATGCCTTGCAACGGCGTTTGCATCGA
The DNA here is from genome assembly GCA_037975125.1 of Latrodectus hesperus. Lineage (NCBI taxonomy): Eukaryota > Metazoa > Arthropoda > Arachnida > Araneae > Theridiidae > Latrodectus > Latrodectus hesperus. Next base: position 31,352,580 of record CM075851.1, on the reverse strand, counting down.
AGCAAGTGGTAGTCGTGCTGTAATATAATATTTTCTATTAAAATTAATTATGAAAATATGAATGAAAATGGATTAATATAGAAAAATTATTAGATGTAGTTAACAGAATTAATGGTAAAGCAATTGCATTAGTTTCGCTTTCATTGTTAAAGGAATATTTTAATATGAAAGTCAAAACCATCTGATATTTTATAATTTATTGTAACCATGAATTTAAAATTTTTATTAAAAGATTTGCCAAGAATAAGTAAGTATAAATTTTCAAATTATGACTTAAGTACAAAAAATAGTAGTAAAATAAAATTTAGTCAATTAATACTGGATCTACTGCAAACGATGAATAACTACAGATCATAAATATTATAAAAATGTTCTTGAGAAATTAAATTAAAAAATGTCAGATGAAATTATAAATCAAAATATTCTACAAAAAAGAAAATTGTCTTTTAATTAAAATGTTGTTTGCCTTTTGATATATTTAACCTTGTTTGTTAAAAGGCACTCTATTTTTGAAACCGAATATTTTACTGACTTTTTAAAATATCCTGGAAATCAAATATAATGAACTATAATATTACGGTTTTTCAGCTTTCTCTGTAATATTAGACCTATTTGAAACAAAAATTATATTATAGAAGAAACAAAAATTATATTATAGAAAATTGTTTGTTATTAAAGATGTGCCAATATTCACTTAAGTAAAAAACATTAAAATATTTGAATCTAATAACTATCGTTTGTTTGAAAATAAATTTTATTATTAAGCAAAAAGTTCATTTCTAAGTGAACAATATTAAACTAGTTTTCGTGAATACATATGTGTGCAAAATATAGGGCAGATATAGAGGTATATAGAAGAAGTATATATGATTTTGGTAACACATATCATAAATAAGCGTTTAAGCATAAATTTCGGATAATGGAATTAATAATTAAGATGTTGGCGCATAAACAAATATATTACAATAGAGGAAGAAATCTCTGTGACAGAGGCATTACTCGAATTATAAAATTGAAAATTATTGATTGTAATTTCACTATCAAATATATTTTTAAAAAATCCTCTTTTTTATTAGCCAATACATAAAATAAAAAGTGAATAACATTTCAGAAGATTATAAGACAATCTTATTCCGTAAGATTTTAGGAGATAGTGTAAATTAAGTAATGAGGTTTTGTGTTTAATGCAATGGCTGTAAGCCCTGAGACTAAAACCAGGAAAACTTTTAAAGACATTTGGTAGTGCTTCTGATGCAAAAAATAGATTAGAACATTGAAATTTTGAAAAAAATACTAAATTTTAAAACCTAAACTAACAAGGCATTTTTTTAATTATATATATATATATATATATATATATATATATATATATATATATATATATATATATATATATATATATATATATATATATATATATATATATATATATATATATATATATATATATATATATATATATATATATATATATATATATATATATATATATATATATATATATATATATATATATATATATATATATATATATATATGTATATATATATATATATATATATATATATATATATATATATATATATATATATATATATATATATATATATATATATATATATATATATATATATATATATATATATATATATATAATATGTGGATTTATAATAAAAAATGAGGACAACCAAATAATAATGCTACATAGGATAAGTCATTAGCACACAAAAAAATATTTATTGAAGAAGAAAACAATAAGTTATTTTAATTTTTTTCGACATAAAGTACTCATAAAATGTGAACATTTACAGCACCTGTTCAGGAATGATCCCATATTTCAGAGCCATCGCGTCAAGCTCTTCTCTGTCCTCACTCTGTTGTGGCTGGTGGTTGTCTCGACTTCATATAAGAAAATTCAGCTCGATCGGCACAAATACTCGGAACAGCTCCTTTAAATATGCCTCAGTGAATGTATGTCCGTATATAAGACATCATTCTATGGCTTTTCTATTTTTTATTTCAGTTATTTAAATATTTAGGAAAATTTACTTAATTTCTTCAAGTTTGAAATAAAAAGAAATTCCACTGTAATATTACTCAATATACCAAAGCTGTCAAATATAATCTTCATCTGTGTATATAGCAACTTTCACCTGATGATGAATATACTAATTATAATTCTAGCCCTTAAATATGCAAAAAGTTTAATTCAACAAACAAAAAACCTGTTATGATTTTTAACAAACCTCCGTTAAAGAAAATAGGATTACCATTTTCTTTGCAACTAAAAAGAGTATTATTCATAATAAATATACTTCAAAATTTATTTTTATTCTAAATGTTTTGAAATTGACGGTGAATATATTTCAAAGCTTTTTTTCCTACAATTCTCCTATTAATTTTTAACATGAACTTGTGTTGCAGAAAAATGCAGTTTCATTGAAATTAAACACTGAAATATAAAAAGTAATCAGTTATTTTAAGCATATATATATATTTTTTAAATATTTTATACTTCAGTAAACTATATAATGAATTCATTTTCATTTAAATACAAATATTTTCTATCCATTAAAGATGATTGGAATTCATGAAGTAACACCTTCTAAATTTATATTTCATAGTTGTTTCCCAAAAAAATTATTACATATATTGACATATATGAGCAATGTTTTTATATTTATGAAACTTAATATTTTAACTATTTAAATAGTTTAGTAAGCTTAATTAAACATTAGATTTTAATTCTCTAGAAAGTTTCATGGATCGTCAGATATTAGAATATTTAAACAAAAAACTACTTATTTTAAAAAATATATATAATTTCTGTTTTAAAATTTTCGAGTTTATTAAATAGTGTACAACACAGAAAAATTGCTTATATTAAGATTACACGGAAATTCTGGTTTTAATGCTCAATCAAAGCTTTGGTTTACTAAATTTATTTTATACGCATACACATGAGTACATAATATTATTAAAACATCCAAGAAAGTGTATACAGAACTAGAAATATTTTCCTTCTCCAATAAAATCTTCCCAAATAAGAGGATGCTCTGAAAAATTATTCAGGTTGTAAATAATTAAAAATATTATAATCCATTCTTAAAGCCGCTTAAATAATAAACGTTTTAACTTGAACTTATCTTAACAGTTTTTATTAATTATTAAGTACTTAAAAATAAATTACTAAATTATTTTAAGTTGTTTTGAAGTTCTAAATTTCAAATCATTTTCACAAAGACTTCGTAATTCTTTTAAATATTCCTGAAACCTTATAGAAAAACGGTTTTTTCCCCTCTCTCTCTTGATTCCTTAACTAAAACTCAAAAAAATTATTTAAAAAAATCAATTCAAACAATGTTTATTTAATGGCTTATTAATGACATTTTCTAACACTTTCATAAATTAGCAGCTCACTTAAGCATATTCAGTCATGTTTTCTTATCCTTCATTAACAGTCAGAAATTAAGGTGCTTAGCAGGTAATGGCAATGAAAAAAACACTGAAAATAACACTGAAAATAAAAAATAAGCTTTTAAAAAAAACACTGAAAATAAAAAAAATATTAAGCTTATGAAATATTGGCGAAATGTAGTTTAAAGAAATCAGATAAAGAAAATTTCACTTTAAGAACTAAATCTAACTTTGTATTTTAAAATGACATTTTTTGAGATAGCTCGATAATGACCTACTCAATTATTGGATTTACCATTAAACCTTCAAAAAAATTCTTAGTTATTAAATTTATTATTTTATGTTTTCATTATTTTCTCAGCTTGTGTATTTTTTCTTAGTTAATGGATGTCACTTGAATTCAGGGAATTTAAAGCAAAAACCAAATACTTATCTAATTTTCAGATTCATAAAATCAATTTCCAAAACACATTAATAAATCTCTCTGTCTCTTCTTTAGGAGTTTCTTAGAAAAAATTAAAACTTTTCGCAATACTTCTAATTAAACTCTTAAACTCTTCTTTATTTAGAAATATTTCGTAAAAGCATGATAATTTTTACGCCTGATTTTGAAATATCTAATCGTAAATATGAAATAAAAGCAAACTTGATGAAAATTTATAGAACAATATTTTAAAAATAGATTCTTAGAAATTTATATTTTAACAGAATTATGAATTGCATCACATTATTTATGAAATGCATCACATTAAAAAAAATTCTCACTAAGTTAACATTGTGAATGTATTACATACGTTAAGCGAAGGATCTAATAAGACTATTGTGAATTTCTTATCAAATTTAATTTGTATTACATTTTAATAAGGTAGATCATTGCTTTTTTGTTATTAGGTAATTTGTATTAGGTAGTTTTGTTATTAGGTGTTTGTATGAATTTTATTAAACAATGAAATATAATTGCATTTTGGAATAAATTTTGAATAAGCAAATCATTTATTTATGTTATAAACCCCAGGAAAATACTATAAATAAAGTTGTACATTAAGTACTATGCATAAAGAATAAAATCTCATGAAAATTGACTTGGTTATTATTTTTACTTTAATTCGAATAAAGAAGTACATGAAAAAGTATTAAAATGCATTCTTTATAAATGCCAAAACTTTTATTTTTAAGTTGAGTTTGCAATTTTCAACAAATATTTCTTGTTTTCTGATACTTCCTCTTAATACTCTAATTAAGAATAGGGTAATTAGTTTGAAGCTATGAATGACTAACAAATATCATCTTTTAATCTAAAACAAGGAATCCAAAAAATATTAAACTTTCATTTTTTAGATTATGAGCAGTTTCACTAAAATTCTGTTCATTCACATTTTCGAATTTTTCATTCTGCTTAAAGCAAAAGTTTATATTTTTCTTGTATTTACGTACTTTTAAAGCCTCTTACAGTATGATTTTAATTTTCCCTTTATCTTAATTACAGTATTTTAGCAGTTCATTTACAGAAGTTATTTTACAGGAGTACAGCTACAGAAGTAATTTAGACAGTTCAATATAAACTTGAGAGAAGTTAGATACAAAAAAGTGTTTTTTATTTGTACCAAAAGTTGAACAAATGCATTTTCATGTATTGCAAAAATAAATTAGACTATAAAAGGATCATATTTCTTTACCTTATTATGGTCTCAACTGTTGCTTTGCATACATTGCCAATATTTATGAATTATTCTCAACAATGTTAAAATTAAATGTAACATGTGCGTTCACTTTTCAGATGAAATGCAAGATAACTAGTTTAAATTGATTAATTAAATGTAAGTGAATATATTCCTGAGGATATCGAAAGAGATATGTTCCGTTACAGTTATTCATCACTTAAAAATGACGCTTTTGAAAGGTAAATATCAGAGTTTCGTCATTATTTTGTAGTTTTTTAATTATAATACAAAATAATTACAAATATATGTGCTATTTTTATACACTCATTTGAGGAATAGTTGTGATAGATTAACTTAGAACATATATTGAATATTTAAATTCATAAAAAGCAATTCTCGTAAAATAAAATCAATGTTAGATTTACAAATTTCATAAATATAGATTGCTTTTTCAAGTTAACCTTTAAATTTTCAAAATGGTCACCATTGCACTAGACACAATCCAGTAATCTATAGTAATAAAAATATATCACATTCTTTAATACATTCTTAATAAATATTGCTCATGTTAGGTAAATTTTTAAGAAAATAATTTTTGACTTTAATTATAAGTTAAATTTTGGAGCTCATACTTTTTCTAAAATTTATCTAATGAACTAAATGAATTACAATTTTAACACTATATGAAATATTATTATGCTATGCAATCTGCTTAATCCATCCACTAAAATCTAGTTATTTGATTATGTTTCAAGTCAATTTTTGTATAAAGCATCAAATTATTATCGCATTTGTTTTGGAAATACTTATTTTTTTCGTTATCCTATAGTTGCTGAGATCGAACCTGGAACCTTGTACTCTAAAGATCGAGGTTCTAATCTTAATCCAGGGGGAGTCTTTTCACTAAAATTTAATAAAATAGGAGGAAAGTTTTGTAGAAAGTTACTAGGGAATCTTTATTTTCGCTCAATATCAAATTACTCTAATGAATTCCATTTCGAATTGAGTAAAAAAAATCAGATTTTGTTGACAAACCACTCACATAAAATAAATTACAATAAATAAATTTATAAGTTAATTGCAAAAGATTCTCTAATAAAAACCCATGAATAAATCGATGATGGAAGAATGAACCACCTAATTTACTAACAAAGTTACAATACTTTTCAAAATTAAATATTTGGAAAGTAGTATCTAATTGATTCACAAATGAATTCCTTTCGTAAAAGAATCCCAAGTAAACAATACGAAAGTTTTTAAAAACGAATTGTCATACTAGTGTAAGCATTAAGAAAATTACTAAATTACTTCTATCCATTAATTGGAAAAGAATTCCAGCCACTCTTTGTCAGATATTTTGATTATTTTTAATGAAAATTAAAAAAAAAACAATATCCATTTTGTATTTTCCACATTTTGTAGGAATCCATACGAAATGATCTTCATGCTCATGTTATTTTAAAACTAGTGGCACACCATTTTATAAACATTAAAAATGCTCTTTATTCTAAAGTAATCCTTGCGCGCAATTTTAAAATGAAGTATCGATCCTCATCTTGCTGGCAACAATATTAGTTGACAATATCTGCATTTGTGCATCCTATCACACAATAATGACAGAAGTATTTTTATGTTAATCAAGAAAAATAATATCAGAAAATGTTGCGATCAGCATTTTAAAAAGGTACTTAAGCTGAATTATTATCATTCAGGATTATCGTAAAGAAAATAGATGCATTTTTTAAATAATTTCCGCAACTTCATCTTGAACTAAAAATGAGAACCATAAGCTTATCTAAAAATGAGGACCATTTCATATTTTACAAATAGAAATTTGAAAAGGCATAGTCAATAATTTCACCATCAGATACTGTAATCGAATTTTGTTTTTTTATCTAATAGTTCCTTTGATATATTTTTCTCCTTTTGATATTTTTAAAGATTATAAATTTATTTAGCATTCAAATGGGTTTGTTTGTTTTTATAATGTCTTATAAGATTACTTATGCATACTAGGCCTAATTTACATAAAGAGTACAATTTAAAGGAGATTTCAAAGAATTATAAAAGTCCAAGTCTCAGGCGGAAGTCAAATCAGTGAACTGCTGTTCTGAAATATGTAAGACTGATTACTCAATTATTAATTGTCTTAAGAAGAAAAGCTGCCAAAGTGAAGTGCCTTTATGTGACATAGTTGTGGAGCAGCATATTTCAAAGCATCTGGTCCAGAGTTGGATTTCACAATTTTTGAATAACGGGAGAGGAATGTTATGCTTCTGCATGCATGATTGTAGGAAATGGTGCTTGAAAGTTTTCTGGGTTTCCTCCCTTGCGACGCATGAATACAGCTCACTGTCTTCGAAAGCAAAGAAGGCTGCGTATGTGGAAGTACCTTAAAAAAGCATTTGACCGTTAGACTCTCCACTAATTAGGGTACTAATCAATATGAAGTGTCAAAGAATTTATTCTCGCATGCTATATGACGTACAGTGATAGTTACGATTCAAACCTCTATTGCAATGTTAAGGATTTAGAAATCAAGTAAGTTTAAATAAATTGTGTTTTATCGTTGTTTGTACTAGAAAAAAATATTTATTATTTAAAATACTTTATACGACCTTTTAAGTTCTAAATATTATAAAGTGAAAAAAATTTTAAAATAACACTAAAAAGAGATTAAATGAAAATATATGTAAAGTACATTAATCACAAATTTGTTGTAAGCAACTGAATATCTTAGAAATTAATTATTTATTTTCAAACATACAAGATTTTGATGTTGTGTAGAAATCCTTACTTTTATTATAGATTACAAAATAAAATAAAATATTGCTTGAGTAAAATAGGTTAATTTATTTTAAATAATAAGAAATATTGCATACTTTTTGTGAAAATGTTTTGTTACCTATAAGTTCATCAATATTATTTTACATTTGATAAATTAACACAACAAAGGGCATTGAAACATTGATGCATCTTTTCAGAAGTTTTAAGAATAGAAACAAAATTTATTGTTCCCAGTATAGTATACTGAATGCTTTTATTTAAAACTATCGGAAAATAAATGCAAGAAATAAATTTAATTCATGTCAGCTATTATTACTTATTTTTTTGTTATTTTAATAATGGCGAAATTGTTGTAAAACGTTTTCTTTGCAAAGTTGCTTGTAATATAAAAATATTATTTTAAATTTTTTATTATTTTTTTATTTGTTGTAGTAACAAATCTTGTTAAGTTTACTATTATTTTAATAGTAAATACAAGAACATTGATTAAATTTGATACATTTTAATACAGAATGTATCAAATTTAACCAAAGATTAATTTTTTGAAAATTCAAGTATTCAAAAGTTAAGAGCACAAAATGTAATCACACATTATTATGTAACTCAAACATTCACTAAAAATTAATAATTACATTATTTTAAATGTATAGTGAGATAAAAATAAAATTTTAAGAAACTATAAATAATGTATTTAAAATAAAATAACAACATTTACATGAAAAGCAACCTTTATACTTATAAATGATAAATAATATTATTAATTAAGAATAACAAAAACAATTGAATTCGTTTTGTAAACACGTACTCACAAAAATTATATACTTTTTACTGTTTACCACAGTTTCTTTTATTTCGCATGTGTTTACAACTAAATTTAAATCACTTCTTCTTCTTCTTCTTCATCCAACGCCCGCCCGTGGCCGATGGGCCATTTGGCGCCGTGCTTTTCAGTAGAATCCAGCCCGCTCATGCAAGTCGTCGTCGGCCTGTTCCAGAGCATTACAGTAAGCCAGGTGTTCGGCTGTACCCTCGCCTGTAGAACACAGGGGGCAGGGGGGAGTATCGGCAAGGCCGATCCTGTGGAGATGCTTCTGAAGGTAGTCGTGACCCGTTGCCATCCTGAAGGTAGCAACCGCCACTCCACGCGGCAGGCTGTTGGGGATGGTATTACATCTGACAGCTGTCTCCCATCTTTTGCCAACAGCAGCTGCCTCCCAGGCTGTCCTAATTGATTTTTTAATACGTAGATTAATAGTACTACGTGCAGCAGAAAAGCTTATAGGCCTGTCTTCTTGGGTCAAGTCACATCTAGATTTGGCAAGCCTATCTGCATGCTCAATGTCATCAATATCACAATGCCCTGGCACCCATTGCAAACAGATTTCAGTTCTTTCTTGAAGTTGTGAAAGGATTTCCGGGCAGGCCATAACAAGAGCGTGTATTTTAAATAACGTGTATTTTAAATTATGTAAATTGATTTACTTTTTTTCAAAATGTATTATTTGATCTTAAAATTACTTCAGAATATTGAAGGCTCATTGCTCCACTGAAAAGATAAAGGAAATGCAGAGCAAAAGGAAGAAAAATACTTAGCTATGAAAAATGCTTAATAATTATAAGTGTCTTATTAATTAAGCATATTTTCAAAAAATTCACCACTGCAGAGAACTATGTCGAAGCATTTTGATATACAATTATAATACATATTAAAAGACTTCAGTTACAAAGTTAAAATATTAATTAAATTAGTTAAAATACAAACATTAAGCAATAAATATTACAAATCTCTCTCAATAATGCTAACCAAAAAAAAATTCAATTTTAATTTGCTCTTAAACTAAATTATTTTTAGTAAATTATTCCTAAATTCAAAAGTTTATTTTACTTATCATTTTTGAAAAGATAAAGACTAAATTGACATAGTCAAATTTTTCTTATATGCGTGAACCATGTGAAATTTAATATAGCTTGTTCTAGAATTCATATATAGTAAAAGTTTCAACAGTAATAAGTTTTATTACTAAATGGATTTATATAATCAGTGGTATGAAATGAAGAATTGTGTGAAATTTACTTAAAATATTATGAATTCCTTTCAATGCACTCATCTACTATGCAAAGCTATGAGCATTGAGAATCATTTTATTCAAAAATTCATCTTTAAAACTAAAGTTCATTCTGATAAGTTGAGACGTTAAAGCGTATACTTAAATATTTTTTTATTAAGATATTCTTAAATATATTTTTGAAAGAAAGATTAATATGTGACATTACTTTATAAATTTGGGAGAATAATTATTCATGAACAGAAAAATTTACTTTTACAAATCTGTAAGCTGTGTACATGCAATACTAAAAGCGTTAGTTTCAATCATGATTAGTGATTTCTAGCATGCATCACTAATAATAGCTTCTCTTTCGTAAATATGAATTTCAAAAAGATTGATTCAATAATAAAGCAATAAATTAAACACTTTTTAATAATTTTTATTTTGAAATTGTTTGCTTGATCTAGAAAATTATCATTTGAAGATTGTCTAATTAATATAAGAAAAATATTTCACAGTGAAAATACGAGATTAAAACTTTGCTCAGTTAATGATTTAATCTAAATTACTTTTTGGAATGAAACAATGTTTCTGGGTCAGCCTACAACGAAATAGTTTAATAAAATTGGTAAAATAAGCGGCAATGAAAATTTAAAAGTGAATTTTCATTTAAAAGTTTAACATATGTTAAAAGCATACATATATTATAAATAACAGTGACTTTTAATCATGATATCAAAAAATGTTTATAATAAATTAAATAATTACTAAAATAATATATATTTCTAGAATATTCTATATTTTATTTAAATATTTAATAGATAAAACACAAAATTTAAAAATTAGGAGCATGATAAAACATACAATGAAACGTATATCCACATCAATGCCAACTATTCAGTAATTATGGTAAATACTAAAAACATTTTGCATGAAAAGTGATCTAATTTCGTGGAAATTATGCAGGTTTTTAAATATTTACTTTAATATATGTTATTGTACGTAAAATCTCAGAATTGAATAGGTTAAAACTGAATTTTTTTTAAGATTCAGAAGTGAAAAATTAATTCAGTCCTTACATATTTCATATGGTTTGACTCAAGGCAAGTCTAAAATGCAACAAACCATTAAGTTCTACACTTTTATAGTAACTTTGTTTAGATTATAATTTAAGTATATTTAATAACTTGATAGTTTTAATCCATATGTATTTAATGAAAATGCACTAAATATTTTTTTCGAAAACTTTCATTTATAGATAATATTTTATTCAATTAACGGAATTTGGATTTACACCCAAAAAATACAGTATGACATCATTTGATGTTTCTTTCAAATGATTCACTTGAATTTCTTGAAAAATCATTCACTTGTTTAAAAGTTACTCTTAAAAAGCGAATTTTATAATAGAACATTCATTCACGTTCTTATATTTTTTATATATTTTAAATTTATATGCAAGTACATTTTGAATAAACCTATAGAAGAAATATTAATCGTATTATGTTACTGTAAAACTATATTAAATTGACCATAATTTTTTGAAAAAACTGTATTTTTTATTTCTTACTTATAAAAGATTGAGCACGAATAATAGAAAGAATATTGTAATTACTTTGAAATAGAAGATAATTTTAAATAAGCATTTATAGTATATTTATAAAGTTTTAACCTCAGTAAAGTTCAAAAGTAAACCAGAGAAATTCTGCGTCAAGTCTATTTGTAAAAGGGAAGAAAGAGCAAAGAACACAGAAAAGTATCGAATAAACAGAACTGAGTATAAGCCTCGATACACAGAGAAACATAAGAAAAGATTCAATGTCGGTTTTTTCCCTTATCCCAAATGCTTCTATTCGGACTTTCAGCAGAGGCAATCCATTTTCTTATCGGTTGGCTGGGGTTCTTGGAGATCCTTGATTACAGACCATAACTCGAAGAGAATCTCTTTCTTGGACTAAGAGGGAATCAATAAATCCATCGATTTTGTTATCGATGAGGAAGAGTGGTTTTAACACATCGACATTTATCCAAACACACGTGATTGATAGAATAGAAGTGCCCAACTGAAATGAAGTTTTCACTTCAAGTGATAAATGAATTGCGACACGTTGTTTGCATCAAAGAAATGTAGATGATTGTATCCATAAATGAGAAAAATTACACAACATAAGAAATAATTCTGAATAAAATCATGAAAAGATTTTTTAAAGTAATGCATTTTATGTAAGTTCTAAGTTATTATTGTCGAAGAAATTGCTGCTATATCTACAATATTCAAACCTGATCATAAAATTTAATCGAATTGTTCTTCTATAAGCAATGTTTGTTGTATATTTTATTGGTGACGCTTTATAACTTATGAAATTTCATATATTTTAATGAATCAAAATTTAATAAATATTAAAATTGTTAGCAAGCATTTATGTATAAAAATTATTAATTTCATAACTCGGATACTAGTTTAACTGTTTAAAGCATTAGATAATTAAGATGATAATATTGTGATACTAGCAATATTTGTTTTAATTTCATTTAAATGTTCCAAAAACACACAAAACCTTTACAATACGCAGTTATTTGGCAAAGCATAATGTATTTCTGTTATATACTATTTCAAAGCAAGTTTATAAACTATCCATTCTCAGACAAATAAATTACACAGGAGATTCTTTCTAAACGCGATGAGTTTTGAAAAATATGAGATTTTTAAAGAATTGTCAAGTTATTTTTAAGCAAATTCCAAAAGTGCATTCTATTTAGAAATACATTTCACAGACAAAACTTTAAGTTTTCCGTTTTACTTATTCCTTTTCAGGCAACAGTAGATAAGTCTGTGGAGAAATATAAAAAATGGAAAATCGTACCTTGAAGAAATTTAAAATTCTGTAGATGTTGTTTCTTGAACCAACACATCTGCATAATGATTCAAGAAACGAGTTTACGATCTACAATGAATAAGAATTTATGATCTACAAAGAATTAATTAGTTAGAATTTTTACAAGGAATATTAATTATATTTAACTACAAAGAAAGAATTAAAATTTTATTTACAAAGAATATAATTGTGTGAGATTTCATGAAATAAAAATAAGAATCAATTGTTTGAAACTTACAATTTTTATAAGTATTACACTTAATTTTAATTAATGCTTAGAATTTAAATTCCCTATTTATTTAGTATATGAAAATCAAGTTTGAGGTTTTAACTGCGATTATCATCTCCTGGTGATTGCTCCAACTCTATCTTAAGAAAAAAAAGTTTTTGTCAGTGATTTTTTTATTTCATGTATCCAGTAACCTCTTTTTGAAAATATGTTTCAAATCACATAATGAGGATTTTTTTAAATATTTTCAGAAAATTGATGCTTTCTTGAAATGAAAATTTTAGAATAGCTATAACAATGAATAGATTTCACTAAAGATAATAAATATATTAATTATCTAATGTAATTATTAAAATATATAATTATAAAATGATTAACATGTTAGTTTAATTTAAATTTATATAACGAAATAAAATTATTGCGGAAAAAGAGCTAAAAAATAAGAATTACTCTCTTTTTCATACTATTAACATTACCGATGAATTGTAGGCATAATTATCGTGACGTAGAAAGTATATTTAACGGACAGAATACTTTCCAACTACATAAAAATGTTCAATTTTTAAGAGGCTTTAAATGAAAAAAATCATATCTAATATATATAACAAACCTGAAATAAATTTAATAAATTTTTAAATGCATTCTTATATAATTAGAAACTATCCTAATATATTTTACGAGTATGTATAATGCTTTAATTAGTCATCCCTTGATCTGAATTTTTTAAGTAAAACATTTTTGAGTAGTTTTGTTTGTTTTTCGAATAAACATTAATTTAATTATTTATAAGAGAAATTAAATATTTTCTAAGCAACATTTTAGTAGAATTATAATAAGGAATGTTACATTATTCTTACATACTTTAAATCTGTATCTTTTTTTATAGTGTTTACGTAAATATAAAAGCTTTAGCCCTATGAAATATAGTTTCCTTCATTTGGGGAGAATTTTTTTATTTGGTCCATTATTTTTAATGTAATTAGATTCACGTTTAATTCTTTTGAATTCTGTACAGAGCTTAGATAAAAACATCATACGATCGAGTTCAAACCCTGAGAAACTATAATAATTAAATAATATTCTTGTTCTTAAGCATTTTCTGATTATGCAAATTTATAAATAATGCTATCCACTTATGTATACTGAAACAGAAAATTCAAATTTATATTTCCATTATTATTGTGAAGTAAGCAATAAGAATCATAGGCCTAATCCATTTTTTCAAAAGTTTCAATGTTTTAGAGGGAAGACATCTCATTTAAAACAAGAGCTCTTATAAGTAAAAGTAGGACTTTTGAAGAATGGTCGATTCATGTGAACTGTAGAAATTCAATACCAGTTACAGTCAAATAGTTTCCTTTTCTAAAAAATTAGTTCACTTTTCCAAAAAATTAGTTCCTTTTTCTAAAATATTAGTTCACTTTTCCAAAAAATTACTTTTTTATTTTTTTAACCCTTAGAAATGGATAACAATCAGAGAAGAAATACCAAGGTTGATGACACAAAGAAAGAGTTATTAATTGACACTGTCATAAATAGAGGCTATTCTATTAAAGGGGTGGTTGAAGAACTTGGGATCCAAAAAAGAAATGTGGCCAAGATTATAAAGATTTTTCAAAAAAAAAAAAGAGTTCATAACGCTAAAGTTGGCAGAAGAGAAGATGCGAAAACAGTCACCGAAGAAATATCCGAGTACTTCACCATTATTATTGAAAAAAATTCAGGAATCACCCTGGCAGAAATGAGGGAAAAGATATTATGCAAATTTGGCATCAGTGTCTCGTTTGAAACGGATCATTTAGAGCATAGGTTCCCAAAGTGGTCCAAGTGGACCCCAGGGGTCCGTAGGAGATCACACAGGGGTCCACGTAGACGTAAAAAGAAAACAGGGGTTCACAAGTTGTAAGTGGGGGACCACGAAAGGTTTTCTGGTTTTCATAATAAAGAACAAAAATTTTGGCTTAGATTTACCTATCAACGTAGGCATCATTCACTAGGTAGGTACTCAAAAATATTCGAGACTCAGTTCAAACACAGAATTGAATAGAACAATAGATAATAGTACAAGAGTGTACACCACATGTCGAGACTTGCAAAGTGCCGCCCGTGCGCCCGCTCGTCCTGGATGCTTGTTTGGGCATGCAAAGGAATGAAATGCGACTTGAGCTGTGCTTGCAATCTACATTAGTATAAAAACGAATGCCAAGAACAAAACGTTAGTCATTTGTTTCCGGGATTTTGAACATAAAAGTGAATCAATGTCAGTGTTTGCAGTGCCGGAAAAAGTAAGTATCTGCCTATTTGTTATACATATTTTTATTGTATATCGAAGTTTATCAATCATATTACTTTTTTTATTATTTGAGTGTATTAGATAGTTACGTAGTAAAAATTAAATACTACGGATTATTCAAAACTTTTATAAAAGAACAAAATGCCAGGGAAGATTAAACTTTAGGTACCTAGGTATTTTTTTGTTTAAAAATATTTATTCATGTGACGACGGCGATTCATTAAAAGAGCGGTGTTTCCGCGGGCATTTTTTTATTGCGATAATTCTATTCTGCTGTGTTATAATAGCCATATCTGGTAAAATCGCCTAAAAAAAACATTTTTTACAGTGACTATTTTTTATTATTGATTTACATTTCAGAGTTCATTGTAGATTTTTTGTCAATTGTTGATTGTTTGTAATAATAAATGTTTACAATTTTGTATAACCACAAGTGTTATTTTAATAAATTGGACACAAGAAAATGTGCTACTTTTTTTTCTTAGCACCCCCAATTTAGGGTGATTTTTTTTTTTGAAGTTTTGGAGATACAGAAGAAATGTAGTAGCAGGGGGTCTACCGAAAATAATAAAACTTTGAAAGTGGTCCATGAGAAAAAAAGTTTGGGAACCTATGATTTAGAGCTAGGAAAGATAGACATTACAAGAAAAGTTGCCAAAGAATTCTCAGCGATGTAAACAGTTCTGAGAGTAAAATCAAGCGTTGTGCTTATGCACACGATTTTCTTGATAACCACGAAGAGGAATCAAAGAATATTTTCATAGATGAGAGTGGTTTTAACCTTCATATTAGAGAAAAATATAGATGGTCTTGCAGAGGAACCTCTGCACCAAAACATACACAGTCGCGTCAAGGGGATGAAACATTTCTTTCATTTCTGCCATATCTGTTAATGAAGTAATATTTTCTCACTGTAATGTAGGTTTAGTTGTTAACCTTAAAGAATTTTTAGAAATCTTAATTAACAATTTATGAGAAAAATTATTCAAAGATATGCTTTTTTTGATAATGTGGCTATTTATATATCAAATGTTATAAAGGGCTATTTGGATGATCAGGAGATTTCTAATAAATTTTTAAGTCCTTATAGCTATATGTTAAATCCTATCGAGTTTTCGTTTTCAATGATTAAGGTGGTTGTTAGAAGAAGGTCAGGGGAAAATTCTGCAATAACAGATCTAACAAGTGAAATTTACGAGTCTATTGGTGATATCACAGCAAATGAGATTTGGCAAGCTACTGCAGGCATATAAGACGTAATTGTACTGCAGCAATTGCTATGGAAGACTTTATTAAATAAAATTTCAATTTAAATTCTGATTTTTGTTGTATATGTTAATTATTATGTTTTTATGAATAAGTAAATAAAATTTTGCAATGATAAAAAAATGTTTTTTTTTTTGTTTTTTTACTTGGATTAAAAAAAATGAACTAATTTTTTGGAAAAGTTAACATTTTTTTTTTGGAAAAATAAGATAATTTTTTAGAAAAGTGAACTTTTTGGCTGGAAATCTTATTTCATAAAGGATGGAAGTGATATAAGAAAATATATGCTATTCTATTCAAGCAAAATTTTCTTTTGTCAAACAAAATTATATAATAATTTTTAAACTATGCATTCCTTTTCTTACTTTAGGAAGTTAAAATTGAGAGAAATGCTTTGTTATTCTTATGTTTTTGTTCTAGAGTAAAATATTATTGATGTAATAGTACCTTTTTCTTTAAAAAATATGTACATATGTACATATGTACATATATATGTACATATGTACATATACATATGTAATGAATCCTTATACTCTTTAAAGTCATGCCTTATTTAGGTTTATTAAGAATTATTAAATTGCCAGGACAATTTAACTTATTCAGGATTATTATCTGGAAAATCAATACATTTTTCCATATGAAAAGTAAAAAATGAATGTGTTTACAAAATTTTAACTTGATGTTTGAAGAAAATTATAACTCAAAATAAAAATATAAATTATTTAACGAATTGAAAGTACTTATAATGATCGAAAAATAGTCTATAGGTATTAAAAATGTTTTTTATCAGACTTCAGTTGTTTGGTTTTCATCTATGTGATGTCAAACAGATAAGTAAATAGAATTAATGAAGCTTTCTATAATTAAAGTAATAGCTATATATTGTAATAATCGCATTCAATCAGTAACAATAAAATTTTAATTTATGGTTTCCATATTTAAAAACACTTTTAGGTTAAATAAATGTATTTTTATATCAAGCAAAAAAAAATCAATCAAAAGTGAAGTCTTATATACGAAGAAAATATTCATTGAATAATATTGGTATCGTTCTATGTAGATGTCGTAAAATAAAACAATTCAAAGAAAAAAATAGAAAATTATTAAAATAATTGAACGTTTAGAATCAACAAAATTAATGTTAATGTATTATAATATCATTAATTAATAATAACAGTAAAATTACATAAGACTTAAGCAATTACGTTTTTCATTTTAATTGAATTTTTATTAAATGCTTTTGCCTTGTAGATACATTCAGAAACACCCACATACGTGTGTATGCGTGCGCACTTAGATTTCAGTTAATATTCTAAAATTTGTTCTGAATTTTATAAAAGTTAATAAACTTTTTGTTTGAAATATAACTTAAAATATGTTACGAAAGAGTTTCAAATATGATTATTCTTATATTTCCTGCTAATTTAGGCTAATTTGGATAGTGAATTTTTAGATTTATTTTTAGGAATTTCGTACATTAATAAAATAATATGATTTTTATGTTTAATTTAGTGGATTAAGACTTAAAGTGAAATAATTTATTCATAATAGTAACTTTTTAATTTTATTGAAATGCTTTATATTTATATGAATAAATACTTACATTTTATGTATTTCAACTCTTTTATTATAAAAATATATCTAATATTTTTATATTAAAATATATAAGTATCAAAATTTTACTAATATATAAGTATCAAAATTTTACCAAAAAATGGCTGTAATACTGTAATTTTCGACATGATCCTAGAATATTGAAAACCAAATGAATATTATTCTTCTGTTTTTTGGCATTTACTGTTTTCAGAAAGGTGCTTTGTTGGAATTTTCCAAATTTTTTATTTTTTAATGAGATAATATTGCTTATTATCAAAAAAAATTTGAAGGAAAGAAATATAAGAGTGTTGGATTTTAAAAGTAATTTTACATAAGATATTATCTGTGTATAAGGCTTCAAGTTATCAAATATAATTTCAAGGAGATTTCTAGCACATGAAAGTAATAACTGTGGATAATATAACAGTTGAAAATAGTTTTTTTGAATGAACATGACTTTTTACAATTGCTATAAGCTAATTTCAAAATAGAAATTATATCATATGATGAGTATTGGATAGTTTATGGTGGATGCTAAAAAAGGCTCATCACTGCTATTAGCTGTTAAGCGATGCACAAGTAAATATTTAATGTTAGTACGAATAGTGGAAATATTCTTTTAATAGAAAAATAGCATAATTTTTAAGATATTTTTAATTTAATTCCAAAATATTTTACGATCTAAGTTTTATTCATGCAATAGTAGATTATTTAAAATACTACTCTCAATTAATTCATTATCTAATTCGATAAAAACACGTTCTATCAATTTATTTAGAATGCATTGCTTGCGGCAGAGACACTTGCAAGACAACAGCAGAAAGTACTTTCTTGCCATAGTGCATCATCATTACATTTAATCAAAGATTCGCTTTTAGATAAAAAAAATTAGAACACAATCTATTTAGGACAGCATTTAACTGATCAGAATCAGATGCTTCAGAGATTCAGTGTTTTGCTTTCGAAAGAGTAAATCTTGCACAGCGTCATTTGTCTTCACTTTTACAGTGGATTGTTGTAGATGGCTTTGACCTTATATGGAGGGAATGGGTGAGGCGGATTAAAAGTCAGACTGGTAAAAAGTGTTGCCCATCCATCTCTTTCGACATATAAGGCTCTTCTCTCCAGACGTTAAGCTAGAATAACACGATAGCCAAACGTAATTTAAATAAATGTGAGTCTCGTAGGAATCCAATAACATAATTGCTTGCTTCTCCTCTCATTGTAATTTTAAGTCATTATTCCATTTGAATGTTATGAAAATATTGACTTGAGGTATAAATAATATAAGTGTAGTTATCATAAATAGAAATAAAGCAACTTTGTAAAAATGTCATAAATCTGTCAATTAGGCTTTTTTCCTAATTGAGTTTATTAATCATGTTTTATGAAAGTTTCTCTTGTTATTGCATCCAAGTCTCATTTGTTCAGCAGCGACATGTCACTTCCCGAAATATCAACAAAGTGGAGTGTCGCTTGCCAATAACAACGATTAGCAGGGTTACCACAACCTCCCTCACTGAATTTCCTGAGTTTCACGTGTTGGGGGCGTGTCTACGTTCATCCGTGACATCCGAAGTCCTTCCGCTGGTGTTGCTTAGATGTGGGAAGAAGGAATCTGGCTCAGATGCGAACTCGTCGCCTTACCGAAGCTCCAAACGGCAGTCTGGTGGCCGCCTACACAGTTGTGTATATCATTATGTGTAGGTATTTTAGAGCAAATTAGAAACTAATATTCGTCCATAAACATTTCAAGCGAGTACAAACTCAATATTTAAAATGATTCAATGAATTATACAGTCCCCTTTCTATATTCTCATTCTTAAAAATTAGGCTTAGTGCTTAGGGCATTGGCCTTCCATCCGAAACGGACTGGTTCGAGTCCCAAGACCGGCAATGACCCACCGAGTATATACAATACATGTGCTTGTTAAATCTGTGGAACTAAAAGTCCTGTAGTCATTCATTGAGCAGTTACCTTGGATGTAATGGAGAAATTTTCCTCTCCCTCCAGATCAAAGTCAAAATCAGGCAGTGGATCTTCTGGTGGTGCCATCTATCGGAGGAATCTTAGAACAAAGACGTACTTTCAACTTCATCGTTCACTGGTTAAACGAAAGACGTGCCCTTCTTACTTAATTTCACATAACCGTCACATGGCTAGCTTAACTTGTCCAACTGTCACAAATAACAACAATTAAACTACAAATAAAGCAATGAATTGTATTGTAGTCTTAATTAGGTAATGTTTTCTATAATAATATATTTCATGGTAAAAGTACTAGTATTTACATACAGTTGTAATTAACATTAACTATTTTTTAAAAAATCTATGTAAATCCTATAGAAAGAAATGTTGATACATTTTTCAGCTGAATTTAAAAGACATGAAATCCTTTTCTACGCTTTTCAGTTGAATCTGCAAAATATTACCTAACACCTAATAAATTTAAGAAAAATGGTAAAATCACCACAGAACTCTGATTTTTTAGTCTTAAAAATTCTTCAGGGCACTAGCGGAAAGAATTTGATCGCAATAGAACGCTTGGTGTAAATAAGAATATTAGGGATGATGTACTCAAGTCGCCTCAAGTATAAGAGAACCCTTTTTCATACTATGTCATATAGACATTTTTTAAATATTTCCTCTATCAATAGTTGTAGGAAATAAACACTGTACCTATTCAGAATCACCTATATTTATTTATAAGTGAGTAAATTAATTTTCTATATACGAAACTAAGTCTTTGAATTCTTGAGAGAAAAAATGAAATATTGCGTTGAACATTTAAAAATATTGTATAAATTATACTTTGATGAAAATAATACTCATAAAGAATCAGAAAAGCTTTTGGACAAAACTAGTGTCTCGTTTTCTATTTGTCCATGATAAAAAAAACTTCCTAGCAATTGGAAGCACTTAGTAACTTCATATGCACAAATAAAAAACGTCAGAAATGTGTAAATTAAAAATTTTTGAGGAGGGATAAATATCCTGTCGGATGGGTAACAGAATCAAAACGAAACTGGAAATCTCAATACTGTCAATTACTTGGTTATGTAGAATGATGAAATTTTTTTTTTAATATCTCTTCACTTAGCAAAATTTCAGCGTTGGTTATATGCTTATCAGCAATAGACACTGAAATCGCATCAATAAACGAATTACTTTTAAACAGTTTGTTAGAAAATATTTCTGAAAAAAATAAATCAAAGGAAATATTTATCTTTGTTTCTTAGGGAAATCCATACCTGATGTAACTGAGCATGAAACATTCCAGATCAATAAGAAAGGAATAGACAGCAGAGAGACGTGCCTACATCATAATCAAGTACAAATCATACGCACAGAAACAAAATACTTCACAGTCGATTCTGTCTTCTTCAACACCTGCTTTTTTGTGCATTAAGATCTGCAGAATTAATTAATTTTACTATGCATTCTACACTTCTCGGAGAGGTGATAGCTGACATCAGCATCAGAAAAAATTCTCAGGGCGTTCGGAGGCTGGGACCTCAGTCGATGATACCGTTATTGATGGAAAGAAAATTTTTGCCACACTGGCATTTATTCTACGATCTTTTGATTGATGGTGGGGAGAATTCTCTAAAGTTTCAGTGGCGAAGGGAATTCCTGAGCTTCAAGTGATTGATGAATACTAATGTGAAGCTTTATGTTTGATGTCTTCTTAAATATTCACTTATACATACATACATATATATATATATATATATATATATATATATATATATATATATATATATATATATATATATATATATATATATATATATATATATATATATATATACGAGTTACCTTAATTTTGAATTCACACACACAAACTTTGTGAAACACTTAAATTCTCTTATAACTACACGCATGATATGAAGATAAATGCGTATATTTAAAGTCATAAATATATTTTATTTATAACAAATGTATTGAAAACGTCTCTGTTTAAAAGGAAATTAAAAATTCCCCTTTTGTTTCGCTTCTAAATTAGAAAAATTAAATCTTTAATTGTCCTTGCAGTTTTGTTTCATAATCCAGTAACAAAGTACACTATTAAATCAATATAAATGCATCAATATTATACCAGATTTTAAAATTTATTTATCACCTATACCAAATTTCCCTCGTGAAATAATATTATTTACCTGGAATTGACTCAATACTTGCTCCTTATATCCCTTCCCCAAGATACTGGTTGATAAAGAGTAATGAGTCTTCTATATTTACATACGCTAAGTGCTGCGAGACCTTGGTAATGTTGAAGCCCGGAGATTAATGCTGGATGCGAGATGACCCATGGTCAGCCTGATGGGGTGGAAAGTCAATCAAATAATCCTGGATGAGGACTTTCCTGCCTTCAAACTCTTGGTTGGTCGTATTTAATACACCATTCCTGCAATCTATCCGAATTCCATCTTAGCTTAACAGATGTCCCCATTAAAGGGCAATTGAGAGATGAAGACCCCCTAAAATTAGAATCTTGTCAGGTCTTGATAAATGAAGTGTTCAACGAGTTACGAATGTTATTCAGTGTAAGTGCGCATCCTTGCATCTAATTACTGCCGATGATATGATTTTGGGAAGCGAATTCGGAAAATTCTTACTTTGCGAATTAGAATCCTAATTTAAATTCCTCTTATTTGAATATTGCAAAGAATCGTGTATCATAAATCCTATTCGAAAGTGGTATTCATCTGTTAGATACAGTACATTCACTCAATGGATATTAGTTTATTCTCATTATTGGTAATTGAGATGCAGTTATGGCATAATAAATTACAGTTGCAGTTTATGGCAGTTTAATGTGGTGTTCATAATGCATAAAGAATGTTAATTGGTAAAAAGAGATTTCGTTAATACCCCAAATGTTTAATCTTATAGCATCTCGAAACTTGTTTGGGTGTTTTGAAATGAAATATTAACTGAAAACATTCCAACAGACGAAACGATCTTTTATTAGATGAAAATTTGATATTTTATGCATGTTATTTTATTCCATTTTAAATAAATTAAATTATAAATATGAAATGTCTTAAACCAGCTATTATTTTTCCACATTTTAAGAATTAAGGTATTTTGTTCAAGTATTTCTACGGAAATATGATTCCGACACTAATGTTTGGTTTTCTTATAGATCAGAAAATTTATTTGTATAATTTTTATTTTAATATTTTTAAATTATATATAGAAATAATTTTAATAATTTATGGGGAGACGCTTATTTATAATTAATTAAAAAATATTTTCACTAAGGTTATTACGTAAAGGGACAAAACTTATTTAATTAAGCGATGATTTAATTTTTTTCGTTATTTAAAATACATAAATTCTGAAAAATACATATACATTGTTGGCCCTTTTAGAATTTGTTATTTCTGACAATAGGCGATATTTTTATAAGTTTATGATGTTTATCACTTGAAATACAAAAGATCTGGATATAATGTTTACTGTATAAATTCTATAAATTCATAAAGTCACAACCAGTTTCATAGAAAGTATTACTTAAAATACAAGCAGAATGTTGGAATTCGCTTTTTAGAAATGTAAAGACATATTTTAAGTCTATTATAAATTTAAGCTGCATTTCCCTCTGTGTTATGCATAATATGATTTATATACAGGGTGATTATAAAAAAACTTTGCCAACATCTGCACTTCTAGCGTCCATTCTATTTAACCGATCAAGATGATATTTCAAATATAGTTCTTTTGAGATATGCGCTTGAGATTCTGTGAATGGCAACACAGTGGCCCTCGCGGTTACAGTTATAGTGACAGAAACTCGAAATTTTCGAATGGCAACGTCTACTTTTTACCATCGCAAAATGTTCAGCACATGCGAAAACCCTAAATAGCGTTGAAACGGTACTGATATTTCTAAAAACGGACGTGTTCTGCAAACACAAAAAAGAGTTCTGAAAACCGGCCAATAAAACACGATCTGGGCGCACGCAATAAATTTGCATGTGACAGAGTCAAGAAACCAATCACAGAACGCCGGTCGCCAGATATTCAGCGTAGGAAACCTATAAAATACCAAGCGGGTATGCGAAGTCGTCATTCGGGAACTCGCACATGCCGACGATATGAGTCTTCCTAGGAAAGTTCGCGGTGAATTGATCAAACTCTATTACCAAAATGGGATGAACGCTGCGGAAGCCTTGCGTGTGTATCGCCGCAATCATCGACAACGACGCGGCCCATGTACTCTGCAAGCTCTGCGTGATTTAGTGCGGAAATTCGAAGATACAGGCTGCACCTGTGACAAACAGCGCTCCGGACGGCCAACTGTTTCTGAGGACGTTGTCATGGAAGTGCACCATACAGTGACTGCAGGACGCACAGAAACCGCAAGAGTCATAGCGCGCGTGTTGGATATTCCGAACTCAATGGTCCGCAAGCTCTTGCGCTCGGTACTTCACATGTTTCCCTATCGGTTCCAGTGCATCCAGATGTTGGAGCCGGGTGACCCATAACAACGTCTGGACTTCGCAAATGCATTTTTGTTACGATATGATGCGGATAACGACTGGCCACTTCGCATACTATGGACGGACGAGGCGCAATTCACCTTAAATGGCAGCATTAACACAAGGAATTGTGTGCACTGGGGAGAGACGAATCCTCATGCTGTGGCGCCAGTACCATTATTTGACGCCAAAGTGACTGCGTGGTGCGGCATTACAGCTACATTTGTTCTG
Organism: Latrodectus hesperus; assembly: GCA_037975125.1. Classification (NCBI taxonomy): domain Eukaryota; kingdom Metazoa; phylum Arthropoda; class Arachnida; order Araneae; family Theridiidae; genus Latrodectus; species Latrodectus hesperus. Next base: position 31,327,687 of record CM075851.1, on the reverse strand, counting down.
GGCCCGTTCTTCTTTGAGGAAACGACCCCGACTGGCCCTGCAACATGTTCTGTAACGGGCCCTCGGTATGCAGCCATGCTGAAAAATTATGTCTTACCGGAGTTGCGTCGGCTGAATGCACTCAATGACATTGTTTGGATGCAAGATGACGCACCTCCACTTATAGCGAGGTCAGTTAAAAGGCTCCTGGATCAGCATTTTGGTGATCGCATCATCTCACGTTATTATCCTTTTCCGTGGCCTGCGCGATCCCCAGATCTGACGCCTATGGATTTCTGGTTTTGGGGCTATCTCAAATCCAGAGTTTATCTGTGCAATCCTCAAACAATGTCGGACTTAAAGGATTCTATACGGCGTGAGATTGGAAACATCCCTCGTGCCATGTTGCGTGCAGCGACATTGTCCACCGTCTCCCGCATGCAATGCGTAATTGCCTGTGATGGCACTCATGTGGAAAATGTTTGAAATTAATAAAGATTTTTTTCTCTATGTGTTCTCATCATTGAGCAGTGTCTTGTCTCTGTCGTATGCATTATTCCTCCGTGCGCCTTGAAGAACTGTTTGTATGTGTATAACACGTCGGTTTTCCGACATATCGGTACCGTTTCAACGCTATTTAGGGTTTTCGCATGTGCTGAACATTTTGCTATGGTAAAAAGTAGGCGTTGCCATTCGAAAATTTCGAGTTTCTGTCACTATAACTGTAACCGAGAGGGCCACTGTGTTGCCATTCACAGAATCTCGAGCGCATATCTCAAAAGAACTATATTTGAAGTATCATCTTGATCGGTTAAATAGAATGGACGCTAGAAGTGCAGATGTTGGCAAAGTTTTTTTATAATCACCCTGTATATATTATATTATTATTATTATTAAAATAACATTAAATGATTCATTTACTTTCTATTTCTTTATAACAGCCCTGAAATCAACAGCATTTTATTTTAAGGCAACTATTCAAGTGAAGCTATTTTAAATATTCATATTTTCGACATTCTCACAAAAAACACTTTATCTGGTATGTAATAGCTCTTTTTTATTTACATATTATTTAAGGGAGTCATAATTACATTAGAAAATAGTTCATTAAAAGTAAGTTTCATGTTATAGCATGAGATATTTATTTTAAAAATTAGTACACCTAATTTCTTTTATAAAATAAGCGACTCTTACTCCATGGTTACTTCTCATTTTTGAACAGGTAATGCAACTTTTATGCTCAAATGAGTACTTTTCCCCCCCCACTTAAATAAATAAAAATATATAAAAAATGAAATTCAATCATCAAGTTGCAGCTTCAGTGTCTTCTCTTCTCCCTCCTACCAATTCTACCCTTGCTTTGTCGCTGGCAGAATAGTTTCTCCTCAGGGACAGAAGAACCTGACAGCTTCCATAACGACTCTCTATCCCGGTTCATAACACTTCAGCAGTGATGCAAAAACGAATAAAAAAAGCGCATCTAGGTGAAAGCTATTCTTAAAATCAGAATAGATCATCTGCTACATTTTTGGACTCACGGTATTAAAAGAACAAAATGTTTTTTAAGCTTGTTCTTTCGTGAAAAAAATTGAATTACCTTATTGCAACGGATTATGGGAAAAATATGTTGCAGACTTTTTTCACTTCGTTTCACTTAAGCTATTTTGCAAGAGACTTTACCGAAGAATAGTTCCTCATTCCCTATAGAGTTATTCTTTGCACAGTGAAATTCCTTCTCATTTATCCTTTAAAGGTTTTCAGTTTTTATATCCAGAACATAGGTGATACATCATAATACATTAACTGAATTTGTAGTTGATATGGTCTAGCAATTAAAATTGAATTTTATTTTTCTTGTAATTTAATATGATGTTTTTGGTGTGGCGTACATTGGCTTTTAGACTTAAAAGTTAGCAATTAGAATTAGTCAATATTATTAAAAGCTTTAATATTTCATATGCTAAATATATTTACAATTTATATATATACATAATTATATATATATACCTATATTTATAAAAATGTTTACCTTTCAATTTGGGCAGCTAAAGCATGTACATGATATGATTTTATTAATACAATTAATAAATTATCAGAATTTTTTCTTAAATTTTAAAATTAATATTTTATATACACTAAAATTGTAGTTAAGTAATTCATTCGAAGGCAGAGAAAATATTACGGGATTTGATTCAGCAATGTTTATAAATGAGAATAGCATAAATTGAATTGATAATTATGATGCAACAGAAAAGCATCGGCATCTAATTAAATTTTATTCCTTAGCAGATCAATTAATGAAACAAATTTCGAATTCAAATTGGTAAATATTTTAAACAGTTTTATGTAAACTAATAAAATAATGTTTATTAGTTTACATTTTATTACAAAATTTAGCTTAACTATAATATTTATTTATAGAGCAATTCAAAAACATGATAGAAAGTACTTTATGCTTCAGATTATTTCAAAGGATCTAAATAAATTGATAACGTGACTGATGGCCTGAACTGGAGTAAATATAATTAATCCATACTGCAATGGCGCATTTATTCACACTCCAGGTGAATACTTGACTACCGGAAATAAATAATATACAGTATGGCGTCACTGACTTTGGAAGAATGATTTTGTATTGTAAGAAAATTTCATGAGAATAACCAAAATAATGTCGCCGTACAATTTGGATATTATTCAGAGTCTGCAAAGTAAAGGAAGCCTAATTGATCGCACGGAAATGAGTCCGAATTTAATAAGAGGTAAGGTTACAGGAAGGAAGCATCGTGAGGAGTGTGACTGTGACTTTGAAGCGCGCCATCTCAACATGTCAAGCCGATAGTGGTTCATGCAAGGGATGGTTCTCCCCCCCCCATAAAAATGCTAACTCTTTTACGCAGTTTGGAACCACTTTTTGTGAGCCTTTTATTGCACTGTATACAGAGAAATTCAGTGAGCACGTGAATGAGTGGCCCCAACTCAGTCCAGACCTTAATCCGTGCGACTGCTTATGGGATTACTTCAAGGACAGAATCTATTAGAATGCACCTAATTGAACTGGTGGACCAGAAATTTGACATCAGAATCAAGACATTAGAGATGCCATTGATTCTAATCCACTCCTGACCTTATGGCAAAATTTAGGATCTGGTTTTATGGTTTTAATCGTAAATTTTTCGAGAATCTTATATTAAATGCCATTTTAATGTCTATTTTTATAAAATGGTTTTTATATTCTCTTATGTTGTCCTTTTTCCACAGTGATCCACTACCATACCTGCCGCCTATACTTTGTGTACTCTGTGGTCATGGGAAGGAGAATTATGGAGTGCACCAATTAAGTCTCGTTTTAATCGGAAAATGACACTAAAAATGTCAACTACTTTCTGTCCAACTTGCCTTCTTCTGCTTGTATATTTTTAACACTGATACTTTTTTGTTACGGACATTTTTATTCCTGTATAAAATGTGATAAGACGATCTTTTTAAGACACTTTGACTAGCAACAGTAAGAAAATCCGCTTAACAAATAATAACCAGAAAGACGTATACTATTGGTGCTTAATCAGTGAAATATTTCTCCTTTACAATGTAATTTTACAAATTATCCACGAGGTATGATAATTTTACATTAATTTAAAATATATTTCCAGATAATAATTTAAATCATTATTTCTTAAAAATTAATTAGATAATTATTATTCAGAAAAAGGAATAAGGCAGAAAAATATAAGTCAAGAAAAGGTATTTAACTTATAACAAAACCTACAATTTTATATGCACGTTTTGACAAAATGAACTTTTTCGATTGCAAAGTGTTTATTTGTGTTAGAGTAGCTTGATTTAAACGTTATTCAAAAATTATTTATAATTTATCTTTTCAATTGCTCGAATTTTATAACAGAAGCAAAAGATCTCTTCTCTTTCAGTCATTTTCAAGCATTATGTATAACTAAAGAAAATATTTGTATTCATATTATTTTTATTATACGCTTACTTTCCTATGGTGCTAAATTTTGTTTATTGTTTTACTGCTCATATTTTACCTGTGTCATTTCAATCCATACGTGAGTCTTCCTTCCATTGAATTTGCTTGCTTTAAGGAATTGGGAACATGTTATTTATATAAAATGTCCTTTCTTTTAGATCTCTACGTAAATAATTTTGAAGCTTATTTGTGATTATACCTCTGATGAGATAAAGACAAGTTTCTGGTCACCATCATTTTTGTATTTTTTGCATAGTTTTAATTTTGATTTAAATTTTACTTTTATTTTTTTTATAGAAACATTTATAAACTTCCTTATATTACGTTAAATTTTCATTCTATTGCATACATATATATGCATTTAAATTTAACATTATATACACATATAAATACATTGAAACACTCATGTGTCTGTGTGCATGTAACATTAATTTCAAACTAAGTTTTAAAAAATTGAAAATGGTCTTAATTTTATCATGAAATAAACTACTAAACTTAGGAATACTCCCTTCATTTTATCTACACACTAAAATCAGTTACTGCCAACAAAGTGTGAGAAGTCACTAGTGTCATTGAATAATTAGAATGTTTTCTATACTTCGAATAATTTCATAGTATTCTTTATACAATGGACACTCAATACGAATTCATACAGCAAAATACTCCTAATTGTGTTTATAGTCACATGTATGTTAAAAAACAATATCAAATCTTCATTAAATAAAATGTTTTGCGAAAATTATCTTTGTTTCACATTGTTTCATTGGATTCCTCTCAATATAAAAATATAGAATGATTTTACATTGCTTTGTTGATACAGTAAACAAGTTTTGTTATTTCCCTTTTTAAAATTGGTTTCTATCAATTAATCATTCCATCATTTATTTTATTTATTCTAGTTAACATTGCAAATCTCCTTTAGAAATTAAAAAAAATAACTGTATTTCTTACCGACTTGTCACTATCACTAAAGTGACAAAAATTAGTTTGTCAGTCATTTGAAAAATGCTTCTCAAAAAGTAAGCAATAAATTAAGCAATAAAAAGTAAGCAGATAATTAAGGTAATAATGAAATTTGCAGTTCAAAAAAGTATCAGGATTGCGTTAATTAATTTTTATGTTAATCGAAAAGACTCACAATCACTTTTATTTTTGATGAAATTAATCTTAGCGATTTCGCTAATGTGAGTAAAAAAGACATTTGCATAATAATAGAAAGCCTCTTGGAATAGATAGAAAAATAATATCTACCTAATAATGTTCATTTTGTAGCATTTATCGAAGAGAAACATATAAGACGTGAATAACGATTATCTCATGGAATGTTTTTCAACAACCACTGATATCTCTTTCTATACAAAAAAAGAAAATTATGATTTGATAATATATACCAAACTATACAATAAAATATTTTTATTAATAATCACTTGTGTAATTAGTAAAAAGTGTAAAAAATCAGAAGACATTTCTTTTAATTCATTTTAGTCACTTTTTATGAAACTGATGAGACTGAAAAAAGAGTAAATCATAATTATTGAAATATTATTTAAAATAATAATTACGCTACTTTCATTCACACATAAAAGTAACATTTATTATCAAGATTGTAATTCTAAATTGATATTCAAACTAAGCCAAATACATGTTGCGGTTTTTACTGTTCATACTCTAAATATATTTTAATGAAAAAGCTTCGTTAAAGTTACACTAATGTTTATGCCAGAACCACGAATGTCATAGTGAAATAAAATTATTTCCTGTCAGACCTCCGAAGTCAATCATAGCTGTATTCGAGTAGTATTCTGATCAGTAATTAATTTTTCTTTTTTTCTACCCATTGCTTGAATAGGGATAAGTTTAGCTGTCAAAAGAAAAATTTTTTAATAATTATCAATGATTTTAATCACGAATATATTAAATATTCATCGGTCCTAATATTTTTTCACTTTTGTTTATTTAAAAGTAATCTGATATTTCAAGTGTCAATATCATTATTTGTCAGTTGTTTAAAATTACCATAGCGTTGTAATTAACTGTAATTAATCCAAATGTTACACTTCGTGCTCCACCATATGATTCCTTTGTATGCTTTTACTAAGAAAACTATTTCACAGAAATATTTTAACATTCCATTGAAATGAATTATCATCGATTAAAAATATCTTATTCTGCATTTTCATAATATTTACAAGCCTAGAATTGCTAACATTTAAACTTTTATAAACTGCATTTAATTTTTCCACTTGATTACATGTTAAAATCTATAATTATTGCAAAAGCAAGCATGTTTATTCAAATTTAATTTCTGACGAAAGATACCTTTTAAGTTAGCAACAAAATTCATTTATGACCTTTGTATGTATTAACAATGTAATATTTACAGTTTCAAACATTAGCTTCATTGTGTTATTGTTAGTAAAATTGCAAACATTTATTACAATGCTACGTTTTCAATGATAAATTAAATTCTGACACTGATACCTTATTTAATAAATTTAAAATTCATTATAACCCTCTAAGACTTCGAGAATAATAAGCAATATGTCCATTTGATAGAAGTATCAATAAACAAATGCCAAAATAAGAATAATTTAAAGTTAGTATTTAAGTGATGACACGTTATATATATGTAAGAGAAAAAGGAAAATAAAATACGGAAGAAGACACATTATTATTTAATGAACCTAAGATTCGTAGAACATGAACAGTGTAAATAATGTTATAAATTTCCAATGCAATAATAAGGATAATCTAAAGTAAATTGTTACCTATATGAAGTCACCGGAATAAACGACTGCTGTCTTTGTATATCACCTTTATTTTCATCATAATATCTAATTCGACTTAAACATCAACTGCGAATTTCAGTGAGTAAAACTCAGTTTCATTCTGAGTAATATTAATAATACATTCATTAAAATAATCAGAAATTTTTAATTGGATATTGTGTGTGTGACTAATGTTTAATTCATTCAAAATTTAGATGTACCAAATTAAAAAGAGTAAATTATCTGGTCTTAACGAGATGCTCATCCTTGTCATAGTTATTTTCAAGCATATCGGGGTGGAGGGTTCGAGTCCCTCCACTATTCTACAAGGGATCTGGATATTAAGTTCATGTTTCCTGCATGCAAGTAACTGTAGTAAATAGAAGGAATTTTTCCGAGTTTCATCTTTTACTACAGAAAAGTAGGGCCCTCTGTCTAAAAACTCCTCTCAAAAGTCAGTATATTTACGCTATGAATTTCGCGGTACCAAATTAATCTGAATTGAAAAAATTCAAACATTTTTTAAAAATATTTACTGGTAGGTAAATATCACAAATATTAGATAATTCATTCTTACTAATAAAATTAAAAACGAATACTTTAAAATATTCTTGCAATGAAATTTTGTCAGCACGTGGAATAGTTTGTAGTCAAACAAAACAAAATATATTTAGTTAAACATTATATCATAGTTAAACACTATCCACGCCTAAGTCATAAGTATAAATTTTAGTTTATACAAATAATTATAATAACAATTGAAAAACCATGAGTTATAAAAACGAAACAGTTGTCAGGAAGTAAATAACTGATTAATATTTCAAAATATATTACTTGACCAAAATCATGCCAAGATTTCTTAGAAAATTTGCTTATAAAAATATGTTCTGAATTGTGATATGAGTCTATAATGTAAGTTCCATTTTAACAATACTGTTTTCAAAGTAATATAATTTTCACTATTATTTAAAATAATTTTAAAAAATTTAAATGTGATTTTGAATAATTAAAAATTTGATCAGATATTTTTAATAGAGTGCATACAGATTTGTAATAAAATATTTTAAAAATTATCACAAAATAAATGATCAAAAATAGCGAGTCTTACAAATGTTGAAATGAACGAAATTTGTAAAAAAAAAAACAAAAAAAATAGGAACATAAAATTATGTAAGCATGGGATTTTAGCGAATCTAAATATACAGAAAATTGTTAATTTTCATGCAATGGGAAATTTTAAATCTTTGTATATTTCTTATTAAGATCCTAGTTTATACTTAGCCTAAGTTTGAATAAATATTTCTTTAATCTCAATTTTTTTAAAGTGCAAACAAATTTAGAGCTTGAATTTCAATCAATAAACTTGGTAAGCGAGGATTTTCCAGAATTAAAGATGGCTTCTTATAATTATCTTGTAAAACAATTATGTGACATTACTTCAATAGAAATATAAAAATAAATCCCTCATTGAAAATAGTGTTTCTCTTCCATCTCTTAGTTTACCTGAAGTAACCTTGAAGAAGTTTGTTCTAAGCAAAGAGAGGTTTCTTATTGAAAGACAAAGAGATTATAGTATCAGATGAACTCAGAATGCTTTCTCCTGGATAAGAATTCTTTTTACCTCGTAAGTTTTTATTTTTATGTTCATACCATTATCAAAAATGGTTGAATGTGTAGTAATTGAGAAAGTATGATCTTGTTAGTGAGTACTTTGTTTTTCCAATGATCAAAAAGAAAGAAAAATTTTTTTAGTTATTTCTATCGCATATACAGAAAAACACTTTCAGTGAGTTTTTGCTTCTATAGGGAAATTTTCCGTTTGACGTCACTCTCTGTCAATCAATTCGAGATGAGTGAATACAAAAACATTTATTATGGGTAGCATGGATGGATTTCAAATTTAAATCTAAGATAATTTTTTCAAAATTTTGCAATTTATGTAATTAATTGAATAGACATTTAATAGTATTCCTTTTAATTGATTTTTTCATTTAAATAAATTATCTAAATTACAAATCTCGTTTTGAAACCATGGATAAATAAATAAAAATTCTTATTTTATTTCTTGATCTGAAATTATTAATTCTCTTTTAGTTTTATGCTTCTAATTTTATAAGCATTTATGGTAGAAACGAAAAATTCTGAAACATTTTGTTAAAAAAGTTATTTATTAGAAATGTTTAATTTTAAAATTCCCTCTCTCACACACACATACACGCATGAGAGTAAACTTCAGAGAGAAAACAACAAAATAAGGTTACTTTTTCCTGCTATTAATACTACTTTTCTGTTAATGAGATATACCATCCATTTATTAGGATACAAAGTTAAAGTAGCCATAACGGAATTTTTAATTTTTTACGGCTTATCTTTAATATAACAATTTTTAAAATAAAAATAAATTACTCTTAAAAAAAGAAATGACAAATAACAATTTTTTTCATATAATAACACGAAAAATTTCTATTTTTACAAGAATAGGCCTAAACTTTGTGCTAACCAGTGAGTAGGATATTTATTTTTGATATTCCTTATTTTATGCAAATGATATGGTTGTATAAGCAACTAAAAATTAATGGTGTAACGTACATCAACTCGTACAAAATAAATTTTAGAATGGAATTTCCTAATTATCAGGCTAATTTATGTAAACATACATTTGTGATATGTCCTGCAAAAATGTTCAAATAAAAACTTATTTAATATATAAAGCCAACACAAAGTTATAGCTGTCAATTTTATTTATATCTATATGAAATACTTAATAGGAAATTATTTGATACTTTACTTTCATTCAAATTTAAATTAGAATAACATAAATTACGAACTATGTAAACGAGACATCGCAATCCAAAACAATCAATTCATAAAATTTTGGTAATTGACAGTTGATATTTATTTGCAAGCACAATGCAATTTTCTTATAAAAAATATTATTAAAAATTTATAGACATGTGTGACTTCTACCCCGAAGTCTTTCAAGAACATATGATAACTGCTCCTACAAACAACATGCAATAAAATAATTTAGTATTTTGTGGCAATTTAGCTTATTATAAATATCATAGACTTGCTTGCCATACCGTTGAAATAGAACAGATATCGCGTAGTTTAAGATAACAAATTAATTAGTAAAAATAATATTACGATCTCTTAATGTGAATTTTCTTTTCAAAGCAGCGAATGCATTTTCAAATTATTTATAAAGATATAAAAAAATTATTGAGACTTAATAACAGAAATGCTTTTAGGAATTTAGAAAAATTGCATCATGATGATAAAAGTAAAATTGATTTTAAAAAATACTTCTAAAGTGAATTACGTAGTACAGAAAACGGGTAGTCTTTTGTCCCATTTCTTCGTTTTGCTGTGTAAACAGAAAGATATATTAAAAACATGACACAAACGATGGAAATTTGAAAACTCTAAGATTCATTCAATTTACATTCCTCCAATGCATCGGCCTTCCATCCTTTATGGTGAGATCCAATGCCGTGAAAGACATACCGAGTACATGTCTTTCACGGCATTGGTTCACGATATACGTTCTCGTTAAATTCGATTCACGATTCACGATTCACGATATACGTTCTCGTTAAATATGAAAAATCAAAAAGATTGTGATCAGTCGTTGAGCAGTTACCATATGTGTAATGCTCTGAAAAAAAATTTCTCCCCCTTCAGATCTATGTCAAATTTGAGGGAGTGGATCCTCTGGTGGTGCCCTCTATCGAAGGAGTCTTAAAAAACTCGTACTTTCATCTTCGTGATGCTCTGGTTAAACGAAAGACGTACCCTACTGACTTAAATTAGCATAGCCGTCGGCAGAGTGAGCTTAGCTTGTCCAAGTGTCATAAGTAACAACAACACATTCCTCCAATAATATTACTTTTGAAATATCTGAATATCGATTCTTTCATTAGCTCTAACTCTTCAGCCTCAGTCTCTGAAAAGAGTATTTAGATCCTAACTGAAGAAACAAAAAATAAGTAATCAGTTAACTTCGACATTTTTCCAGTCTTTTTTAAAGCTGAAAACAAAAAAAATGCAAAATTTGCATTTTAGTCTTCATCTTATGGAAAAGACAGAGAACATTTTATTTTAAAAAAATCTGATGGACGTCAAAAAATATATAAAAAGTAAAGAGCAGGGGTAGAAAACAACGAGATGTGAAGGATTTGGGAAGAGAAGTATAATAAAATTCTTCTTTCCCAACGCTCTCAATTAATGTCATCAGGAAAACTCACCAGTGAAAACAATTAGTGGCCCTATTAACAGCCTGGAAAAAAGATGCATAACACTCCCTCTTTCTTCTTCAGCCCTGTTTCCTTCCGTCTTAATTGTTACTCCAACATATTTTTTCAATTCCTTGTGGACACTAGAGGTATAAGCGAAAATTTAAAAAAATGAAAAAAATATACATTTCTTTCTATTCACTATTTAACATTAATTACGTCATTTTTTTAATGAAAAGAAAACATATTTAAAATTTCAGTGAAAATTAATTAATATCTGAGCATTTGACACAAACAGCTTCATCAAAATAAAAATAATAACTGAAGCTTAAATATATTATGCCATTTATAGATTAGATAAATAATAAATTTTTCCTATTTTAAATTTCGAGCTTAATTTCTATGTTTAACAATACAAAATCCCGCAAATTCAATCAAGGAAAAATTCAAAATAAATTATTGTGAAGCAATTAAAACAAAAAATGTGTTTTATAAAGTTATCTTACTTTTTTAAGATTTTATTATCGTTTTAATTTGAAATGTAAATGCAAGTTTTTTAATATTTGTCCGTTAGAATCTATATCTTTTAATGCAGCTTTTGTGCATAGTGAAGTAATTTTTGGATTCCCTTCAAAGATTTGAAATTACTCAGTCCTGTTGGCTATTTCATTGAGGATTTAAAGATAAAACTATCCAATACTTAGTCTTTTATGCATTTTAGATTTCACTTATTTATAAAATTTCTCACAGTATCTTCTTCAGTGCTATGCAATTTTATGATCGTAATAATTAAATTTGATAAGTCTCATGGATGTTATTAAATTCAATTATTACTCTATATTTCAGATCAGACCAGACAGAAAAATTGGTCTGATTTATATATAATCTATATTTCAGATTATATATAAATCAGACCAGATTTTAACATTTCACTGGGTGGTGATAACATCTTATATACTTTCAGTTTTATAACTTCTCCTTACTAACAACTGACTATTAACCATCACCTTAAGAAGTGTCCAATGCTGAAAGAACTTTGGAAGAAAAAAAGCCTAACTTATTGAAAACATATCTTTCAACTCATATAGATGAAGAATTAACAGATGATGCCAGCATAAAATGAGAATTAAGCTCTGAAGTATGCCATGTGTGAAGTGAATATAAAATGAATTGCTTAGAGATTCTTCAAGTCACAGTGTGATGGTATGAGCAGGGTTGAAAAAATGAATTATTATTTTCAATTTTCGATAATTTGGCACTTCCTTACACTATATAAGCAAACAACTGTACTGAAGAAATAAAACGTTATTCTTTTAATAATAATTTTATGTATTGAAAATAGAAGTATCAGTTCTTCTGATTAAAATATATTTGATTTAAAAATTTCTAAATCAACCAAAAATATATTTTGAGAAATATTTGATGAAGTAATATTTAAACGTTTTGATACAGAATTTTTTCCGTAATTTTGGCACTTTTGGTAAACTTATGACCCAATAAAAAATATCCATTAAAGTTAAATCAGCAGACTTGGTTCAATATTTCTTAATAGATTTTAAAATATAACATGTTTTTACAATAAAATGCTATGATTTATCCAAGCTTGGAAAATATTGACTTTTATAATACAGGTTCAACTGAATCCAAGAGCTTAATTAATTAAACCAATTTAAATATTAAATAATATATCACAACCACAATAAAAATATTTTTATAGCTCTAAAAAAATTTCATTTATATCATCAAACAGTTCTGTCTGTGTAAAGACGTGAAGAGAATTAACTCAGTAGAATTATAGGTAAATGTATGCAGAAATAATTCGTCTAGAAGTAATCCAACAAACGCAAATTTAATGCATTGAAATAACATTTATTAAAACATTCTGAAATTATATAAACTAAGCACAATGCATAATAACAACAGCAACCAACTTGGTCATTTACCTGCCACACATTCTCCGAAGCATACTGATAAGAGCACCTTATATAACATTATTTTACACTTGGTCATGGTGACACACAGTTCAATTTTGTACTTATTATTAAAAAATACATAGGATCCTTAAATCATTACAACCGAGATTTCATTAAATTACCAACAATTTCTCTAATGTAAATTGCGGATATTCAGTTACTGTACTTGGAGAATTTACTAAAACTATAAAAAATTAAGCTCATTGGCATGACAATCTATATGGGAGGTCAAGTCCTATAGTGCTAGAAACTATTTCTATGACTGAAGGTCCTTGGGTCAAAACAAATATCCTGGTTAAGTGATCAGCCTAATCCGAAATCCGCAGCATCTTCTTGGTTCTAATTTTTATCAAATTACAGAAGGGTTGCAAGATTAAGTCAGCCTTGCCAGTCCGAGGGACAAACCTCGGACCTGTGTTTTGTCAGCGCGAAGAGCTTCCACTACGACATCGTGTTTCGGGAAATTATATAAATATTTTGCTTATATGAGTGTCAAACTAAAATCTTTCATTTCCATAATCGCTCGTTTATTAATTCTATAATTATATCAGATATTTATATATTCCATTTTTTCAATAAAATTTTAATTACTGTACAGACACAAACGTATATTAAATATTTTTGAACCTGGAACCAGGGGGTATGCGTACCCCTCTGGGGCTTGAGCTAGCCACCAGGCGCGTCAGTAGTTGGTTGATAACTGAACGTCCTGCAGGAATGACAGGATAGCCTTGAATATTGAATAAGAGGCCACGAACCAGCTCCCGTAAACCCTGGTGTTATGCGTTCCGTGCCTAGGGCTAATTGGCACCGCGGTATTGGTGTCTTAACGGAGCCTCTAGTTGCCTGGCGAACTTCTAGAGTAATTTGCCTTGCCCAGTATCTCAGGCAATGCTGGGTGGACTGTCACATTACCTGAGATTATTTACTGTTATTATATGGCTGAAAAGACATTGAAAATAACAAACATTTCTGCTTTTGCAGGAGAAACTTCTGAAGCAGACCTTTCTGAAAAAGACAAGGTAACTCAGAGACAATCTAATGAAGGGGTAGCAATGAAACCTTCACAGGAGGTAGAAATGACCTCCAAACCATCTTCTTCTGGTGAGAGTCGGGAAGCTATCTCTAGCATGACTGACTCTCTGACCAGAATCAAGCTTAAAAAGAGAATATCTGGTGCACAGAAAAAGAGGCTGGTGAAGGAGCGCAAAATCGCTGAGGGGACTTGGGTTGAAAAACCCAAGGCAACCAAAGGCGAGAAGCGTCCTGCCAATCGGATGAACCAGGGCAAGGTTGGAAAGGCTGCCAAGAGAGAAGGACCTGAGGGATTTACTTACAGGGCGGCTCTCACGGCGATCAAGATGGCCGTGCTCTTAGAAGGTCATCCGGAAAAACGGTTAACAGAGAAACAGGCCTATGACCTGGAACTCTTGATAACCAGGAAAATAGGAAGAAATGAGGAGGGCTTTGCCCCAACCTTCCTATCCTGTAAACTTGAAAACGGGGCTCTTATTATCAATTGTGCAGATCTGGAGAGCTCAAAGTGGCTGGAACAAAATGTCAATGATATAAGCCCTTGGCAAGAACATAAACTCTTGGTGGGTGAGGCAAGGAAACTTGTCAGAACCACCAAGATAATTGCAAAACTGCCAAAATTCTGTAATGAACTGGAACCTAAAGAGCTCCTGAGAAAAATCGAGGCTCAGAACGGTGGGGTCACTCCATTGGAGTGGAACATTCTTAACATTAAGAACGACCCATCTGGGCGGACCATCGTTCTTAGTGTGCCTGAATTAGATGCTGCCACTCTTCGTGTAAGGGGATATAGGTTTTATATTGGCCTTCACCATGTGCAGGTTAAAGTACTTGATAAACCTGCTCCTGCTGATGGGGGTGAAGGTAGTTCAAGCCAACCTACACCACAGTAGAAGTGGTACTACTAACCTCAGTAAGAAGTTTCTTGCTGGGGATATACACCTGGCCCTGATTCAAGAACCCTGGTTGGTTAGGGGAAGAATAAGTGGTCTCAAAGGAACTAAAGGTAAGCTTATCTATTGTACTAATGGTAACGCTAGAACTTGTATACTCTTACATAAAAACATTGAGGTTCTTCCCCTCTCTGAATTTATTCTTAGGGACCTGACAGCTGTGAAAGTCAGACTCAACATAGAGGGTAGGAACAGGGAAATTGTTTTTGGCTCTGGATACCTGCCCTATGAAGAGAAGGCTCCACTTGACCATTCTCTGCACAAGCTCATGAACTTTTGCAGTAATAACAACTTACAAGTAGTCCTAGGACTAGACTGTAATGCTCATCATGTTGTCTGGGGAAGTACGGACACAAATAAAAGAGGTGAGTACCTTTTGGAATTTATTCTAAACTATGGGTTAGATATTCTAAATGTTGGCAACAAACCAACTTTTATTACTTCCAATCGATCAGAAGTAATTGACATTACTATAGCGACAACGCTGATTAGTAAAAATATCAAATACTGGAAAGTAGATGATCGACCTTCTGGTTCAGATCATCAAAACATCCATTTTGAAATTCACTCTAATGTGTGTCTGGATCGCATATTCAGAGACCCGGTTAGGACGGACTGGAAGAAATTCCAAGAAGGACTGACTGGGTTGATTGAGCTCGGTAACAGACCTATTAGAGACAACTACGATCTAGAAGTTACAGCAGATCTCCTACAGAGAAGTATTCTAGATTCTTATCATAACAATTGCCCCATTCGCACTAGAAGAGCTAAACTCCAATGCCCTTGGTGGAATGACTCTCTAGCTGCCGAAAGAGCAAATGTTAGAAAACTTTTTAACAAAGCTAAGAAAAATGGTGAATGGGAGAACTATAAAAGGGCCCTCACTATTTATAACAAACTTGTTAGAAAAAGCAAGATTAACTCCTGGAGAAAGTTCTGTGACGAGATAGATTCTATTTCTGAAGGAGCTAGACTCCAGAAACTCCTTAAAAGGGATGAACCTATTTTGGTTGGTACCCTAAAAGACGAGGAGGGTAATTTTGCTGCTTCCGGAAAAGGGGTTATGGAAATTATGACCAGGACTCACTTCCCGGGAGCTAGAGATATTTATAGCAACGAAGGGGAACATTGCATTGGCTCTTTGCAAAGAGTCAATAGTAATCAATGGACCATCTCTAAAAATATCATAAACTACAACATTGTTAAATGGGCAATTTTCGCCTTTAAACCTCTAAAATGCCCTGGGCCTGATGGAGTTATGCCCATCATGATCCAGAAGGCAGAAAAGGTTGTCATACCAATGCTAACTAGAATGTATAGAACTAGTTTGGCCCTGGGATATATACCAAAGACATGGCAAAAGACTAGGATAGTCTTCATTCCAAAACCTGGCAAGGACACTTATGACCAGGCCAAGTCATACAGACCAATCAGTCTTTCTTCATTCTTTCTTAAAATTATGGAGAAAATCATTGATCGGCATATTAGAGATTACTTGGGTAGAAATAGTCCCTTGCATGCTCTTCAATTTGCCTATCAACCTGGCAAATCTACAGAGACTGCTCTACATCAGCTAGTTTCCAAGATTGAAGCCACTCTGGATCAAAAGGATATTGCCTTGGCAACTTTCCTCGACATCCAGGGTGCTTTTGATAATACTTCCCATCCATCCATCCTCAATGCACTTAGAGGGGCAGGGATTAATCAAACCCTGTGTACTTGGATTGAGGCCTTAATTTCGGATAGATATATACAAATGAACATCTTCGGTGAATCATTTGAAAAAAAGACTACTAGAGGTTGTCCTCAAGGAGGTGTTCTGTCACCATTACTTTGGAACCTAGTTGTAAATAGCTTTATAAAACATCTAAATGATAAGGGTTATTATACGCAGGGATATGCTGATGACATTGTCATCCTTATCCTTGGTAAAGATTTTGACATAACTTGTCATCTCATGCAGGATGCTCTAAGTTATGTAGGTCAATGGTGCATGGATAGGGACCTGATGGTTAATCCTCAGAAAACCTACCTTGTACCTTTTACACGCAAAAAGAAACGGAAAGGTTTTTTCATACCAAGACTTTTTGATGTTGAAATCAATGTGGCTTCAGAGGTGAAGTATCTGGGCATCTATTTAGACCAGAAACTCACCTGGAATAAGCACATTGATGATAGGATCAACCGAGCAAAGAAAAGCATTGTGATTTGCAGGCGAATGCTTGGTAAGAACTGGGGTTTACATCCAAAACTGATGTTATGGATGTACACAGCTTTTGTCAGGCCCATTTTCACATATGCCTGTGTGATCTGGTGGCATAAGGTGGAACAGAAGACTGTGATTGACAGATTGAGGAGTCTACAAAGACTAGCCTGTCTCTGCATCACAGGAGCAATCTCCACCACGCCAACCAGAGCATTGGAGGTTGTGTTGGATCTGACTCCCTTGGACATCTTCATATGCAGCGTTGCAAGATTGAATGCATATAGAATGAAGCTGCAAAACCACTGGTATGACCAGCCTGTTGCCAAAGGGCACAAGGGCATCACCAGGAAATTTCAAGACCCTACTTTTCTGATGCCATCTGACATCATGGAAAAAACATACATGTTTGACAAGACATTTGATGTAGTTTTTCCAACTAGAGAGGAATGGGATAACAACATGTTTGGAACTAAAACAGGAGATCTAATCTGGTACACAGATGGATCACTGAAGAACCGCCTCTCAGTTCTGGGAGTTTGTGGCGTGTCACCAAGAATCAGCTTGTCTGTAAGCCTTGGGCGATACGCTTCGGTCTTCCAGGCAGAAGTTTTGGCCATTATCCACTGTCTGCAACTGAATATGAAGAAGGGCTACTACGATAAGCGGATTCTCATTTTCAGTGACAGTCAAGCCGCTTTAAAAGCGCTTAATTCCTTCGAAATCAAATCTAAAATGATTCTGGAGTGTAGAAACCTTCTTACAGAACTGGCAACTAGAAACAGGGTGATCCTTGTATGGGTGCCAGGGCATAAAGGTATCGAAGGCAATGAAAAGGCTGATGAGCTTGCTAAACAAGGATCGTCTTTTGTTCCCACTGGTCCAGAACCTTTTTGTGGGATCAATTTGAAGACCGCAAAAACCAATGTTCGCAGATGGGAAAAACGGAAGATGTATGAAGCTTGGCTCAAATCTCCTGGTCAAACCCACGCTAAAGGTATGATCTGTAGGTCATCAGCGAGGATTTCCTATGAAATTCTTAGATGCTCTAGGCAGAAGATACGTTTAATCGTAGGCTTCATAACTGGGCACTACTATTTCAGAAAACATCTCCATAAAATGGGACTGTTTCAGCAAGATCCTATCTGCAGGAAATGTCATATGCAAGAGGAAACGGCCAAGCATATCATTTATGAATGCGAGGCTCTTGCCCTCCCTAGATTAACCTCTTTAGGCATCATCCATACTAGAGAGTTACACCTAGATTCCATTAAAGGGTTATCAGACTTTATTAATAAAGTGGGTGATCCGAGCAAATGGAACTAAGAAACATTGGGTTTGGAGTTAACAGTACAAAATGCTGATAAAAGCAGAGGTGCTCAATGACATACAAACCCAACTCGAAGAAGAAGAAGAAGAAGAAATATTTTTGAAAATATGGTAAAGGCTCATAGGCAATTAATTGGACTTTTAAAATCACTTTAAAAACTTACATTTTTCATAACTTTCAGTAAACTAGTAAAGAAGTAGAAGATGATGGAGGACTATGTGCTTTAAAATTATCCTCTTTAATGTTTAAATCAGTATTACTGTTTGATAATTTTAACTAGAGAAGACTTTTTTGAAGATACATCAATTTCAGTCAATATTTCATTTTTGGCAATCTGATATCATTGTGTTTTATTTTAATCTAAATCATCGATTTCCATAATGAATCATTTTTCCAGTAAATATTATCCCTGAAAATTTTATGAAATTCTCATTTCTTGCAAGTAATGCATTATTCGAGTTTGAAATTTTGATTTAAGTACACCACACTACCATTTGTCTCTTTAATATTAATTTTTCAATATTCCCCCTCGACTCATCGGAGATTCGTGATGGGGATGATGGAGATATTTATGGATTCAGGGTGAATCTGTAAAGTAATAGATTGTGTAAACGACAAACATTTTATTTAAAACAGTTTCATGGCATAAATTGCCAAGAAGGGCTGAAATGATACATTTTCAATTGAAGGTTTGGGAATAAATGATAATGTTACGGTAGGCAGGGATAGCATCACCACGCTTTATAAAAAATTCCTTATAAACTGGTATTATTCATATATTATAGAACTATTTGTAACATTTTCAAATCATTTTTCAAACTGAAATGAATCATATCGATAAAAATACAAGCTTCCAGTTTTAGCAATAAATAAATCAAAGCAATTTATCTTCATATTTTCTCATGCATACAAAATGCCGTCAAAAAAACTTTAATTTTTATAAAAAATATTGTATTAAACTAAAAATATGAAATTTATTTTCAAAAACTAACTTTACTTAAGTCATTTTTTATTTAGATACAACATATTTAAGTATTTTCAAAATGTCCCCCTTGGGCATCGATACAGAGCCTTAAACGTCGCGAAAAATTTTCTGCAATGGGCCGCAGTTAATTTAGCCCATTTATTCTTAAGAGTAGCGTTTAGGCATTCCAAACTTCGATGTGGCTTAGAGTATACTCTTGAGTGAAGAATAAACCAAATACTATATCTCCATTGGGTTTAAGTCAGGTGAATAGGGAGGCCACATTCCCACAGGTATGAAATCTGGAAGATTTGCTCGACACCAGTCTTGCGTTGCTTTTGCTCCCTGAGAAGGGGCAGAATCTTGTTGAAGTGTCCAGATGCTGTTTTTAAAATGTTTTTGGCCCCGGGAAATAAAACGATTGTAATATCTCATTGCAGCACATGGTCTTGTTCATTTTGACGCCTTGATCTATGAAAACCAAAGGAGTTTTACCAGATTCACAAATTCCTCCACAAACCATAACTGACTGTGATTTTTGACGACGCTCTACTCTTGTGGAAGTTCCAGAACGATCAGATAACCAGTAATGGTTATTTTGTCGATTATAGGATTGTTCAATTGTGAAAAGTTTCCGTGAAGATGAAATGCTTCAATTCACCTTTTGCGGACTTTCGAAAGAGAGATCAACATCTTTGCAAGCGTGTACGCTTATTTTGCTCATTCAGTTTCTGTACCTTTCGAACTTTATATGGCTTAAGTCAAAGTTCTTCTTTTGAAATTTCTCTAACTAGTTCTCTTTTAAGCCTTACTGCTTTAGCTATTTTTCTCATTGAGTTTCTTGCATTTCGGTTAATTCGTTTCTTGATAATTTTGTGGATTTCATTTGTATTCACAGTTCTTTTATTATTATTATTTTTATTTTTATGTTTTCGGGGTCTATCACCATTATGGCCAAGCTCCAAGAATCGTTTTATAGTACGTAATACTGTTTTCCTGTGGATATTCAACTTTCTGGTTATCTGAATTTGCCTAAACCCAGCCACAAATAAACAATTATATGTTGTCGTTGGTATATCATATTATTACAAACAAGGAAATAAGAACTCCCTATTTGTTTTACTAGCATTAAAGTCTCTTAAAGAAATGAAATTATTATAAAAAATGATAGATAGGAATTAAACCAATCATGGGCAGTACAATTTTGTCAACAGTAGAATGTTGCCACCCTTTGTGTGTGTGTGTATATATATATATATATATATATATATATATATATATATATATATATATATATATATATATATATATATATATATATATATATATATATATATATATATATATATACACACACACAGTGTTCATTAACCAGGAAAAAAATGATGGTAGTGTTTCCATTCAAGTAGAATAATGATGTTAACAAATTAAAATTATTTGGAATCAAAATTTATTAGCATTAATTCTAAAAAGAGTTTAACATGGAATAAATTTTCTGTGACGAATTATTCTGCAGGACCACAATGAGAAGGGAATCATTGAAGCCTGACAAAATGAGAGTCGTCGAGGATAGAAACTGGTTTTAAACGTGTCGGAAGTAGAAAAGATTTTCAACCCCTCCACCGGACATATACCCTCTGTTAGGATAATGAATGAGTGCAGTGGTCTTTTTTCTCTTTTTGTAGTTATTGGTAGGCACCTAAGTTTTATATACACACATAATGACAGAATGGATAGTAAGGGTAATGAATCACAAGTAGATTGCATTTTAAATACTCCCAAGAAGCTTTGCATGGTAACTTTACATTACACATATTTAATTGTTATTAATAAGGTATATAAATATTTACACAATTCAAAAACTTGCTTAAAGTTAATTACAGACTTATAGTAGAGATTATATCCATATTGCTAAGCTCAGTGTGAAAACGAAATTTCAATCAATAATACACTACATAAATATATAGCAATGCAAAAAGAATTAACTGGAATATTCCATCAGATACAATGATTCTGATGTAAACATACATTTTTCATTCATTATTAATACTTAATATACACAAGAAAAATAATGTCCCCAAAATATTGATACATAATAGTATAAAGAAAATGGATATCAAATAAGGGTTTTCAAGTTAAGATCAAATTAATTGGATATTTAAGATATTAGCAATTCATTAAGGCAATTAGAACCATATTATCTATTAATTCAATAATATTATCACTTTTATAAAACTATAAGCTGCAAAATTTTAGTTGTATTATATAAACTTTTAAGTGTATGTTATTAATTTAAATTGTTCAGATACTGGTATTTGATTTGAGTCGAAGGACTGCAATTAGTCTATGGAATTTTTTTAGTTCGTAAAGGTTGTATGGTTCAAGTGCCATTACTTCAGAGTTTATTATTTTCCACGGGTTATATTGTAAAAATTGAAGGCTGAAAATTTTATGTAGTGGTTGATGATAGTCATTCCAAAATTGACTCTAAAAACGCTCATTCTGAAATAATATTGCGAGTTAGAAATAAGTCTTAGAAGCTTGTTTAGCTGGGCTTTCAATACTTTTAAGTTAGTATTACATGCTTTTGATCAAATTGTAGAAGCATAGTAATTATTGGCCTAAAATAGACTTTGTAAATTAGGAGTTTGTTTTCTAAAGAAAGCTTAGAGTTGGATGCTAATAGCGGGTAGATGATAATTTTAGCTGCGTGAATTTAGCTCTTATTTTTGATGAAATGATACTTCAATGTGAGACATTCATCCATTATAACCCCTAGGTAAACAACACTAGGGTGCCAGGGAATATATAGACCATCACAATTTTAATTTTTTACAGCTGGTTAATTTCCTGGTAAATAGGACTGCTTGAGATTTTGAGGAGTTGGTTTTAATCTTCCAGACTGAGTCATTTCTAAATTTGAGTCATATGTTCAGTTAACTCGTTGCATACAATATTATGGTCAGAGTTAATGGATAGAATGGAAGTGTCATTTGCAAAACTAATCATGATGTTTGATGTTGGGGTATATCGTTTATATATATATTAAATAAAAGGGACCAAAAATACCAGATGTCTGTTTTGTAAATAATGATGGTGCATATTTATACTTATAGTGTAATTATTATTTTGGTTAAAGAAACTTAAAATTATTGTATGATAATTTTTATTGATTTATTTCATCTTTAGCTGTCAGACGACGTAATTAAAATGTCGTAAAAACTTAATTTTCTTATTCGAAACGGTAATAATTACTTTTTTGTGTATCTGCTAAGAGTAAATTTTTTTATTCAGGAATTAAAAATGGAATTTTCCTTCATGCACTTAAGGGACTAGATATGTAATGTTTTATAAAATGAACGTTGGGATGTCTAATTCAGGCTGAACCATGAAGTGGGTCTTTGTTTCGACTGTATATTTTTTGTATGTGATTTATTATCTCGTTTAATAATTTGTCAGGTATTCTGTAGTTTAATTGTTAAAACATCAATCAAGTTTGGAACAGAATATCATGCTGATAGGGCTTATAATGTCAAAACTGTAATGACTAATGTATCTTTTCTATGGCATTATTAAAGTCGGAAAAGGTTTACCTACTCCTTTTGCTTGTTTGTTTGTTACACAACGGTCATTTTTTGTACACGAGGGCTAATTAGAGTGGGACCTACGGTTTAAAGTGGATTCCGAACCACTACAAACAACCATGCCCAAGGTGGGATTCGAACCCACGAACTGTTGAACCGAAGGCAAGAGCGCTAACCATTCAGCTGCCAGCTCGGCTTACCTACTCATTCGTGGTTAAAAATCGTGAAATATTTCATTCAACATGCCTGAAAATAAATTCATAAAAGACATCGGGTAATTCAGACATCGGGTAATGAACAACAATTAAATTCATTTTTCATAAAAGCTAAAAAAATTCTACATATGCATAAAAATGTATACTTTAAGAATAATAAATAATATAGTATACGATAACATATGAGATTTTATCCAATATATATATATATATATATATATATATATATATATATATATATATAATACATATATATATACATATGTTATTTAAAAATTGTATGTATTATTAACATTTATGATAATTTTCAAAACACCCATCCTTGAGAAATACAATACATAGTAATATATCTTATGATACAAGATACTGTTGATTTTCTGGTTTCTGACAAATTGCACATTATCTTTTTTACCCTATCAACTGGCCAGTACATATATTAAACGAATTTGCTTATGTAAAACTAGGAACGATGGAAATGCTAATTAAATAACACTCTAAATATAAGTGAATGAATTAAATTCATCAAGAAATATTTTTTAATTTTTTTCTTCCCTGATATTTTTTGTATAAAATAAATGCATTTAATTCATTAATTGTTTTAATTTATGAGAAGAATATTATCTATTCTTAGCAGCTCATTATAAATAACAAGCTGCTTAAATCATTATTTCTGAACATTAAATAACAATGCAAAATTAATGAAAAATTTCACACTTTATTTTTGATAGGAATTATACAACTTTTAATAAAAATTTAAGATTCAACTTTTATTACTATGAATATCATTAAGAATTTAAAAATTGTTTTTTTTAAATATCGTATTTGTTGTGTATATACTTAAAATACGCAAGCATTTATAACGGTATCAATAAAGTCTTATGTATTAGAAGGTTACTTAAATTCACTGAAAACATATTGCAAATTTGTTTTAATAAAAATGTTGTAGTGTTTTTAAAAAATTATCCTACAAGTATTATTTTAATTTAATAAAGGATTATCATGATTAAAATATAATTTCTTTAACAGTTTGTATTAGGAATGATATATTAAGATTAAAAATGCAACTATCAACTTGATATTAATTTCTAAAATAAACAATAATTTTTCCCTCTCGTAATAGTAACACTTTTTCCTGTGATAAGAAAATAATTTGCAAATTTTAAAACAAAAAAAATCATCTAGTTGTGATATTTAAAAATCTGAATATAATGATTTTAGAAATTAAGCGAATAGGAAAACCATTCCTTTTTCAACGAAATGATATTTAAAATATTTTCTCAGCTTTCTATCCAAATCTGCAATATGCTTATGCTTACATTCAAAATATCATATATGCTTTATGTTTTTAAGCAAAAGTCGATATTAAATGAAATAAAACAAATAACATGCGTTACACATTTCAAATATAAATATAATTCTTATTTGCTGCTAGAAATATATGATTCTGAAATTATAATAATATTTTTTCGTATAAGATAAGCAAACAGAATTTAACTTCAGAGAATAAGAATAAATGGTAAAATCATTTATGTAAACAAACAAACAAAAACGTAATTTTGCCTTTTCCATGGTCTGAAAACATAGATTATTTCATTGAATCCGGTTTTTCGGATAATTTAAATGGATTTGCATTCATTCCATCTCTGTTATATATGCTATCACTTTAAAATTTATAAATTTAAAAAAAAATTTGAACTGATGTTCATACTTAATAATTTTTGATTCCTCTTTACAGTCAATTATATAATGATTTAGACAAATAAATTTTCTTGATTTTTTTCTGACCGTACATGTTTCTAATTTCACATTAACAATATCTGCATCAAATATTCTATTTACACTTAAGTTTAGTTCATCCTCTATTTTGACATTCCAGTATTTTTTGACGCGCGCGACTTCATACTACACAGAAATGGAGAACTCATATTTCATGCATTATAAAAAATTCTATGTTTGAAAGCAATCACAAATCTCGAACGAAAGAATGATCATTTCATATATGAATCTTGGTTTCTTTTTTCTTTTTCTTTAAAAAAAAAAAAAAAAAAAAAACGGAAATTGTGCAACTCCTCATTTCGCATGAGAATATCATTTTGGTGCGTTTGATGTACATAACGTCACCATGAAGTTACTGTTTTAAGGAAAAGTGTTATCATTTTCAGTCGAACTCGCACTAAATCACTAAACTACATTTTAGGAATGAACTGGCAATGGCAAACCCAACTCTAAGAAGAAGAAGAAGAATGTTTCTATAAAATATGCAGAATTTTAAAAATTCATTTAATTCAAATATATTTTGTATAAGAAAATTGGCTAAATATTAATAATTTTATTTAGTTTCTCAATCATAAGGTTGAAAATAGTCAAATTTTGATAAATTCCATCTTTGAATAGACAGAATCGAATATTCTTAACTAAGATTTTGTAATATAATTTAAAATGACGGAGAGAGAGAATAAAAATTTGCATTTGTTATTTGAAAGAGAATAAAAATTTGCACTAATCCCGTGAAATGTGAAATTTCTTAAATAATGCAAAATAAATGTTGTCACTTAACAATATATTAATGTACACACTTTTAATTTTACTTCTTTTATTTTTCAATATTTAAAATGATTGTTATATTTTATGGTTTTTCATATATGAAATATACTTTATAAATAAACACTATGCCGTGTTTTTTATGAGTTATTAAATAAAATTTTAACAAATAAATTCTAAAATTAAGCATTATAATTTCAATAAAATGGTTCTAATTTAAAAAATTATCTTTTTTGTGTGGTAAAAAGTACCCTTAACAACTTATATAACATTAATTTAAAGTTATCATTGTAGAAATTTGGTAAAAATTTCTTTCTTGACTTAAATATGCGAATACGCTTTCAATTAAAAAACCAACATTTATATTTCCCCCAAAATCTTTTATGGTTATAGTTTCTAGAATTGAAGAATTTTGTATTTAAAAGGCAGCAATTATATTTGACTCAAGAGCCCACAGAACTTTGAGTGCTCGAATGTACGACCCGAATTTTAGTTCGAAATTCCCTTTCTCATGCTGTTTGGCAGGAAGTAAACTGACCACATTTTGAAGAATTCATTTCTGAGGAAACCCGTGGGAACAAAATCACGAGTGTCCCTTTTCCCGGCGTACTGTATCTTAGTCATTCACAAACAGGAAGTGTCCATTCATTTCGCTGATTACTAGCGGGAATCTTTTACATTGAATATAAGCAAAATACGGAATCTACGGATTCACGCATGGAATAAGCTGAATAAATAATTTTGAAATTCTAATTTTTAATTATATTTAAATAGTAAAATTTTATAACATTAAATCTATCAAGCTTTTATTTATGCAAAGTCAATCCTCTTTCAAATTATTTTGTTAGTTATATGAGATTTTAATATATATATATATATATATATATAAATATATATATATATATATACTTCTTTAAATATCTAGACATTTATTTACTTTATTGAAGAAAATGTAAAAAAGATAATGAACTAAGATACGACCCATAAATATATTATACCCATAAATGTAATATTGATAGCTTCATAAATATTTTTACTTTGTTATTTAAAAATTTCTTTTAACATTGTGTTTATTAAGAATTTTAATATATTTAAATTTTGCAAAGTTATTTTAAAGACTTTTATTTTGGAAGAATTCAATCGGAAAATAAAATATTTTTATAACAAAACAGAGGATACTATATAACAATGTAAATATAAAAGTTGTAAGATTCACTTTTATATAAATGAAAGTTATGTTTGAGGATTCATTTTATGTACGCGAGATTTGTCTAAAAATGTTGTTGTTAAGCGTGAAGCAAATGCCATACTTTTGATAAGAAATCTATGAAAATAGTAAAATATTAAGAATGAGAAAACATTCGATGAGATTTTGGCATTAAAAGAAAGTAATAATAGTAGAGGACTTCCAAGACAAACGCCTCAATTAGAAAGCCTCATATTGGACGCAATAAATAAGCCCATTATCTTTGTTATGTAAAAAGTTGAACCTTATATGTTTTTAAATCCACACACACACACACAAGACTTCAAACTTTATTTTTTTCTTTCCTCTTCAATTAAAATAAAATATGAGTTCCGGTTTTCGTTCATCCAAATTTAACCGTTTGCTGTTCAGTTAGAAATGAATAATTTTATTTTATGTGGATTCTTAGTGGGTCTAAAAATAATATTCTATAATAATCAAGAAATATAATTCTATCAAAATTAGATCGATTTTATCTTTTTATAACTGATATGTGAATACTATGTGAATTTATACAATTAACCAGCATGTATACGATATGAACGTTGAGAATCGACATTGTTATCCATTATCAAAATGAGATTTGACAGCTAGATTCAAATGATTCCCATTCATGTATTATCATCACATACCGATCATATGGTGCACTTCATTTTGTGCGATAATTATCTAAAAAATACATTTATTATTTACTTAAAATGGACATCTTGCGCATCCCGATTATTACATATTTTGCATACTTCAAATAGATTTCTTTCTTTTCTATAAATAACTTAGAGAGGCATACTTTCGATCCGTCAAATAGACGTTCAGTGAGCTTCTATACTTATAAACCAGTAGAGAAGAATATTATTAAGCATTTTATTGCTCGGTAATACAAAGGTATTTTCAAATCTACTATATTAAGCTCTTGTACATTAAAACCTTCTTCAATACTCTCCCAAATCTTTGATTAACAATTTTAAACATTTGATTTCCTTAGGCACACGAACAAATGAAAAGGAAAATATTACATGAAGTTTTTGAAGGAATCCGATGCAAGCAGATGTAACGCTAATATTCCATATCTGAAATTCAATAAGTATTTACAAAAATTGAAAAATTTAAAGAATAGATTATTATTTGCAGAAAATAACTTGAAGTTTACTTAAAGTAAAAAAGAAATCTCAGTTTAATTGCGAAATACATTAAGTGATTGGAATTAAATAGAGCTATTTAACAAAATATAGAAGTTCAAAAATCAGGATATACATATTTAAAATAACGTCAAAAAATATTGATATCATGAAGATGGAAAGGAATATTTCATGATTCATCTACGTAAAGGAAAATAAAAAAATTACAACTAGTGACACATTTAAACTATATCATGGTAGGTTATTAGCTTTAAAAACTTGATTTTTGCTGACAGAATAAGAAATAATTAAGTCAGGAGTTCATATAAAGGCTGTTTGCTATTGACTTACGTTTTGAAAAGCTATTGAAAAACTAATAAATGAACTTCAATCTTAATAAATTAACTGAATATTATTAAAATGAAATTTTCAAAGCTCACGCTCGTTTATACAGGCAATTGAAATGATAGATATATACATTTTTAATAATTCATGTTTCCAATTTTATATTTAAACATTTATAATTATTTTTGACCATATAATGAAAAACTAAAATCATTCAAATTGTGTGTGAGGCAATGCATGATTTTTTATTATGCTTAATAATAAAATTATTATTATGATTATTATAAACCGTACTCTGAAATGAATGTTTTCCTCTGTATCAGCGGAAGAGGGGAAATATATTCTCCCTCAATGCCTGATAAGGTCGTCAAAAGGGGATTCCAGTGTCATTTCGGTGACCATTTGAAGTAGCGCTTTTCTTACTCCGTTCGTGTTCTAAAACTTCGGGGGGGGGTAATTTTATGTAGATACTGATTAACGAAACAGGTGGTGGGAAAAGAAAGAAAGAAACCTTTCTTGTGTTGAATACAAAAAGACTCGTGGCGTTAGTACATTTATTTTCGTAAGGAAGTAAAACAATTTTCTTACAGAAAGTATTTGACCTATATGTAAGAACAATTCACATTATAAAGAATACAATAATTTTAAGTATGTGACATTAATAAATGAAATATAATAAGTTTAAATACTTGTAATTAAGCAAATGAAATTTTCATGCAAATTTTGAATATTGAACCAAATAAAGATTTATTTGTATGAATTTTTTTAAACATTTGTAATATATTTTATTCTCAAAGAAACTTCTTAAGGGAAACCTGGACTTATTTTAAAATTTCTGTAAATCCAATATTTTTTTTATGTGGAACCTTAATTCAAGACACAACTTGATAATATTGACATAACTTGTTAATTCTCTGGATTTTTTGGGATAATTTTTACATTAAACAATTAAAATGTACCACTAAGCAATTGTTGCTGTTAACACTATGTAAATCATAGTCTGTACTTAAATTCTTCAATCCTGTTTAATCAAAGCTCATATTTGATGCTTAAAACTAATTTAAAAATGATGTGTTAACAGCAAAGTTTGTATTCTCGCTTAAATTTTTATGTGGTTAGCATTACTCTTAAAAATTAAAAATTTAAAAATACTCTGTAATGAGTATAATGTATACACTAAATGTAATTTTAGTGTAAGAAAAATGAGTTTGTTAAATTTTAGGTTGAACGCTGTACTAATAATAATTATTATCACTTATTTAATGACTATATGAAATCAAACTTGCCAATATTTACACACGCATTTTTATTCTCATATTATAGTTAAATTATATTTAAATAATTTATAACATATGTAGCATATGACATGTTATTTAAATCTAATTTAAACTTAACCTTCACTATGAGTAATCACTAGGTATATGAGCTCCAGTGGATCAGCAGTTTCACGCCGCTTTCCGTAAGCTCAGCAAAGTGAAGCATCATTTGCCGCGGCCAGTGGTTAGGAGGGTGACCACGGTGTACTTTCCTTCACTGGGTTGCTGGAACTCCGTGGGTTGGGGACGTGTCCACGTTAATCTGTAACGTCCAAAGTCCTTCCGCTGTTGTGGCGTGGATGTGGAGAGGAGGGTGCCAGCTCAGGTGTAGCCTCGTCACCTGCCAGTGGCTCAAAATTACGAGGCACCTTAAAAAGGGAAAAGTCGTACTTTCACCTTCGTGGTTCTCTGATCCAAACGAAAGACGCTCCCTATTGACTTAATTCGCACTGCCAAAGGCAAAAGCGAGCTTGGCTTGTCCAAGTGTCATAAACAACAACTATGTATACATATGTATACAACTATTTTAAACAGCAAATTTAAAGCACAAAAACTGAAAATATTTAAAAGAATTTTTTTGGTATTAAATAAAACTTAATTTTTTGCTGAAAAATATTAGATGGGAGCGAAAACATGTATCCACATAAAATATTTTCCCACGACAAATTACTTTATGCTTAGTAAAAAAAATGCTTCCAAATGTTCATTAACTGTTTCAGGAACAATCAGGACTTTTAATCAAAAATTTTTTCTTAAAATCTTATTCAATGGTAGAAATATTATTATTTTCAGTCATATCATACTTGCACTTTTTATACATGATGGATAAATTCTTGTTAAAGCGCATAATATTTATTGACCTCTTATATTTTATGTGAAAAAATATATCATTTTCTTTTGAGATTCTCTCTGTAGGATTTTAAATTAATGAAACAAGTAAATCTCTCTTAAGATACAGATTACAATATAATATTCTCTTTTAAAATAATGCATATATTATCCTAATTTGCATATGTGTATATGAGATCCACGTTTGCATGTATGTATGAGAGGTCCGTGGTTGGAGGTGTGTATGAAAGGTTCTCATTTACAGGTATGTATGAAAGATCCACAGTTACCGGTGTATATGAAAGGTCCGCACTTACAAGTGTGTATGAAAGGTCCTCAATAACAGGTGTGTCCGCGAGGTCCTCAGTAACAAGTGTGTATGAAAGGTTCTCAGTAACAGGTGTGTATCATAGGTCCTCGCTTACCTTGAGAAAATACATATTTGAAAAATTAAAAATATTGAAATAAATTATGTCACACGATTGTTAAAATCACATTTTAAACCATAATAATAAATTTCGTAAAAATATTCCTGTAAGTTTAGTATATAATTTACAGGAATATTTTTACGAAATTTAGTATATAATTTACAGGAATATTTTAAGTTTAGTATATAATTTACAGGAATATTTTTACGGATTGGGGGTGAAAACACATAGAGCGCACTTGCCGGTTTAGACCAACCTGTGTGTGTGTGTGTGTGTGTGTGTGTGTGTGTGTGTGTGTGTGTGTGTGTGTGTGTGTGTGTGTGTGTGTGTGTGTGTGTGTGTGTGTGTGTGTGTGTGTGTGTGTGTGTGTGTGTGTGTGTGTGTGTGTGTGTGTGTGTGTGTGTGTGTGTGTGTGTGTGTGTGTGTGTGTGTGTGTGTGTGTGTGTGTGTGCAAATAAATCTGTATTGAAGAGAAGAATAATTACTGAACTATGATTGGTTAAACAAAAGGAATAGATGAAATGCTTGTCTTCCACATGTCTGAAATTCAAAGGTTATTGGCTCAATGGTTAAAATTCCAACAAATATAGAGAATCTCAGAAAGTACTTCAAGCAATTGAATCGCATATATGAATATTTAATGTAGCTTAAAATTCACCAATGTAAAATGACGTTATTTAGTATACATTTAAAGTATTATTAAAACTTCAGCATGATTATCTAAAGAAAAAAACAAGATTTTAAAATAAACTCATGTATTTTCAAAGCAAATCGGTTTTAAAGAATTCCATTAAAATCAGTAAAATTTAAAACTTTTGAATGAAGTAACAGTCAAAAAATTAAAGTCATTGGAACAATAATAAGAGATTTTAGCAAAATTATTTTCATGAATTAAATATAAAGATAAATTGTACATGTATTTTTTTTCTTAACAGAATTCATTCCGAATATATTCTTTATTTTAACAGTCCACATATTTTGAAAATCTCCTATTGTTTTTTTTCAATTCAGCACTTAGTTTTATCATTTCCATTCATTCTTATCTTTTCCAACTAGATATCGATTTTCTCGAGAATGTTTGAAAATGGTTAAATAATTGGTATCATTAGAGACGGAAACAGTAGAGACAAAACAGAATAACATGTGTGTTCCAATTTCCTACCGTCCTTTCTACAATAATGCTTTTCAAACATTTCTGAAGCATTTTCGTGAGAGACAAGGAAAGTAATTAAGTTAAAATCAAAATTGTTTCTAAAGAAAGAGCAATAGCAGAGAAAAATCTATCTTTTTTAAAGATAATAAAAACTGAACAAAAGGTTACAGTTGAAACGCTTTCGTCAAAATGTTCTTCCAATAATATTTATAATTCAAAACACCTGTTTTTTCATCTAATCATGAAAGTGCAATTACATTTTCTATCTGTTGAAAATAAATTATATAACGGGTTTTAATCAATTAAAATTATAATTTTATAATATACCTAACTCAGAGCTTATAATATTTTAAAATATGCATAACTTTTTTATACATTAAATTTTAAATAAAAGAACTTTTTTTTAATATTATAATTCTTTTCTTATTTATCTATAATAATAACAACAGGGATTTTTTTACAACATGATTTGTGGGACAAAGTAATTTATAGTGATCTAAGTAATATTATTTTCTCAATCACAGTGATATTATATCACAAAATATTTAATATTTTTTTTAATTATTAATTATTTTGCAACACTAAATGTCATCAAATTTAAATTAAAACATAATATCATACTCATATTTTTTAATATATATAATTATAGTTTTTTATTTAAATTACTGAGATATTTTTTATATTTTATCAAAGTTTTTCTGAAAAAAAACATGCAATATCAAAGGAAGTATTATATACGGTCTTCTCCAAATGTTAAAATATTAAACGAACTATAAAAATTGTTCTCAAGAAATATAGAACGTAGTAATAATTGCTTTCACCTTCTTAACATAAGGGAAGTTAGTTAAACTAAATGTCTTATTTTCGAGGATACTCACAATTTCTGAATGCATCTTCGTAAAAATTAGAATCCTTGCAAGTTTCAGTTCTGATGTATAACCTTAATTATGTATCTAAGCAAATTAACAACATTTTACCCTTGGCATTATTCATTTAATGCACAAACTACCATCTGACAAACATTCATGACTTAATTTAGCACCAAAAACCTTTTACAGCGTCATAAAATAGCTTTTTATGTAGATATCGCTTTTCTTGAAGTATCTTGGATGGCAGACAACAATAGCACCATCTGGTCATTTTGTGCAGAAATTGCATTACAAAAATTTCAACAAAAATGCTGCATCTTTAGAAAGCTTTCTCAATGCTATTTAAGGATATATAAAAATAAATTAATGAAAGTGTGTGAACTTATTATCTTCTTTTCTTTTACACAAAGTAGAATAAAAGTATTTACTTATGACACCAACTGTAGTCATAGAAAACTCTTTGTTTGTGGAATATTGTGAGATGAGTGAGGAATATGTATTTAAAAATGTCCGATGTCGTTCTTTCGAGAAAAGATTAATTTTCCAAATAAGTACTTTTTATAATATGAAAAACAAATTACATTCCTTATAAATAATATTTTTTAAATTTTAATTCACATGGATAAAGAGTATTTTAAAATCAGTTTTTATAAACGAGAAATTTTTTATTTTCGTTAACCATAATTTGGGAAAAACAACTTGCTAATGAAATAAACTTTACTTTTTAAGCAAAGATGTGAAAGAGTTTTTAATTCTTTTTATTTAAAAAAAATCAATAAATATTTAAAAGCTGGTGAATCAAGATGAGAATGAGAACTGAAATTATGAACATGTTAAGTTGGGGTAACTAATATTTTTTTAAGCGCAATAACTCTCATTGCAAGAAAATGGAATTTTCGTTTTAGAAATAAATACAAATAAATAATTTTATAATAAATACATTTTCGTATTTTGTAAGCGGAATTATCTTTGAAAATTAACTGAGCAAGGCAAAAAAAATTTTACATTTTTAAAGGTCACTCAATTTTTTTAACTATCCTATAATTGCTTATTGCTATTATAAGAATTACAATACTAACAAATCCGTCACAACGCCGATTTTAAATTTTTGTCTCTAAAACCATTAATTGTATTCTTTGATTATGATTTTTAACCTCATTTTTGAGCAAAAATTTCATAATATAGTTATATTTATGTTCTCCCAAAATCATAAAATGGTCTCCTTCAATTGCATGATTAAAAATATGATTTAATATAAAATTGAATATTTAAATTTTAATAATTTCATTACTAAATTATTTCATACAGAAGAAACAGTATTTTCAAATGAAATAATATTTCAAGAAGCAGTATGGTATTAATTCTCAAAATACAAAATCATCCTTCAATAACAATTCATTGTTTTTTTTTAATTGGGAAAGCAAAAATATCTTCTTGTGCACCAATGCACCATGAAATACCACGCAGAGCCCAAAGGTGTAACAAATGTACTACATAATAAATAAAAAATAAATCATGAAATGAAAAAAAATAATAATAAAAAAGCAGAGTGAAAAAAGAGATATAAAAGCAAAAAAGTAATTTGATTACAGCATGGATAAATTTTTTAAAAAATATAAAAGTCTCTTTCTTCACTAGGTTCGCGAAAATCGAGGGCCATCTGTTGTTCAAGTCTTTACGAAGCTCATTTGAATCAAACGAAAATTTATGGATTGTTTATCATTGTTGTAATTTTTGGTTTAAAAAATAAATTATACTCTGAATATTAGAAAATAGCGGTTAATGTCATTATAATGAGTTCCAAGAACATCAGATTTCTTATTTAGAAAGACTTGAAGAGTTTTTCTAAAAATCTTAAATACATAGAAAGAAACACTTTCTATGTATTTAAGATTTTTAGAAAAACTCTATATTTAGACTATATATTTAGACTAAACTCTATATTTAG
Source organism: Latrodectus hesperus (assembly GCA_037975125.1). NCBI lineage: Eukaryota > Metazoa > Arthropoda > Arachnida > Araneae > Theridiidae > Latrodectus > Latrodectus hesperus. The sequence continues at coordinate 31,292,674 of CM075851.1, read as the reverse complement.
ACTATAACTTAGAAAAATTCCACATTATTGTATCAAAAAAAGTATATTTTTGATACAATTATGTGGAATAGAAAATATTTCACTTTAATAAGTATTCTTCATGTCCATATGCAAGACAGAATAATAATTTCAATAAAAATATATAAATTCAAGAAAACCGTGTTTCCTCTTTTTGAAATTAACAAAATTGTCCGATGAAAATTTATGAGAAAAAATTAATTATCAGATGAACAATTAGAAATAATTCATTTGCTTCAAAATTTAAGAAGAGATTTATTAAAAATCATTAGAGTATTAACTCCTGACATAAAAAATATGATCTAATCTTGTGTGATTAAGGCAAAATAATCTTTTTTAAAACGTGTTTTAAATTTCTTACTACCCAGTTAAGCCAATTATTGAAATGAACAAAATAAAACTGTTTAAGAACCATATAATGTCGTCACTGAAATAATAAATTTAAATTAACTTCTAAAAAACGCTGAAAGCATTTTGTAAGAATATTTCATCAAGTTCCGGATTCTTTTCTTTATAATTCCTTAATTTTAATAAAACTGTGTTCAATTTCAAAAATTCGATCTTATTTTTTACCATTTATCGCTTTAGAACACAGGATGAGTGGAACATAAAGCCACTTTAGGAACCGCAATTAATACTTCATGATTTAAGAAATTTTTGAGAATTACCCAAATATTTCAATCTCAAAATGTTTCTTCCAAATAAGCTATCTAAGCTGCAGCAACTTTTGCAAGTACTCGGTTGATAATGAGTTGAGTTGTCAGGAAGATTGAAACTGTTTTGGAATTCAATGAAAACTTTTCAACAAAGGTGGCACAAGAGTGAAGGCATACTCTATAAGTACTGGGTTTAAGCTTTTGATTTTCTGCATTTTAGAGTTTATTGCTCACAACTTGATAACACACACATATCGTTTCGATTCAAAGTTGCTGCAAGAAATTGTTTTTAAGCATTATTTCTAAATCTTTGATTACACATAGGGTTACCATCAAATACATTGTGACACCATTTACATAATTAACAATTTACTTATGAAATAAAATTACTCTACATTAGACTCTCGTTTTTACGAAGATCAAATTCATGAACACTCACCTTCTTACAATGTAATGACTAGTCCCTACTCTGACACCAAAAATACAATTATAATTTTAATTCCCATTTACGTGCTAAAATTTTTAAAAATCTCTTTCAGAGAATTTTCATTTCTGACAAATATTTTTATTTTTATTTTTTATGATCTGATATTTTTTTATTTGATTCCTTTCTATCTAACACCTGATAACTTGATTTATTCTTGAACAAGGAAGCAGCACAGGCAGGCATTCCAGACATTATGAGAAGAATAGATGAAAAATTGTGGATATCAGATATTTGATCAGAAAAAATTGTGGTGCCGGATTCAACCTCTGTGTTTCCCGTACGTAAGGACATAAAAAGTGGAAAAAATTCTTCTTTCCTCCTCGTACGTTAGAAAGGAGGAAAAACTCTTAAAAGTTTGTGCTCTTTTGTTTTGAAGTTGGTTTTGTTACATTTGAATAACTCAATTTATGAAGTATCATTTGTCAAGAGACAGCCGATTCCATTGAGGATTTGTCGCTGTTGAAGAGACTAACGTGTTTATCAGTTGAAGTAAAAAAATCTGAAAGCGCACAAAAAATATTAAATAAGATAAATATTGCCCAAAATATGGAATTAAAAAAACAGTATCTCAACAATTTTAAGCTCGAAAAAATTTGAATAAGGAAACAGTACCAGTGAAAGCGCTCCCCTCTATAATATTGCAGAGAAGCAAAGCATCCTAAGTGGAATAGGCTTTGTTTTGCTTGCAATAGGTATTGTTATTGCTTGGAGGAGAAAAAAATTAGAGGAATAAACTTTCCTGTTGATGGTGGCGTCATTAAAAATGAATTCAGATGCTTTGCTATGAAACTGAACATAAAATGTTTTAAAGTATTGGATGTTTGGCTCCAAATGTTTAAAGCCAGTCATGGTTTGAAACTGATTGAAGTGTAATCAATTAATAGAAGTATGTATTGATTTTAAGAATGAATTTTATTTTGCATTTGTTTTCTTATAATGCAGTTTAAATAATTCTTTCTAATATTATTTTACTTATAAAGAATAAGAATTGGGAAGAAAATTACATCTCAATAATCTAATACTTTATTTTTCAATTTTGCGAGGTTCATTTTTAACGAATAATTTTACCGGTCCCTACGAGTTTAAAAAACGAGCATCTACTGCATAAAAAGTTTTCATAGAAACTTTAAAATTTACTTTTCTTTAAATTATTACATATTAAAAAAATGAATGTTTATTTAAATCGACAAAAAATTATGTCTATATAAATATTCAAGTTTTCTAATATTTTATATTTAGAAATTTTTTCATAGCTTTTAACTAAGGTTTTTTATTGTTAGATTTATATATGCTTTTGCTTGTTATTTAAAAAAACTAAAGAATACCGATATCAGCAGTGTTTTTGTGAGATATATCAATATGCAGCAAGAGAAATATTGTTTAAGAAACTGAAGTATTTCTAATTTTGCTGTCGAGTTATACTGATTACATCCATTTTAAATGTACCATCATCAACAATATCAGAATTCTGCACTTAGTTCCACCATCGGAATTTTTCTGTTTGCTCCAATCTATTACTTAGTATAAATATTGATTTCGCTATTAATCCCGAAAAACGGTTAGATATTTCTATCATGAGAGACGAAACCCTAGAAATAGAGCTAAGTACATTAGGCTCCAATTTTCTTCCATTATTTATCTATTAATGGTTCGTAACCAGCATTTTAGTGAAAGACAAAAAAACAAGCAACTTAACAGGTTCTTTGAGGAGTAAAGAAAGTAATTTGTTTTTATGGAGTCAATAAAATGAAAAATAATTTTTAATTGAAAAAATGTTTATTTATAGATTTCAATAATATAAATGTGTTAAAAGAGTATTTTCAAATTACTTGCAAGCTTCAATGCGCCATGAATTTTTTTATGAACGACAATAGAATTGTGAAAAGTTTTTCTAAGCAATTAGCTTATAACTCAACATACATTTTTCTTTTACATCAAAATGTTGAAATCATAAAATTTTACAATTTAATGTATCAACTCTTTCATATTCATGTTTTAAAATGTACATAAAATATAGTTATCCCTTAAACAGTGTATATAATTTATTTTAGAGCATTTTTTATAATTTCTTATTTATTCTTGGTATTATTATTTAAAAGGGGATCAAATATTTTTCAATTCTGGAATTTATTTTAATTGTTATGATTTTGGGTTTATTAAATAGATAAAATAATATATATAAACTTATAATGTATAAAAACAAATATTTTATCATAAAACCACAAGAAAACTTTATATACATATCACATGACCGGACCCCAGTCAAAACAAGTAACTTATAATCTAAAATTATTATAAATAGCATTTGCAATTTCGTTAAATAAGTTTTAAACATAAGTTGACAAAAAGTTAGCCCAAAATAAAAATACAATTTTACATAAAATTACAGTCCAAATTGAAAAAATTGATCCTATAGCCATACATTTTGCGGAAATAAAATAACCCACTTCAAATGCTCTCTGGGTCAACGTAATTATTTATTTTCAATGAAACTTACCTTATAAAAAGGCATTAAAATATTTTCAAATTTTATTGGTAAAACTATACACATAAGAGAGAATTATCATTATTATCAATAATGAGAATTATCATTATTATCATATTTTGAGAATTATCAATATATATCATTTAATATCTAGAATACAATGATAGTTTCATTATACTTTTATACTTCCAATAGTGTTTCTCTAAATAAGACCGCTGTTATTAATGAATGAAAAAAGCCTAATTCAAAATAAATATTATAAACCAAGAACTAGACAAACACAATACACATAAAAATATTAATAAGAAAATTAATTCAACTATTATTCTTACATTTTATTAATATTATCTATACAATATTTCGTAGACGAAATTCATTTAATGTCAATATATCCTTATTTTGTATACAATAATTTTTCCCGGATTTATGAAAAAACTATTGAGCCTTATACAGCTTTCAATATAAATTTTTAAAACGTCAGATTCGGAGAAATATTTGCAAGAAAATTAATTAGATTTAGTCATCTAGTCTCACCTCATCGTCTCGGTAGCGCAGCGTGTTGTGATGCGAGACATTGCACCACAAAACGCAATCAACCATCGGATTTTAAAATAATGCAATGTCTACGAAGGTTCATTTACACTGTTAATTGCAGCACTTTAATCTCACTCCTTTTTGTGAATGTAAGCAGTTTGTAATGACACTGAAATAAACACTGTAGATTTATTCGCCATATTTTTAATATAATATTCCATTTCAATTTCGAAATCTACTTAACTGCCATATTGGATGAATTTCATGTTTTAATAAAATTTTCTCCCACTTTATCCCAATTATTATTATTTTATCACAGAAATAAAAAAATATCAAATATATAATCTTTGCGATTATTTAATTTTTCATGCATCGCTTCGGAATTACATAAACACAATTATTTGCATAAGGTTATACTGATATCATTTTAGGAAAAATAACAAAATTTAGTGTTGGTATCCGTTAAGTGCTAGTAAAAATAATATGTTAGTCATACATTTCCGAACAAATATAAGGCCTTATTTAACGAAAAAGGAATCATAAAAATAAATGTAGTCAATAGACCATTTTAGTGGACAGAACTACTTTTTGATCTAATAGTACTCATAAACATCTCTACTTATATTTTTAATATAACATTATTATATTTTTAAGCCCGGTTAATTTTATTTATCAAAAATATAAAGCAATTAACATCTAATTAGCTTAAAAGCATTTCAATGCATTTATTGCAAATTTATTAGATTATATCTAAACAATATCTCTCTATCTCGCTTTCTCTCTCTTGCCAAAATACCAGAGTAAACTGAGCAGACTTTAAAAATTATTAGGTAAAAGTTCAGCGCAAGAAGCTATTAACTAAATATATTTTATATACAAATTATATCCCTTATTATTTTAAATAAAACACATTTCTTTCAATTTCGAAAAAAATTAGAGTTTATGTTGCTATAATAAACAACCTGAAGTAAAAAATCTAAAATTAAATGATAAATCCATATAAGTACATTGAAACAACCTTACGGTTGAGAACTATTAAAGTCCTGCTATAAGAGAGTTTTTACAAACTTAATGTTCAAATTTTATGATACATTTTTTAACTTATTCAAATAAGTTTATTTATTTTAATAAAATAAATTATTATTTTTTCTCAGTGGTTTCCAGAAAATTGTCATCATTTTAAATTATTCATATTCTATTTTTAACTTTTGTATTATTTATCCTACAAATACAAATTTAATAGGAAAACTATGTAAAAGCTCTTTCTCATTCTTATTTCATTTCAGTGATGTAAGATCCTATTAAGTTAAAAGTCGATTTATTCGCCAACAGTAAAAAAAATGAAATTGATAAATATATTTTCAATCCTTTTCTGTATTCAAGTAATAAATTTATTTCACGATGACAGCATTATCCTATTTTGCCAAATTTTAATCTTGGCAAAGTAATGATGAATATAATCTTTTTTTTTATCTTTTTTGAAACACAATGAAACTGCACGTCACTCTCCTCATTTATTATGTAAAGATTTTTATAAAAAAAAGTTTCACTTTTTAAATAATATTATTAACTTTTTAAGAAAAAAAAAGATTTGTCAACAAATATGTCTTTTTGTATGTATACATATATGGAGAAAGAAATGAAAAAGAAAGATCATTTTGAATAAAATAAAAAGAAACAAGCTGGCAACTAGCCAAAATTCTACACTTCTAATACAGCAGCTGTTGCCAAATAAGGAGACTTCAACTCCAGCAACAAAACAGATCATAAGCTATTTTTTTACCTTCTCTTATGGACTTTGTTTGAAAACTGATCCGAAACTTTTCTCTTACTTCATAAGAACGACAATTCCATAATATCTGTTTGATAGGATTCTTTTCCTTTCCTTAGCCTTCTACTTCATAATGCATTTTTCCCAACTCGTTCATGCATTTACCGCAGCTTACATTCTTAGAAATCGTAATCAGAAGAACACGAAGGGAAAAAGAAAATTCACTCACATTTCATTTCATTCGAAATCTGCTAACCATTTCTTTTGATTCTGAAGGAGAAACAGCAACGACAATATATACAGTAGTTTAGCTTTCATTGAGTGAGAATTTCTAGAAATATTTATTATATTTAAATTAAAATATTTATTACTTTGAAAGTGAAAACTTGCAAGGGTTGCAAAAAAAGCTTCTGCGAGTATTTATTTATTCTGTTAGTTTTGGTGCAAGTTGCAATGAGTTCACCAAGAAAAACAAGGCCAACATTGTCTAATTTTATTGGTTTCATGCAGCAAATTCCCTGTAGCAACAAAGGTGAACAAATCAATGGTAAGTCACACACTTAGAGCTTCGGTGTTATTACTGGCGTCATATCTTACCAACTTTAGTACTGTCCTTTGAACCCCATAATATATAAATCTCATTATCATATTCAAATTGTGTGATACTTTGATTTGTTTATATGTTTTAACTGTATATTATAGAGAGATAAATTTTATATCTTACTTCAAAAACTCCCGGGGGTTGCCACTAATTCGACTAAAAAATTAGTCTCTTAATACTTTCTTAAGATAATAATTCTTGTTAAATATTATATTAGATAAAATTTGCATTTTTTGTTTTATTTCAACTAAAATATTAGGAGAATTATAATATACATTTCATTTGAATTTAGTTTTTATGAATAAATACAGAACACGCACATATGTAAAATGAAAAATTAATTTTTCTCTTCTTTAAGATTCATTTATATTAATTAAGCAGTATAAGCTAATCAAGATGTGGCATCATAATTATTTTAAGGAAATAAAATGCTTAATCTAAAATATTTAATAATATACAATGCTCTTCAGTTTAGACATAATTTCATAATTTAATATTATTTTATTTTCACAATTATATTATTAAAATGTGTTGTCATTAATTATAGCCAATTTTTTTTAAAAATATTTATTTTAAAATAAATATCTAAAACTTTTAAAATTTAGAAAGAGCTTAAATTTCATTTATTTAGGATAAAATCAACTATATAAACAAGAATTTTAGAAAATCATGGATTATTACTTACTCATAAGTATCAGAATGATTAGGTTTAGAATAATAAACAACTCTACAGTATGCTATATGCACATAAAGAATATTAATTTTTTTATCATTACAACAAATAATCATGATTTTTTTTGCTTTGTTTAACATTATGTAATATAATGATAATATATTACTATTATTGTTTTGAATAGATTTTAATTGATTTTTCGACAAAATCAAGAAAAAATAAATGCGCAAATTCTTTTTAAGTATCTCATTTATCTGTTTTTGAGGAAAAAACTATGTATAACTTATCTCTTAAAAGTAACCGTTTTCCGTTTAGTATTTATTATTGAGTGCATTTACTCAATTGAAAGCAAAGAAATAGTGTGACTTATTAAGTTACCAACAGCAATTCAAAGTAAGAAAAAGCAAAACGATAATTTTCTTTCATTCTTTTTCAATTGTCTTCATTTATTTAATTAATTTTCACTCTAAGTTCATGTGATAAGTCAAAGGATTGTTCGTTTCTCCGACGATGTCTCGAAGAAACAAGATAATTTTATTAATTTAAAATACAGTTTTCTATGCTTTTGTTTCAAGTTATTTAGATTAAAATCAGATTTTAATTTCAGAATGAATTTCTTCAGAACACCAAAATATATACTAGAATTTTAGTAATTTAAATAACCACTTGAATGTTATTGAACCTGCTTTGATGTGACAAACAATGGCTTTTTCTTTTTTACAAATTCAGCAATTTATTTTATTTAAGATAAATATTTAAAATACATAATTTACCTGTTATTAACTTCACTCATGACAAAAATTTTCAATTAAGCAAATTATGTTTTAAATAAGACATTTATTGGGCTTGATTTGAAATCTTAAATTTTCGTAAATTTCATTTCTTCAACCAAGATTTACTTGTGTGTCTTGATTGATTAATAAGTTAATATCTTCTGAGACAAAAAATTAACAAAATTATGTCAATTACTTTTAATTACTTTTCATGAGGCAAACAATTTTAAGAATGATAAATATCTGACAATTTATTCACAATTAAATATTCTTTCCATAAGTCCTGAAAGAGAACTTCTATAGCATTTCTTGTTTAAAAAAACCGCACGCAGAAGGAGGAAAATTAGAAACATTTTTAACATATTTGCTATTTAACTAACCTGCTTAACTTTACAAAATATTCTGTATATAAATGCAGTGATTTTGCAATTATTGTATGAATTGACAATAGTATTGAACTTCAGTAATATATTGAAAGAAAGCATATAGTTTTCAACTATATTTACTGAAAATGCTCAATGAATTGCCATTTCAAAAAAATACAATATACATTAAGGGAATGCCATTTCAAAGAAATACAATATACATTAAAGGAATGCCATTTCAAAAAAATACAATATACATTAAAGGAATGCCATTTCAAAAAAATACAATATACATTAAAGGAATGCCATTTCAAAGAAATACAATATACATTAAAGAAATGCCCCATTTCATGTATATAAATTGTCTGAAATTATAAATCATGCTAACAATAAAATAATTTTTTTCTCATATAAAACCATTTTAAATTTTCAAACAATTTCACCGCGTCGTTTAATCATTACATGTAATTTAAACTATCAATCTTTTATTGATATAGTTGAATATTATTTTCATCAATATTATAAGGGTTAAAAGTGCTTTATTTCAACTAACACATTAAGGTTAACAGTTTTTAAATATTGAGACAATACTATTCCATTCAAAGAATCGAAATAAAGTTATTTTCTGTTTTAGAAATGAAATCACATAAAATATATACTCCAAATACTGTCTTAAATTTGTAGGCTAGATACAGTTTAACACTATTGCTGATTTAATTGTAGTATTGATTGTTATTTTTTTCTGCCTTTTCCCCTGTTTATATAAATTAAAACTGACAAGTTTACTTCGTTGTTGTTGTTATCTAGTGCCAGCAAGGCTGACAATGTGAAGTGCGCTACTCCACAAGTTTAGTTTTATGAAATGGATTTCTTCAGAATGAAGAATTATGAGAATATATCGTTTTGAGATTATTTGCTTTAGGCAAACCCTGTGTATCTAAAATAAAAATAATATTTTTGATTAAATTTCCAAGAAATTTTCAACGATATCTTAAAATAGTTAGAAAATATTTCTAGCTCTTTAAAATATGAAAACCAGAGTTGCCAACGCCACATGCAATCTTACGTCAAACTTTCTAAGTAAGCGGCAACCAGTGTAGCGTTGGTATTATTTTAATGAGCAATTACAGTTACAATTATAATAAAATGAATTAGTAGCTGTTCGGAAGAGATCTAATTTAATCATCAAGAGACAAATGAAATTGGCAATGGTGAACAAATTAGTAGCAAAACTAATTATAACAAATTACTGCGACAAATTATATTAAAAAGGTACTGGATTAATGAATTCTCATTTGTTCCATTATTTCATTATGCTCTTACTATCACAAAAATTCTGCTGTTGATATTTACATGTACTTATTCAATTTGCATAATTTTTTGGCTTAATTATTAGCAACTCATGGAGATATTTTCAATAAAAAGCAAATAAGAGTTCATTTTTAATTTTAAAATAGCATAGCTAGAATATAAATTTTAAATAGAATATAAAGTAACATGATGTGTAAATTCTTTCTCTTTAACCTTTCTTCTTACTAACTCATTTTAAACTTCATTATTTATCAAGTATAAAATGAATTAGTAAAAAAGCAACATACAATTTCAGATATCAGAAAATATTTTACGTAAAAAAACGCGAAATATTAAAAAAAATTAAAAAATAAAAAATGCATTCTGGAAAAATTATAATAGAGTCTAGCAGATTCCGGGGAACATATAATTATTTTATTTATGCTCAATGGTAACTGTTAGATTCCAAGAAACAAAGAAAGAGACCTTGTCATAAATAAATCATATAGTTTAAACGATGTTCCAAAATATATTTTGACAGGAACTGTATTTTAAAACTCACAATTGTCAAATTTTTAAATGATGGGCATTGTGCTTCGTATACAATATATCTAAATTAATACTTATTTAATCCTTAAATAAAATTTATGAAATGCTTGAATTAATTGTGCGCTTTGTAAAATAATGCTAAAATGCACAAACTGCTGAAATTAGTGGATAATAACACAAAAAATTTTCTGTTTGAATGACAACGTGACATAATTTTCTTTCTCTACAAACAGAGGTTAAATAAATGCAATTTCAAAATGTTAATATAAAATTAATGTCATTATATATTTAAATATAATAATTCAAACTATTACAGTTACTTGAGCAAGTACTAAAACAATGAGAATTTAAAGGATTTAGTAAAAAGATGGATCGAAAGATATTTCTATCTGAAAATTCTGATAAAAATGAATAGTTCAACTTAGATGGAGAATAATAATTTATAATCAACAAAACTTACTTAATAATATTATTAACTATTAACAACATTTGAAAAAATATCACTAACGCAGATTTGAATTTCTTACTGACTGAATGAATTTTACTGAGATGTCGTATCAAACTTAAATCAAGAAAATAACTTTTTTGCTTTTGTGTGTGTGTGTCTATATATATAAATATATATATATATATATATATATATATATATATATATATATATGTGTGTGTGTGTGTGTGTGTGTGTGTGTGTGTGTGTGTGTGTGTGTGTGTGTGTGTGTGTGTGTGTGTGTGTGTGTGTGTGTGTGTGTGTGTGTGTGTGTGTGTGTGTGTGTGTGTGTGTGTGTGTGTGTGTGGTGTATTTATGTATGTATGTAAAGTCAATAACATATAAATATTACAAATGCAACATAAATCATGCATTAGATACAATATGCTTCTATAATCAAAATATACCAAAACTGTATATCAATCTATATCGTGCTATTTTGCCATGTTTTAGAAGTTAAGAAAATATATTGAACATATATAAAAGTTAGGAAAATGATGAGATGATAGAAATTCGGCATTCAATCATTTTTTTAAAATCTTTGTTTTTGAATTACCATTTGTAAGATGAGTCTGTCAATGTTAGAATATTGATGGACATATATTACAAAGTGTAGATTTCCTGAAAACCTACTAAAAAATTGCATTCAGCTTAAAAGGAGAAGGTCTTAAAGAAATAGTAGGCTGAAAAATTAAAACACTTTAGGATACTTACAAGTGTTGCATAACAAAGAAATTGTACATATTCCCCTACTCAAACGGTATACCTACGATGGCCTTCTTTTCTAAATCCGGAGGTTATATATAAGAAATTTTTTCTTCTTTCTCAGAGCAACCCTACACCATACGATCTTAAATCCTTCCGAAAACCGAAATCCTTTATTCTGGTGTTTAAAAGAATGTTTAATAACTTCGCAAGAGTTTAAATGAAGCGGCTAGTTGTGAAAAATATCAACGGCAATAATAGCTTTTGGAAACTATGAAAGACAGCGAAATGTTTATTAACTGAAATGGGAATTATTTTTTCTTATTTTTCCCTCCGAAAGTTTTATCACGAGGTCGCATTTTTGGCTTTTATTGAAAGGAATTTTTCAGTTTTGCGTTTTCTGGAAAACACGCATTTTCGCTTATAGCTCGCCTTTTACATAAAGGAAATGAGATTAAGGAAAAGTTTTCCAAGATTAAAGCTAATGCTTCCTAACATCATCATTTTCTCAGTGTCTCTATTAATAAAGTAAATATTCTGCCAAAAAATGAAATAATAATGGCTGCTAATAACTTTGAATTAAAAATATGAATTCGCTGTTTTTTATCTACGCATAAGTCTAATGAAATACTATTTTCTTGTTGTTGATACAATAAACATTGAAAAAAATTACTTTTATAACTAAAATATATTTAAATGTATTAGTATAGGGAAAATAGAGACGAATGTTTCATATCAAAAGTAAAAGTATCATTCAATTTCACTTTTATAATCATTTCAATTTTAATATTCGATTTAAACTTCACTTTTTAATGGTTTAAATGTAAGGAAAAAATAAAATTAATGCTTAAAAAACTTTTCAGAGAAAAGAATATGTAAGCGGAATTACATTTTTAATTATAATTTTTACTAATATTGAATTTAAAAATACAAATAAGGGTCGCTATAATAAAGAAATATATTTTACAAAAATGAAATAATGACATGACAATTTTTATATGTTTTACTATTAAAATTGGAATATTTGGCAACAAAGGAAGAAAAATTTAAATCAAATAATGAAGTTGTAAAATAAAAAATGTTGAAAAATAAGAATAAATTTAGTTTCAAAAATAACAAAATTTTCATCAAAATATTTTACTTAATATATTAAAAAATATATAAAAATTTAAATTTACTTTCATTAACACTTCAATTTCCTCATGAATTTTTCTTTTAATTTGATATCCTAGTGTTTATTTTCAGCTACTATTCATTGAATATTTTTATTAAGATTTACAGATTTAAATTTTTTTTATGAAACGAAATGTGATTTGTAATAGCAATATAATAAAACTAAAAAACTGATAGTAAACGTATCAGAATATGTACTTAGTATATAAGAATACCAAAACATTTAACGAAATATTTTGCTGCTAAATTATTTCGTAAGTCCTTTCAAAAACCATAACACTCTATTCAATTGTTTTATGTTAAAGTCAAAATATTAGTTATAAAAAAATCTTAGCTCATGTAAATAACTTACATTACATTTTGCAATTTTAAATGTCCATTGCTTTTTTCCCTCTTACTCTCTCGTCAAACTTCCTTTGTACCTTTAATTTCATTCATTTCTTCTATGTTAAAGTCATTTTGACTTAACATTAATTAAAAATTGATAGCTTGATTTCTTTTTTCAAAATCATACTAAGCTGTTGCGAGGAATTAAATTATGCAAATATTGTTAGATAAATCCATTTAAATGTTATATGCATTTATTTCAGTTTATGAATTTTTATAATTATATAAATTTTCCTGATTTCATTTCTGTTACACTTTTAATAATTTAATGCAATTTTAATCAAAACGTTGTACTTGGCTAAAACAAGGTTACTAATTTAAATTTTTATTTTTTCCTTTACATAATCTTTAAGCAATTTACGACATCTATATAATTTTGAATTAAGATAAATAATATGTGTATCTCGCGTCATACCAATGGAACGATATTGTATTTTATAACTATTTGCTTAGCTTAGACCCCTTCTCAGATGGATAACCATTATCCTTCTGATCTAGATAACCATTATCGGGTACCACCCTACTTCCTTCCAACTGCGAGAGAATGCTTCCTACTTTGCCAGACTATTGCATTTCCTTTTGATGATCACAAATAGTTAAATTTAATGGTGGAAGTAAGTTTTAAATTTATTCCTCTCATATCACCAGCATTTTATCAATAATACGAAACATTTCAGTTTTGATTATATTGATAAGTTTAAAATATGAAACCTACTTTTCAAGTAATATAAATAGAATTTTAAATCACAAACTAAAACAAGAATTCCTTTCAAGTTAAATACCAATAAGGCACTTTTACTTCGCCTCAATACAGTTTAACTATAACAATATAGATGAAATGAATGAAAGAAGGTTGAACAACAAGAAAGTTTGATCCTCTTCGATTAATCGTCTGAAGTAATCAATTTCATCGTAATTTCCTGAATCACTACAAGATTACAAGCATTCAGTTAAGCATGAAAACTTTTGTATAAAATTATACTTTAGAGCTCGAAAGGAAATAATGAAGGAGTTTAATTTGCTATCAGGTAATAAATGTTTCATTACTTCCCCTTTCCAAAAATCAATTGCATTTTCCTTTTTTCCATCCCAAATTCGATCCTCCAATGTTTCATTGAAGCTGGTTTTGTATCCAATCGAGACCGAAGCGTTTGTCTTAATTGCTGCCGAGAAAATCTCCTGAAAAATCATTAATTCCACCTGACGTGTTAACAAACCTTTAAACACGCTGGTCGGGGAGCGCTTGACTTCACTTTATGCGACCTTGTCTTAAAAGGAAATTATATCCTTGAGGAAATAGAGTAAAATTGCTTCAAATTTTATTTCCTCGTTCTCTTAGTAGAGTGGAATGGTGGACTTAATAAAGATGACTGCACAATCCTTTATGAAATGAAATAGAAAATATCTCAGCATTTCATTTAAATACTAGGTAAATTAATGATGCTATATTCCAAGTAAATCATTATTGATTTATATAAATAAATGTTTCAAACGGCATGTATTTCACATCTCACATTAATTAAATTTCTTAGGATTTGTTAGGATTTGCGTTTAAGTAAATTAAAATATGTATTAAGAATTGAAGTTTGCTCTTTAAATGTTGACTTTTTTTCACAAGCAATGAAAGTGATGGATTAGAATTTGGAATATAAAAATGTATTAATCAATACAGTTCTTCTGAGCACAGTTTTATAAAGTTAAATAAAATGGAATTTTATATTAGAGGTTTTGTTAATTTTTTCTTTAGATAATTTAATAAAATTCTATAATAATAATTTTAAATAATAATTAATTAAATAATCTTTCTTAATTTTTGATTTCCAGCTGTCTACTTATGCAACTGAGTGTTCTAATTAAATAATATCTTCTACTCTTTTGAATATACAAATTAAGTTAATGAGATTGAAGGCTTCGAATGAGCGCTCTCATTTCCAAAGACAAAAATTTAATGACGATGAAATTTATAAAACCTTTTAATGCTTATAGGCTATCTGAGCAAGGTAATAACTTACCGGAATTAACCCTCTACATTTTAGGTATGAATACCACTGCTTTCTTTCTAGGCTGTTATGACTAACCTTAAAAATGTAATATTTTATCACAAAAAAACATAAAGCCAAGTCTTGGAAAATGGATCAGAGGTAAGACAACTGTTTTGACACCGCATCGCAGACTGCGTAACGGCTCAAGACTGTTGTAAATCATTTTGATATTCACCGCCTCATTACCTTCCAGGAGGACTTTTCATAGGTAGTGGATCGCATTCACGTGTCACAAGCGACGAAACCCAGAAAACTTTCAAGCACCAACCCCGACTGACGGGCATGTAGAAAGCAGACGCGCAATATCATTCTCCGGTTATTCAAAAATGGTTAGAATTGAATGTAGGAATTTTCACTCCTAACAAGTGTGTCTTTTTGTATGTCACGGCAAATCCAAGATCATGAGTTTCAAAGAAAGGTCTTGTGTTTGATCTTGCCATTGTTGATAACGAGAGATTATTCATTCATTTCTGTTTTTTCCTTGCATGTTATCAAGGTGGGTATATGGGAGTCTTCTGAAATTTTTAACAGACATGATAGAAATCGAGTCCATTGCTTACGAAAAGTCTTACTGGAAAAGAAGCTCAAAGCTGATAATTAAAGGCTTTACATTACTTTCTAGCTACTGGCAAAGACAGCTCAGTGGCAAATATATTATGATATTTCTAACTATTAAAAGTAGAAGTCAGAGTTTTGTCATTTCCAGGTGTGATTCTTTGATAAAAGAAATTAAATGTTATTTTAAATTCTTATTTTGAGTTGCAAAACCCTTTGCAATTCAAAGCAAGTTCATGTGCAAAGTATCTTTCAAAAAGGAAATCAATAAAAAAACTAAATAATTCTTTTTTATATTAATAAAAATTTAAAATCTATTATTATCTAAAATAATTATATTAAAAATTGGATTTTAATATTAAAATCAAATGCTATGATAAAATAAAATCTTATATTTTATTGTAAGCATTTTAAAAATGTTCGTAAAATTTTTGTCACATTAAAGAAATTACTTGGAAATTACTGCCTCTTTTTTTCCAAATTTGAAAGAGATTTTAATAATTCTCATGCACCAATTTGTTTTATAGTGTCTTAAAAACCTTGTGTGCATGTGTGTGTAAATTTTCCAATAACTAACTGTAATCCATTTACAAGGAATCCTGTATAATAAACACAGAAAATATTCGAATAACATAATGGCTTTGATGTCTATGCAGTTTCACAAGAATTCCAGGAATGGATCATGAGTTATTTTAATGAGTAATAAGATGGAGGGGGCTTGTGTTTGTAAATACAAATATTAGTTTTGCTGTCAAATCTATTAGACAAATGATATTCAGAAATATAATTTAAATTCTAATGAACCACAGAGAATGTTTCTTTCAAAAATGCCTGATTAAGATGTATAGTATGATAATTATAAAATTTATGTCTTAATCTTGCTAAAAACTATTAAAAAGAAATATTTGACATTCGCCGCAACTGATTGATTATTCCAACTTGAATCTGATTTTGAAGTAGTGATCTCCTAGATCTTCAAGAAAGGTTTTGCCACAAGAGATATGAACATTTCCAGAATGAGTGCCTTTTCCAGCATAAAATCCAAAGGATGAAAAGCTGCGCCGAATAAAAAGTTAAGAAAATCCATACATCAAATCAGAAATAATGTGTAAAATTAAATGTCAATTATAAAAATCGTAAGACCCAAGTTCATATTGGTAAATGATTAAACAAATTTGTATCTTAGAATAGAAATGAGACAAATTAATATATAACATGAGAAGGTATTAAAGGCAATACAAAACTTTGATATCCCTTAAGAAAGCAAAGGTATTTGGATGGGGTGTTTCCCTAATCAAGTCTTGTAAGTTTAAAACAGTGCTGCGGCAAAAGGTAAGACGGAGATAATTAAAACTAAGACATTCAATTAAAATATGATACATGATTAAAACGTTTTTACAACTCAAACACAAAGGTGCTGTTTCATTAAATAAAATATAGTTAGGTGTTAAACAAGTATAGCCGATGGGCAATCGAGATAATATGTGGTCGGCACCCCTGTTTGGTATAATGTTCCCAGTTTGAATAAAAGGTTCTATATGGAAAAGTTTATTTCATTTGCTGATTCCAGAGATTCTGCCAAACAGAATAAATATAAATAGAGACCGAATTTCTGGTATCGGCATAAGAAACTGCTTGGTATATTTCCAGAGGATTCAGTTAAAAACAATCAATTTGTGCATAGAACATTCTTTAAAAAGAAACCTTATTTGTTTCAAGGAAATGTTGTGATTTTCGATGTCATTAAGAATATTTAATAATCAACTATTTAGAGTATCTTTTTTTCAATTATGAGACGGTTAATATCTTATCTCAAACATTTTAAAACTGTATAAATATCTTATTCATATTTTATCACAATATTAATTTAGTTAATTAAGTAAATTATATTAGGAATCTATCTTCTCTTTCCTCAAAATTTGTTATATGGTTTTTAAACTTTGAAAGACTTCATGTAATATTTACTTCAGATTTTTTAACTTTTAAATAAATTGTTTTGAAGTCTCATTCTTGGAATCTCATATCATAATCTGTGTTGCAGAAATAAGAATCAGCTGCCATTTCAATTATCCATTTCGCAGTAATGAATACGATTACCTGGGCGCAATTACAAAAGTAGTTGATCAGAGTGGGCATTTGAGAAGCAAAAAGGGTGACGAATCATTAAATAATTACTTTTATGATGCCTATCAAGAGTATTTCTTTTATATTAGCAATAAAAATGAATTTACAAATATCCTAAGAGGATCTTACTTAATTATTACATTTTCTATACCTGTTCAAATTCTCTCATCTTAATGGAAAATCTGTTAAAAATCCCTCATTATATCATTAAGGAAAGGCTAGCTCTAATGTTGATAAAACATTCATAGTGGGAAAGTCATTAATAATTTTTAATTCAGAGAGAAGTTTTCACCCTTTCTACACATCAATAAAACTTCAGTCTAAATATTTAGTTACGAAGAAAAAAATACGATTTTCCCTTAAAAGAAACCTTAGTTTCCCGAAAGAAAGTGTCATGTTTTTGAAAATGCTTCCTCTTGTCTATTTTTCTCTTCTGAAATAAATAAAAAGTAGTAGAGCACATTTCAGTGTAAAAAGCATTTCACTGAAATTATCAAAATGAAACAAGATGCATGTACTACGTAGAGGATGTAAAATGAAAGGGAAAAAACGAATCTCAGGAACTATATATATATATATATATATATATATATATATATATATATATATATATATATATATATATATATATATATATATATATATATATATATATATATATATATATATATATATATATATATATATATATATATTAACTCATCATAATAAATATTTGCGTGTAATTTTGAGAAATAGAAGTGAAAAAGAAATTCCAATTTAATGCATTGCTCTCTCTTGCTGTTCTTAAAAAATATAAGAAATGGCTGTCTAATACTTTCCAAAACGTAAAACATTTCAATGTGCATTTATTTATATTACTATATTTTAAAATAAGCCTTATGCGAGAAAAACAATGAAAATATATCTTTTAGAGAAGGAAATTTGGCAACTTTTCAATAAATACCCATGTTAATGAACAATAACTGTCATCATAAAAAATATATAGCTCAGTGCTATTAGTTTTGGGGCTTTGAAATTGTCTTAATCAAATTAGAGAATTATAGGTGATAAATGTATTCTATCATAGATTGTTGTTGAAATTATAAATCTGATAATCCTTACATATAACTAAACGTTGAATATTTAATTGCATATATCTTGGAAATGTGTGGCCACATTGGATATAATTATATGCATAATGATATCCAATGTGGCCACATATTTCATTAAAAAATTCAATCAGAAAAATTACAATTTTTTGTTTGATGTAAAGCATTTTCATGTTGATATTCAGTGATATATTATGATCCAGACACTGCAGATATTTAAAAATCTTATTCTTTATTTAAAAAAGATCTCTCTGAAACTAATAACTTTAACCAACATTATCAGATGTTTGCATATTTATATTTCATGATTTTAAAAGCGTAAATTCAGCTAAGTATTTTTATTTCTTCAAAAGAAGTAAAATCAATTTAATAAATTATTCAAGTCTAATTTAACTTCCTTGGCAAATACGATAGTATGACTTTTGAAATATCTGCCGTGTGCTGAGAGTGAACATAAAAGAAATTAGTGAACATTCTTAGTTTTCTTCTTCTTCTTCATCCAACGCCCGCCCGTGGCCGATGGGCCATTTGGCGCCATGCTTCCCAGTAGAGTCCAGCCCGCCCATGCAAGTCGTCGTCGGCCTGTTCCAGAGCATTACAGTAAGCCATGTGTTCGGCTGTACCCTCGCCTGTAGAACACAGGGGGCAGAGGGGAGTATCGGCAAGGCCGATCCTGTGGAGATGCTTCTGAAGGTAGTCGTGACCCGTCGCCATCCTGAAGGTGGCAACCGCCACTCCACGCGGCAGGCTGTTGGGGATGGTATTGCATCTGACAACCGTCTCCCATCTTTTGCCAACAGCAGCTGCCTCCCAGGCTGTCCTAATTGATTTTTAATACGTAGATTAATAGTACTACGTGCAGCAGAATAGCTTATAGGCCTGTCTTCTTGGGTCAAGTCACATCCAGATTTGGCAAGCCTATCTGCACGCTCATTGCCATCAATATCACAATGCCCTGGCACCCATTGCAAACAGATTTCAGTTCTTTCTTGCAGTTGTGAAAGGATTTCCCGGCAGACCATAACAAGGGCATCATGATTCTTAGTTTTCAAAACTTCGAACAAATTTTAAGTTATCTTGTTTCACAAAAACATTTACATCTATAAACTTATCATTTAATAGCTTATTGAGTATTTATATATTTCTCCTTTTAACTTTCTCTATTTCTATTGACTAATACCCACTAAACATAGCCAACTTCTTTATTATTTTGAACAATGTTCACGTAAACTTCGTGATACTTTGACTAGAAGTTTGCTTTCCAAAACTGCACTCTGTATCGAATAAAAATATTAGACTTACAGAATTATTGTTTAATTCCAATGTAACACTTTATTTCATTTATTGCCATATTACTTCGTGTTTATTTTTTTCATTTTGGTCTAATATTACGATGAATAGCTTATAGCAATATCTAATATCGTTATCAGTATGCTGCATTGACCAAAGTAATGTTCTTAGGCAACTAGGCTACTGAGATACTAATTGTAGTTATATTTAAGCTTTGTTATCGTACTTTACTGCTGTCGCTCAACTTTCAACATCAAAGATATTTAATTCAAAAGCAATTCATACGTTTTCCTTGTAAATGTAATTAGAGCAAAATAAAAACTAACTTCAACCAAAAATTTATTTTTGCTAGTGTAGAGGAAAATAAAAGCTTCGTAGTGTAAAGGAAAATAAAAAATTTTATTTATAGCATTTTATTAATATGTAAAAAGTCGGTCTATTTCTACCGACCGATACCACTGAAGATAAAAATTGTATCACAGT
Organism: Latrodectus hesperus; assembly: GCA_037975125.1. Classification (NCBI taxonomy): domain Eukaryota; kingdom Metazoa; phylum Arthropoda; class Arachnida; order Araneae; family Theridiidae; genus Latrodectus; species Latrodectus hesperus. The sequence continues at coordinate 31,272,135 of CM075851.1, read as the reverse complement.
TTTGAACAAAGGCGATATGATGAAATCGGCATTCGTTATGGCAGTCTACTCTCCAACAGGGACAAGTCTTCCATACAATTGATAACATCAAATGGTTAGGCTTTATGAATCAAATAAATCAAACTACATATGCAAAAGAATAAAAACATTTAATAATTCACATTCTTATACTATTTTGTCGCATATGATTCTAATTTGGTCCGACGAAGCACCTAAAAACAAACTGTATAATTTTGAACCTTAACCAAGCTATATGTTAAACACTGTAGTTGACACACTTCTCTTCAAACTTTCACTCCAAACCAATGGACATAATTACTTTCAACATCGAAATTTAGAAGACTTGAATATTTCATAAGCTCAGATTTTCTCAACACAATGATATTGTAATAAATCGGTATAAAATCCGTTTGCAGACATGAACAACTTCTTCTGGCTCCATATTAATGTAATTAATTAAATAGCATTTTCCTTATTTTTAAATGCTTAATAATTTAACAGTAAGCCCTTACAAATCAAACCATACAAGAGCTTAGATATGATTTACATAGATTTCTTTTTCTTTCTTCCGCTAGAGGCAGCCGCTGTACCCAAATAAAAACACATCACTCTTTTACCCATAAAGAAAGGAACACTCACTTCGTCGGCAACCCTTATCTTCTTTGAATTATGCTGACAGATGTTTATTACGCTTATTTCCTTGTAAACTTCGGTTGAAATAGATATATACACACATACAAGCTCCCGAAAGAAATGTTAAAGAAAGGAACAAAACAGCCGTTTCTCTTGTGAGCGATTATCGAAAACCGATTCCAGTTGCAGATAATAATAATAAAAAAATGAAATACATATATGGGAGGAAATGGAAAAAATGGCGCAAAGCTACAAGTTCAATTTGTTCCCTATTTCAGAACCTTTCGCCCACTACTTGTACACCATTCCCCAAAAAGAGGAAATGATAAGATGCATAATAGGAGATAAAATATTATGGTCTTGGTTGCTAGGGGGTCTTCAGGCGAAAATTGTGCTTTTGTTTGGCTGTTTCGTTTCCTATGGAATACCCATTATCGTCTCATTGATTTCGTTTCCCTCGAATGATATATAGAAGCATTTTTTCGCTAAAAATTGAGCGACAACTTCCCCGGATGTATAAATATTGCTCCGATTGGTCAATAAAGAGAAAAGTCTTTTATTTTTATATCCTACTCCCTTTGATTTTCCTTTTACTTGTATGTTATACTTTGCGAGACAAAAAGTAATAAATTGATTTTGAACACTGCTTTACGCTTGGTATCTGTAAAAAAAATTAAGGCATCACTCTAAAGTTTAGCTAGTAGCAATTAAACATCTTGTTTCCGTTTCAAACTGTTCATTTTTATTTGCTTGTTTGTATTAGAACAGAATGGAAGTGTAAGTACGCTTGAAGAATTTCCAATTAATGATTATTTTGCATTGCATATAAAAATTTTCGTCCTTATATTTTTAATGAAATCCGAGTCATACATAATTATTTTAAAATTAAAACAAAGGAAAATCTTCTAAAACACAAAGTACAGTGCTGGCCACAGTAAATACAACACCCTGAAGGAAGCATGCATGTAACATGAAATTTACAACATATCTTAGCCGAGGTGAGCTCTGCAATTGATTAGAATTTCAGAGCAGACACACATCACGCGCGCCTGTGGCACCACTTCAAAGCGCTGTTTATGGCTTGGAAATTTCGACGATTTCAAATTCAACAATAGTGTTTTTCTTGCGGTTTTCTTTAAATAAGATCAGTTATGCCTCGCAGAAAACAGCGATTAATTTTTTATCAAATATCCGAATTCGACAGAGGAAAAATTGTGGCCCACCGAAACTGTGAATTATCTTTCAGGGAAATGGGTAGTCGTGTTGGTCGAAACTAAACAATTGTAATGAGAATATGCAATTGTTGGAGTAAGAGGGTACGACGGACCCACGTGTTCGATAGCATTCAACTCAGTGCTCTACTTCACGTGATGACAGACAAATTGTGAGCATGGCAGTGACGGTAGGATCGTTCAGCCACATCACGAATCATGGCACAGCACATTCAGTCTGTAACGTATCATCCAGGGCTTGCGCGTACCACTCGACGCCGTTTACTGCAGGTGGTCAGTCCGCAAGACGTCCATTGCTTCGTCTACCCTTGACGCAGAACCACAGACGTCTCCACAGTCAATGGTGCGATGAAAGAAGGATGTAGATGGCAGGATTGAATGAAATTGTCTTTGCCGACGAGTCACACTTCTGTCTACAACACTATGATGGGCGCATTCGAGTGGACCATGGAGAGAGGATGCTGAACACCGCCACACTGATCCTGCACCGGATATTATGGTATAGGTTGATAATGAATATCACTCTCGCACTCCTCTTGTACGCCATGCCGGTGCAGCCAGGGCTACATTTCCGAGATGTGGGAGCCAATTGTCTTCCCTTAAATTCAGGTCTTGCCCACAGCCATATTTCAACCGGATAGTGCGTGATCACACATGGCACACATTGTCCAATCGCCAGATTTCGTCAACCAGTTTCGTCAATTGAATTGCTTCCCTAGCTGGCTTGGTCTCCGGATCTTTCATCGATACCGAGAATATGGTCACTGGTTGCTAAACGATTGACACATATTACATCCTCAGCTGCCACACCAGATCAACTTTGGCACTGTGTGAAAGCTGCTTGGTCTGCTGTACCTCAAGAATACTTCCTAAGTCCCTTTGAATCATTGTCGAGGCATGTGGCAGCTGTGATTTCGAACAACGGCGGTTACTTTGGGTACTAGTTTTGGCAGGAACTACACTTCCCAGAAGTCTATAAATTTAATTATTTGATACTTAGTCAACATGTTGTCTACAAAATATATTTTGTTGTGATATATCTTGTCTTTTTTCGTGTTGCAATTTGGGTGGCCAGCAATGTAACAACTTTAATTTTTATACCAAACATATTGCTTATGGAAAAATGAAAAAATATTATATTTCTATCTGCTATATTAATTCAATATTTTCTATAGTCACAAAAATTAATTTTGAATGAGTATTCATATAGTTTTTTAAGACTAAAATTACCGGTAATATTAATGAATCATAATAAGCAATTACAGCTATAATTATATTTCTTTATTAAATAAAAGCTGTAACGGAATTATTTGAAGTCTGAATGAATTGTCTTAATTTTTTATTTTAGATTTCAATATTTTATTTGTTTTTTCCTTTAACGAAAAAATTCCTATTGCTATCATTTCAACATTTAAAATAATTTTGCATTTTTATATTACGTTTTTTATGGCTAAAATTACATAATATTGGTTGTTAACTTCTATCATATATCCAAAAATTGTAATATTAAGTGATATATAATAATTAACACTGGTTATATATATATATATATATATATATATATATATATATATATATATATATATATATATATATATATATATATATATATATATATATATATATATATATATATATATATATATATATGTATGTATGTATATATATATATATACATATATATATATATATATATATATATATATATATATATATATATATATATATATATATATATATATATATATATATATATATATATATATATATATATATAGTTAGTAAAATAACCTTAAAATAGCTATGTTAAAACAATTGAACATTAAACAAACTAATTTGAAACTCATAAAAATACTGTACACAAATGTTAATGTTAAAATCATTCTAGGTAACAACTGTTAGATTATTTAGAATAGTAATTGATATGAAGCAAATTACGATTGAATAATGATAATATGGAATATCACACTGTGATGAAAGAGATTCCTCTACTTTTTCACACTTTATTTGAACTGTATGGGTGTAAGAGTAAATATCCTACTTCAATTTAACGCGTTGTAAGCATTTTATAAAATAAAACTCCGGAAATCTATAAAATATATCTCTGGGAATTTTTTCATAAAAGGAAAAAAAATATGTAGAACCATTTAAAAAGGAAAAATCTGAAATTTTATAGTATACTAATATAGTTTTCTATACTTTATCGAATATTAAATGAAAAACAAATTACACATAATTCGTATATTTCAGAAATTAGGAATGATTTTTTGGGTTCAATAAAAAGCTGCAAAGACATTTTATACTACATGATTTATGCATATATAGGGTTTCTATTGCATAACAGTACTAATTAAAAAGCATGAAACTTGTTTAGAAACAGAAACAAAAGTAAAAAAGAAACTGAAAGGGAAGGTGTCATATGACAAATATTTTACTCTATACCGAATTCATTACGAATTTTAAGAAAAATTGCGGCAAAAACGTATCACACACATGAGACGTTGTCCAACAATTTTCTATCCTCTTTTCTGGAAGAGGAAATATTGTTCACAAAAGCTAATCTGAGATTTGATTTTTTAAAAAGTGGTAATTTTTTAATGTCAATCACTGCGAAGATAGCAAAATCCCACTAAAGTTTAAGCATTAAGGATTTGCAAGTACTACTTGATGAAGATGTTTCTCAATCTTAAAAAAGAACTTTTCATGAATTGAGTTCTAATCATTTATAAGAAATGGGAAATACTCAGAAGGCAGGAAGATATGTGCCATATCCAGAAAACAAGGATGAGCACACATTGAAGCTCATCAAGCTGCTAAATAGAAAATAGAATCTTTCCTTAAAAAATTGAGATTGTGAATTTAAACAGGATATCTCTCGGCAGTCTCTGAAATAATGAAGCACTGAATGAATCCTGCAACATCAACAACGAAACATCTCTGCAAGCATTCGTGAAAGCATCTGGTATATTGAGAAGTTTCTGCTCCATCACGAACATCTGGATCCAGGTGTAATTCTAACATTTGAATGCTATAAGTAACAACTGCTATATATGAACCTAGAAATCAGTAGAAAACGTCAAAGAAGTGGCAAAGACTTGCATCCAATAAAATTTTTCATGTTCAAAAATTCCTACTGCATCACGTTGAAAACTATCCAAGAGTACTTTGGTAATACTTAAAAAATTTTCGTACACTGGTTGATATAACTACTTTCGATTATCTTTCATATCTAACGTTCTACAAAGCCTCATCTTCTTTATTCTTTGGTAAATTTAGTGAAATATGAAAACGAACTGATGACTTCAGGGCATCGAAAATCGAATCGTTCTATTTTACTAATATTGTCAGCTATCCGAGTGAGAGAAGAAACTGTTGGGATATAACATCGAACATTTTTATAAATAAGGATTTATAATTCCATTGTCATTCCCTTGAAACAGGCTTTAAAACTTTTTACTTCTAAGAACATGATTATAATTATTGCATTAAACCAGTCCCTTAAACCTGGAGATGTTTTGGGAAAAACAAAAAGTTTTTGTTCTTATTTATGACTCTTGGTCAAGTGAAACTCGCTACCGAATCATTAAATCAGAAGAGATCGTTTTTCGTTTTTAATCATAGCACCATGAAGGTGAAAGTACTACTTTTGCTCTAAGACACCATCGATAGATGGAACCACCAGAGGAATCACTCCCCAGTCTTGTTTTTGATCTGAAGGAGAAAGGAAATTTTCTCGAAACTATGGAAACTGCTTAACGACCGACCACAGGACTTTCGATTCCACAGATTATACGAGCACATATATCGCTTGTATTACGCAAAAAGTAAAGAATTGCTAGCATTTGTTCTAATACAATAGAACTGAAGAAATAATACGAGGTATGTAGATTAGCTAATTTAATTGATCATTTCGATTTTTTTTTTTCGCATAGGTGACAATGTCTAAAATTTTATTACAAACCTCTAAAACATCTACACTCAACGTTAGCGTCACAGACAGCGATCTATAGCTAAATAGCTGACTATGCGTCAACAAGGTCCGAAAGGATAAGTCAAATAATTTACACAAAATTTTAAAATTATGCATTAAAGATTGACAAACTATACCTTTGTTGTATTGTTAAAATCTATCATATTGTTTTCAAATTAAAAAAATATGTATGATATTGTTACTACAGAAATAATTATTTTCTATTTAATGCAATTTGGAGTTGAAATATTAGTAATTTTTATTTCTGAAGATAAAATCCAAAATTATTTATATTATTATTCATTTTTGTCCCTTCACACAGCTTTCAAATTACAACGAATAATTCAAGAATGTGTTTTGAGGAGTTTGTTCTCTTCTATGTATCAAAACTCTTTACTTATCGGTAGTGAAAACATATTATCTCTAGTTTTGAGTAATATAAATTATTTTTCATATTCTTAAATAAAAATACGAAAATTTATTTTTACCAATCTACGTAAATAATAGTCCTACAATTGTAAATTAAATACAACCTATATTCATTATATATAGTAATAAGTGTAAGCGTGGTTGAAGTTACTTATGTTGAGAATACTTTTAGGTAAAAAAATTCAATAAAATACTCTATATGGATACAATGATGAAATTAATATAATTGGATTTCATTTTTTGAATTTAAGAAGACACGTTACAGGTTAAACAATCCCCGATGGTTAACATTTTAACTATTTATTTTGAAATTAAGTCTGTTCCATTGCATTGACGAGATTTCTCGATAACTATTTTTTCAATTTTTCAAACGGAAATTGTAATTCTAAGTACGTTTATCTTCTTTTAAATATTAATTTTGTCAATGAGAAATAGAAATTCCCTTAATTTGTTTTATTGAAAGGATTTATAAATTCAGTAAAATACTTTGTTTACTCACTTGGTGAAAAAAGTAGCATCACAATTGCGTTATATCGTTGAAACATGCCTTTCTGTAAATTGAAATAGTTGCAAATGACTTAATTTTCTCAAAACTCCCGGGAATGTTTCTTTTTAAATTCGTGACAAAGCAATATTTTACAGATTTAGGAATTTGACTATTTAAGATGAAACACTCATATTTTGATTTATTTCGAATCAAAATTCAGTAACTTAAACATTTTATTTTTGTTTCAATTTTATTTCATTATATAAGATCATATACTTCAATTAATCCATTAATGTATGTTTAAATGTATATTAGTTTATACATTACTTTAATTTTTAATTGTTACAGTTCCGTTATTGTTATTAAAACAAAATAATCAAAAATGAATAATTTTGCTTTCCAGTTTTCCATTGGGGGAAAATTTGTTATGAATCTATCAGAGTTTTGTAAACAATACTTTCCATACTGCTATTATACATGAGTATAATGTTTCTGAAATTGGGAAGAATATTTTTGAAAAATATGACAATATATGAAAATATATCTGCAAAAAAATAGTAACTCAGTGAAGTAAAAGGAATTAATTAAACTAAATATTCTGCCCAATGTGCATCGCTTTCCGATTGTGTATCAAAACTTTTTTCAATTAAAATAACAATTAAAAAAGTTGTTAAATTAATAAAATAACTTTTAAATATAAAAGGTCATTATCATTGTTATTTTATTGGGAAACATGCTTTAGAGTAGTGAAATATTATTAACTTGAAAAAAGGCTTTCTTTTTAAAGAGATATACGGAAAGAGTTGATTTTATTGTGAACATGTAGCCTAATTTTCAATTCATCAGTATTTAACCTTTATTATTAATATATTTTAGCTAAATTTCTAAACAATAATCATGTAAATTAATAGTATCCCTAGCATTTCTGTTGAGGATTTAAATACATAAAATACTTATTTGCCTCTTAGATTGCTTTGAAAAACTGTGAGTTTTCAAAGCAGTTTCCATACACTTATGTTTTATATTTCCCCAATGGTGTGAAAATGTTTTTTTTTTCTATTTAAACAATAATTACCATGTTTCAATAGCTTGTAAAATGTAGTCATAAATGTCGGTAAGGGTAACATTGAAATATCTTATTCTGTATTTGTGCAAAAATAGTTGTAACATTGGTGAAGTTTTTATATTAGAAAATGTATAATAGCCTGTGAATATTTTGTTTGTTGTATTATTTATTTGATATTACTGTCTTATTTAGTATATTAGCTATTCTATCACACATACACAATGCACAATGTAATATGTATGTGTACGGGTATGTTTACACTGTATTTTATACGTGTGCATGGAGTGTTCTAAGCGGATTCCTTAAACGAAGCATATTTTAGCTACTAATCTATCATATGAAAGTAAGAATGTAGCAAAAAGAAACAACATTTTTAATAAAGATGGTACCTAGAATTGCATTTGCACTCTGAGTAGTTAAAATTCATCGTATTTTTTAAATAGTTGGAATTAAAATTAGTTTATTGCATATGCAACTATTTATAATTTTAATAGTATTGTTATGCATTTCCCAACATGTCGGCAATGTTTTTATAACGAATCTCTATTTACAAACCTTTAAGGTATAATTTGCTCCAAAACACTTTTATGGAAGGTTTTTGCGAAAGGCATTAAATTAAGCTATGTGTTACATCGATTTTATTTACATAACTTCCATTCTTGGGACATGAATCCACTAAGAACGAACTATAAAGAAGCGTGTAAAGAGCTAGAAAAGAAGAATTTAAAGCTATATTAAAGCGCGTGTAAATCAACAGAAATAGAATATTGATAACCATAATAAAATTAATTTTAAATAAACGAAATGGAAGTTCATTCATTAGTACAGAATGATAATTTTCTGTATTCTCTGAAATGCGTAATAGTTTTGAAAAAGTTCTTAAAAGGATAAATTTTGGAAGAAAAGTAACATTATAAATATTTAATATTTAATTTGAATGAGTTACATTAATTTAAGAATATTTAAGAGAATTTAGAATAGTCTGTCAAGTTTATTTTTCTGTTAATTTAACATAACGAATTAACCATCAAAAGTAATAAGAAAAAGCTTGACAATCATGAGCACTTTAAGTTTTCAAAGTCTTAAAGTGCTACATGCTTATAGATTAAAAAAATAAAAGATTAAAAAGTTTCAAAAATGGCGTATTACACTCAAGCCTGTTACAAATAATCAAGTACTGAAAAATTATTCTTTGCTAATATGAACCTTTTCATTTATTACGAGTCCCCAGAATTTTGAGAATTGTTCATTAAAATTATAGATTTAATTTAAATAACAAAATATAATTAATGGGTGTACTTTTCTTTGCTCGTATTGTATGGAAGCGTCATGTTTATTCAAAAAGGAAACAAAAAATGTTCTTATTTCGGATTATTTTTCTAGAGTTTCTTTTTAGCGGGTTTAATTGAAAAAATCTTTGCGTTCCAGCAAGATTGAGAGCAATTTTTGCAGTTGATTTTATTAATATTAGTTTTTTCCTCATGTTTTTGCTCTCATATACGTAACGACGATAAAAGTTTGATGTTATTTTATGAAGGCTTCATTAATTGTTTCATATTCTTTTACTAAGAATTATTTACTGCTATTTTTTAGAAATAAGAAACTACAAAAAATAAGAAAAAAATTAAGAAACCTTTATTCACAGGTAATTTATTTAAGAAACAGCTTAGTTTAGTTGAGAATATTTTCTGTGATTACTTTTTGGAGGGTCTTTGTCTATATATAGTTTAAGTGAAAAAAATTTTTATCTGAAATAGTTAATGATGTTATAAAATGTAAGATGAGAGCTAAATATTCTTTCTTTGAAAAACAATAAATAAGGAATTTGCTAAGAACTAATGTTAAGTAGTGCACATACGAAGAAAATATTCATACTTCCTTCTATTAAGACCAGCTACACTATTTGATGTGACATGCAATAACAAATAAAATACTTCAAAATATTGTCAAACAAGATTCCAAATTATTTCCTCGTTTAGGCACTTTTCATCGACGCAGAAGGGAAGAGCCTTTTGAAACTGAAATTTCCAATGAAACCACATCTTACCGCACCTTTCTTCCTCATTTTCAAATGAATGATATGAACATTTGGCCTTGATTGGAATGAATGGGGAGTACTTCGACTGATGACTCTACTCTAATGTTAACTAAAATATGCAAGATTTAAAATTTTCAAACCAATATTAATTACTGATATTAATTGTATCTTCTGTTAAAATGACGCAATCATACTAAATAAAGCTGCTCGATCTTCACAGATTGTTAAAGTAATGTTATATATATATATATATATATATATATATATATATATATATATATATATATATATATATATATATATAATATATATATATATATATATATATATATATATATATATATATATATATATATATATATATATATATATATATATATATATATATATATATATATATATTCTCTTTTATTATATCTCTTCTCGTCTTTTTCTGATTTTATGGTTTTTGAAGCTACATGGGTTCGTTTAAGTGATCTAGATAATTACTGGATAATATACACAGATTTTAATACAAAATTTTTGCGCGCGCGTGCGATTATTGTTGATTTGGCATATAATTATTCTACCAGAGAGAGAGATTTTGCTTTTACTGTATTTAAATGATCATTTTATACCCTTAACTGATAAACAAAAGATTCTTGTAAAAGAAAGCACTTCATTTTATAAAGTTATCATTTCGCAAAAATGTTTTTGAAACTCGATCATTCTCGCAAATATATAAAGAGAACTGTTGCATTTTAGTGCTCCATTTTTAATAGTTTTTTTTTTAATTTTATGTATAAAATATTTTTATTATTATGAAACACTTAAAAATTAAACAGTTGCTTAAACGCATTTCTTTAATACATGATAGGAAAGTGTAACATTTATATGAACTTTAACGCAGTAGAATAATGGGGAAGTTTAATTTGTCTCAATTAAGTCAGTTACAATTATATTGCGTGACAAAGAATTTACTTTTAGTTACAATTATTTAAATTAAGCTTCATTTACCTTTGTTAGCATTTATTTTAGTTTCAAATTTTCCTACAGTATATTTACTTCAAATGTATATAGACAAAAACGTTAAGATTAAACATGCGATTAAAAATAACATGCTTTTTATATTAGTTCAATATTTCTCATATATTTTTTCTTTGAATAGAATTCACGTTTATTTATTCCAGTGCAATAACTTTAATAGTTCGACACATTCTCATAATTTTAGAAAAAAAATACTTGAGATTGACTAAAATATAGTTAAATATGAATACATTAAATTGTATTCTCTATTTTTGAATATACAGGAATTCTAAATATTTACAACTAACACGAGACATATATAAACAACACGAGTATATATAAACAACAATATTGTGAATAACTATAAGGATATTGATTTAAAGTAATTCTTGAAATTCAGAAATATTTATCTTATTTTATTTGGAATTTTTGTGAAAAATAGTATAACACTTCTAGGAATATTGATATCATGAATTAAAATATCGACTTAATTACTTGTTTAAAGCTTAAAAATTATACATTGATAACGAATGCAGACAAGTAATTTTAAATCGGTAAAGAAGAGATGAAATATATACGATAGCTGAATAGATTGACTCTTGGGCTTATCTTATCATTTTTCCATTTGTAAAATCTACTGAATAGCGTAATTTATATGTTGACAAAGATTGAACAGATGCATAATAACTGTAAATGATATTGAATGTAGCAATAACTTTGAGTATTTATACTATAAAATTGGTCTCTTAACATGATCACACATACTGCGCATTTTAAATGCTCTAATATTAAGTTGAACTAATTGCTTGGGCAAGCGCTGCGTGATGGTTGTCCACAATGGTTCGAACTGTACAGCAAGGAGGTATGTGTCAGTTGTCACAAGGACCATCCTGTGACAATTGACATTCTCGAAGTTGTTCTCTGTATTTGCTAGAAAAAGTGACTGCTCCAATTAAGGTCAATTTCCCGCCTTGAAGCAAGATTGCTCTCTTTGATTGCTCTCTTCCAAACTCCTCTTGCAGGAATCAGTTACGCCACTGTTGCCTGAAAAGTCACCAAATCAAGCAGCATTCAAACGAAAGTCCTTTCTGCTTCCTCAGTGAAGTTACCCCAAATATCTGAAAGTCTAAAGCAAAAACATTTCCAGCATTTTTTTTAAAAATCTTTTTTTGTTAAACCAAAAGCAGAGAAAGCTTTAAAATTTAAATTGTAAAAAATCTTCTATTTCCACCAGCAATGCTTTCTTGTGCCTGGAGAGTCACGTGGCTTCTTTATTTCCCTCGAACGATGATGCACAATGTTCGAGGATTTGACAGAAGACCCGTCTTCCACCTCTGGGAAAAAGAAGCTTTTTAATTAAAAATATTAACTTCCTTTGCTTCTTGGAACTGCCGTGGTTTGCGATCATATCTTGTAGTCATCAAGTCTCTAATTTCAGCTTGTAATCCCGCATATTTTGCACACACACTTCAGGAAATTTCCTTAAAGTCTACTAACATCATATCCGTGAGTGCTTTAACACATCATTGAACACCTACTGTATTTTGCACATGTATATGTTGTTGTCGTGTGCCAGCTAGAGGCTGGCAATATGGGGTGCGCTGCTCCATTTTTCCAACTGAACCGTATTTTGGTGTGGAGTCCGACTTCCTCAGTACATCCATGCCATAGGTACCTGTTTATAGGGTAGGCAACCATTCACAACTCATTCATATAAGGAAAGGACAAAGACAGGATAGATAGAGAGAGAAAAAGTACATCCATGCCCGAACCGGGATTCGAACCCAGGACCTCCCTATCCGCAATCAAGCACGCTGACCACTAGACAGATTAGGTGGCGCACATGTGTATACAGTTATCAAATTAAACATCAGAATTCGGTTACTAAAATTTAGAGTGTTCCTCAAACCGTTGGAACTATAGATGGTTTATCATATATTTCTCTATAAAATCATTTTAATGATATGATTATATTTTCCACCCATTTACACAGTGATTTTAATGCAATTCATTATTTATAAATTTTAAAATTATTTTTTTTTAGCTGTGTATTTTCATGAGTGGTTTTTCCCCCTCATGGTATTATTTACACTATCTACTATTTTGATTTTATTTACACAATTTTCATTCGCATGAAACGAATCCACTGGATATTCAGCAAAAATAAATCTACAAAGAAGCATGGGAAATAAAGGAAATACTGAAATGATAACCATAATGAAATAAAAATTAAGTATTATCATGATAATTACATATCAGAATTTTATTAATATTTTCGAATGAAAATATCTTATATTCTTAAATTTGTAATAAATTTCAAAAATGTTTTTTTAAAAGATTTCTTTTAGGAGGAAAGTTATGCAATAATAAATAACAGAGTTTTAATGTTAAATTTACAACATTTATATATTTATCTGAAAACATTTTAAAACTATGTTGAATAGTCTGTCATTTTCATTTTTCAGTTCATTTTACATAATGAACCATTTATCAAAAATAATTAGAAAAATTTTAAATCATTTAGTTTTCAATTATAATAAAAAAAATTTATAGGTAGAAACAAAAAGGAGAAAAAGAGAATATTAAACTCTCCACAAAAAGTGCTCATTTATTAAATTCAAGCTTGTTACAAATAATTAAACATTAAACTATCCTAACTTAATTTCAAATTTTTCATTTATAAGGAATCATTAGAATTTCAAGAATACTTCAAGAAAAATTGTAGATTTAACTTATGTAACAAAATACACTTACCTGCACTTTTCTGTGCTCGTATCTTATGTAACGCCATTTGCAATCAAAAATGAAAAAGATTTTCTTTTTATTCCAGAACATGACGGTTCTGTTATTTCTAGTGTATTTTATTGAAAAGATGTGAGAGCTTCTCTCCCAGATAGTGAGCAGTTCCTCTGCATCTGATTTCATTCAGAGAGTTTTTTTTTTTTGCACTCAAATGCATTCCAATTCATGATAGTGAGATGCTATTTTATTAATTAATGCCACTTTTAGTGTCTCCTGTAGTTCTGCTTTTTGGTTTCCGCTTTCTTGGAAAGGACGGGCTACACACAAAAAACAAAGTTAAGAAGCTTTTCCTTATCGGTAGTTCTCACCATGACGGCTTAGTTTAGTTGAGTACATTTCTATGACTATCATTTTTGGAAACCCTCTGTATCGTTTAAATACAAAACATTTTTGTGCTGAAATATTTAATTAAGACCTGATTGCAAGATAGGAATTAATTATATTTTTTTCATAGAAAACAAGTCTAAATAAGTAACTTATATAAGCTATGAATTAATATAATAATGAATCAGCTATAAATCAATGTTAAGATTATTCACATATGAAAAAATATTGCACACACAATGTTTTCTTCTATTAAAGTTAGTTTTACTATTCGATGTGTGATATGCGACTAAAAGAAATTTTTTTAAATCATGATCTGAAACACGTTTAATCGAAATTACAAATTATTTTATTAAAATCTTTTAGATGTGCTTCTCTTAGACTCATATGAATGTGATGAGTCTATTATTACTGAAATTTGCAATGAAACCACATTTAGCCATGATTTTTTTCATTAATTTGCGGAACATTTGAGATCTAATAATAAGAAAATGTGGTCATAATTAGAAGGAGAAATGAATGCGTTGACTAAGAAGTTTAAATAATGAATTTTAAGATGCAAAATTAGGGATGTTTTTTTTTTAATTCTCAATTAACTTTGAGCATAAAGGAAATGTTCGTAACTATTGAACCTTTGCCAAATATTGAAATTTCTAACTTTCTAATTGCTTTCCTGATTGTTTAATTTTGTTCAATGACTAGAATTTTTAATCAAATGTGGTCATTAATTATAAATGTATTTATAATCTATTCAATATTCTTGAGAAATTCTGTTTTACTTCAGTGGATCGAAAAGTAATTAAAATCAAGCATTCTACATTACCTTCTAATATTTACATATGCTTCTAGTATTTTCATATACTATATAACGTCATATTTATGGAAAACTCTCTCTCTCTCTCTCTATTTTACAATTAAATTTTTCTTTTATACTTGCTAATAAAAATGTTCACATGCTTAATTTATGTAAAAGAAATAATTTTTTAAAACTGAACACTCATTTTTATGGACAGAAAATTTATAACAAATAAACAAATTACGTCTGATAATTGTGAGTAAACATTAAAGAGCTTAAAACCATTTTTTCTTTATATATTATAATATTTTCTTTCAACACCCAAAGAAATGTAGAAGTTTATATATGATAATTTCCTTTTTAAAAAAAGAGAAAAAAAGATTTAATACATATCATGTTATTAGAAGATTACTATTTATAGTCATTATCTGGGAAATTTACAAATTTTTTTAAAAAAATGGAGAAATTAGATGAATATAATGATGTATTTAAATGCATTATTATATATGTACATATGTGTTCATATATTTACATAGGATATCAGCAACATCACATTTTTTGGGAATAAATAGTGTCAAACATTCCTCAAAAACCTTTCATATTTATATTTTAGTCAATATATATTTAAAAAATGAATCTCCCCCTTGATTTTTATAAAACACCAACATATTCTCAATTATAATTTCGGAATTACATGCGAATAAATGCAGGCAACAGTCAGAAATTGACATTTTAGCAATTGGATCTTAAAAGAAAGCTTTTGATAAATGTTAGACTGTGTTTACTATTAAATAATGCTATGTTGCTGAAAACTGGGGGCATGTTTTTGAAATGCAGGACGCATAATAGATGTGACAGATGCCATTTTATAATTATTTTGGAGAAAATATTTCTCACAAAACTGTGCATCTGGCATCAGTTATGAAAAGTATTCTGAGCATTTTCTTCTTTTCAACGAATTCTAATAACCGATTGTATGATGAGGGATTCGCACAGAATTCAAATGAGACGACAAAAAAAGTGTTATTTGTTCATTCAAGTAGGAAATTTATTCAGAGATACAATGAAACTTTGAAAATAGTATGAAATTCCTTAATCTCTCTTTCTCTCTCTCTAAAAGAGATAATGACAACAGTTTTAAAAATATTTGAACAATTCTTTTTAATGCTGACTTTTTAAAATTAAACACGAGAACAATATTTACAAATGAATTTTATGTAATTTTAAATACCTATTCGAATACTTTAACCGATATATGTGAAATAGCTCTTCTGTGGGTTTTCTATACTTTTTTCACTAAAGTCTGCAATGTTACATGTCATTCTTTTATTTTTGTCTAATTTTCCAAATTATTGCCACCATTTTTGTTTTGATATAAGAAAATTATCACAAATTCTATTTTAATTGTACTATTTGCAGTATTTTTAAATGGATATTTTGATGGTGTTAATAGATATTAGACAAAAAATTCCCCCATTAAATAAGATTTTTAACATCTATTTCAAATTTTTAGCTTTATCATTTTTTTAAACTCAATTTTAGCTGTAGTTCATGTATAATAAAATTTCAAAAATTTATGTATTTGTATAATAGTTTTTTATTGTACACTACTAATTAAAAATTGTAATAATGATTTTAATGCATTCATTATTTTATATTTGATAGAAAATAATTTAAATTATATGAATTTAAGTATAGTAGAATAAAGAAAATTTAAATTAATACGTATATTAAGCTTATAATTATATGCATGACTTTAAATTTTATTGCAATAAATCGCATAAGGATTACTTTATCATCGTTACAGTACCCTTTAATTGCTTTTATAAAAAAGCTAATTTGATGTCTGACTTTGTATTTACGCTCGCATAGATAGATATACAAAGACATAACAATTCAAATATAACATATTTTTGAATAATTTCAATACATATCTCAATAATTCATTCACTTATTCCCCAAAGAAAATTCATGCTTATTTTTTTCCATGCGATCATTTAAATATTTACGTCAAATTTCAGAAAATATACTTAAGATTAGTGGCAACACTGTGAAATATGATTACATTAATCTGTATTCTACATTTCTCTATTATGCATAGATTTCAAATCTTTTAAATTATAAAAATGTTTATTTTTATAAAAGTAGTAACTCATATGGCTTTCTGTGCAGCTTATTTCAGATTTATTTTCTGGAAATTTAACGTTAGTTTTAAAGCAAGTCACGACAGATTCACAACAAATCTTTCATATAAATGAATTTACCAATAACAAATATTTCATTTAATACATATTGACAATGGATACTGTTAGTAAAATAATTTTTACATTTTAATTGAGAAAGGTGTCTTCTCGGCATGGAATAATAGTTAAAAAATATTTACATTAAATATCTAATAGGCAATAAATGTTGATTTTACACTGAATTATGCAAACGTTTTTCCGTGTTGGTAACAAACAATTAGTAAAATCAAGAAAAATTATTATATTTGTAAAAATTAATTAAATTTGCCAACAAAACAAGACTTTCATTTTAATATCTTTATTTTATGATTTTTTAAATATTAACTTAGCTTTTAAAATAATTGATGAACATATATATTTTCAATAAATATAAGAAAATTGATTTGAAAGATTTCTTGCAAAATATGACCCTATTTGGATGATTTATTTGTGAATCAACTTATTTATTTATAACAATTCTAAAAAGGAAAATATTTTATTTTAAATTCAATACTTTCTAAATAAAAACAATACTTATAAGTACTGAGAAGGTAAAGAATAATAAATTTATTTTTAAATTTTAGAAAAATAGTAAATTTTATATCATTACCCCATTTATATAAGGAATTTACTATTTCATTAAATCGTTTACAAGTCTCAAAAATAAAATAAAACCTAAATTTTCGTTTCATTTAAATCTGATTTTCATGTAATATTCAAAAACATTTCACTGGTTATAAATTTTGCTTTATATTAAATGTCCTTATTTGTATTTATTTATTCTATTATGATAAAAAAGTGTCGGGTATCTATTTCTAAAAAGAATTATAGTCTTTCTTATTCAATTTCACTTTATTTAATTTTTAGACACTCATATTTTCTGAACTCGATAAATATTACAAAAAATATGCCTATATGTCATAACAGTAAAGTTTCTAGCTTTTCTACTTTGTTACTGACAACTGCATATTATGAAAAAAATTTTAAATAATATATATATATATATATATATATTAAATAATATATATATATATATATATATATATATATATATATATATATATATATATATATATATATATATGTATATGTATATATTAGTTTTATATAGTATATTATTATATATTAGTTGTTATATATTATTATATATATATTAGTATATATTAGTTTTATCCTTGTGGCTATCGTTCATTGCTACTTCAGGAAGCTTGCTTCACATGGGTCATATAACCCCATGCAGTTTTCATTTGCTTGAATGAAACTTTATTTGTATTAAAGTATGGTAAGTTTATTAATTTATTTGTATTAAAATAAAAAGTGGAATCCGGTTTGACAATAAATTTTAATTTCTGATAATTCTGGTAACCCTATGATTGTTTACTTTTGTGTAGGGACCATCTTGTTAGTCACATCTTGGTGGCAGAAAAATCGCGAAAGAATTAAGAGATTCCCGATTATAAACTTTTACCGGGATCACTTTAAGGATATTACGTTACATGTTTTTGATCCGTGAAGCCGGAGATCAAAAAGCGATTGATGGACAAAAGACTATGCACCATGCGGTCTTATTTTTTATGAGTCCTATCTAATATTCTATAGGCATCATTCCGATATAGATTCATCGTTAGCTAATTTAAACGCTTTATTGAACTCTGGAAATTCTGATGTCAGGTACTCGGGTATATTTCTTCTTATTTACTTTTTTTCATTTATTTATTGTGACTCATTGAGGAAGAAGGATATCTGGAGAGCTTTATAAGCATTCAAACCTGGCAGGCATTTTCGAAGGAAACGAAAACACGTCATATTATTGATTACGTCATGATTATCTTCCATCATTCAATTTTCGTTTGTTTAGAGCTTGGAATACCATTTGAAAAAGCACAGACTTTCCATTAAATTAACGCAAAGAAAATATTTTACTTCAGTTGGGTAATTTAAAGATTTTATAACATATGAACTCATAGTATCTAATAGAAATTATTTCACAGAATTTTCATTAGTTTACTTCGCAAATACTTGATTAGGAAACGAATATCGATGTCAACAATGAAACAAAAGTTTTCACACAGTTTATTGAAATAATTGTTAAAATTTTTCCTTTTGAATACAGACAGAGAGATATTATCCCTTGCCTATTGAGCACTGATGAAAATTGAAGCGTAAAAGTATTCTCCGCAACTAAGTAAACCGAGAAAAGAGAGATTGACATATCGCTCA
Organism: Latrodectus hesperus; assembly: GCA_037975125.1. Lineage (NCBI taxonomy): Eukaryota > Metazoa > Arthropoda > Arachnida > Araneae > Theridiidae > Latrodectus > Latrodectus hesperus. The sequence continues at coordinate 31,252,911 of CM075851.1, read as the reverse complement.
ATCAATGCCAAACCAGTGACGTGAATTTAAAATATAAACGACAGACGGAATTCACATATTTAATCGTGTGAAAATATTTTAAAGAGTTTTTACGAATAATGTTTCCTTGAAAGTATTTTGATTTACAATTTTACGGCATTTCTTGTAACTTTGTATTTATCAGAAAAAAATTATCTAATCCTCATTAATTATTTTTAGTGACATCAGTGAAAAATCAGAGGAAGTTCATGGAATTATTTTCTAAATAATACGAGTTTCTTAGAATAAAAATGATCATTGCCATTCAACTTCAACTGCAAATGCAAGGAATTAAGTTCATTAACTGCAAATTAAATTATATTTTTACTTAAAAGAAAATAGGTTTTATAAAAATTTAGAATACTACCTTAGTTTTATTTATATAACATATGTGTTAGTCATCTACTGAGTATTCGATTTCTATAATGGATAGTAATATAAGTAATTTTCACTTTCATTTCTTTAACAATTTTAATATTAAAATTTCTTATTTATGTATTTAATATAATATATTTTGGAATCTGTGATGCTTGCATAAAGTATATTTTATTTACTCTATGATTGAAATAAACTCATAGCTTTTATCATAAAACTAAAAATATTTTTTCAGTTACACATATAAGTTTTTGTGGATGTTAAAAATTATATCTCATAAAATATTATTATAGTAATCTTTTTAGTGATTTAAATTACATCTATCATAGAGAAAGTAAGTACTGAGAGAAAAACATATAGAAAAAGGAAAAACTTCTTTTGAGATATTACTTTCATTTAAGAAGAAGTAACTTACTTATTAATAATTATCAGCTATTACTATTTTATTCAATGATTAAAAAGCATTACGTGATTTTTTAATTATGTTGTCAAAAGTATTTTAGGAATATATACATATATAGTATTTTTCAATTTATAATTTTAATGATCAAAAAGGATAGTTTTTTATACAGTATTCAAAGACAAATTAGGTATATAACTCCGAGATTTTTCTTTTAAATTTCCAAGCACCTTTTGAAAACTGTGCATTGTATTTTTTGATAAATTTAATTTAAACATACGAGAAAATTTTAAATTTAACTACACTTTTACTCCAAAAAAATTATCACTATTAAAGGATCACAAAATTTCTGTGTTTATTACATTTAAGTTATATATATATATATATATATATATATATATATATATATATATATATATATATATATATATATATATATATATATATATATATATATATATATATATATATATATACACAACTGGCCATTAAAATTACTACACCAAGAAGGAATGCAAATAACAGAAGGATATTTATTGGACACATACATTATAGTGGAAAAAACAAGTGATTAGATTTACAGGAAATTAGGATGTATAGATCTTGAGAAATCAGTACCCAGAGCAGCCACCTCTGGCTGCAATAACAGCATTTATCCGCCTAGGCATGCAGTCAAACAGAGATTGTATGGCATGTACGGGGATCTCAGTCCATGCAGCTTCAACACTAAGCCACAGTTCATCGACAGTAGTGGATGGTGAGTGATGGCGTGCCAATCGCTCGGCAACCATTGACAACACATTCTCAATTGGTGACAGATCAGGAGAACGTGCTGGCCAGGGTAACAGTCGAATCTGTTCTGTATCGAGGAAGTTCAGAACAGTACGGGCAACATGCGGTCGTGCATTAACTTGTTGAAACAAAGCATTAGAGAGGCCTCGAAAATAGGGCAGATCCAAGGGCCTTAACACATCAGAAATGTAACGGTTGCTGTTCAAAGGGCCGGTAATGTGAACAAGAGGTGATCGAGACGTGTATCCAATGGCACCCCTTACCATCACTCCAGCAGATGAGCCAGTATGGCGATGTCCAATGCAAGCTGGCAATGCGCGTTCTCCACGATGCCTCGAAACACGGATGTGGCCATCATGGTCCTGTATACAGAACCGAGATTCATCTGTAAAGATAACGTGATGCCATTCACGCGTCCAGGTTCGTCGCTGATCACAGCATTAAAGGCGCTCCTATCTGTGACGCAGCGTCAATGGTAGCCGAAGCCATGGTCGCCGTGCAGACAATCCATGCTGCTGCAAACGTCGTCGAACTGTTTTAGCAGCAACTTGTTGCCTTGCAAATGACTCCCTTTCTCGACTCAGGGTTCGTGACGTGGCTGTACGATCCCTTGTGATCATGCGGATAAGATGTCTGTCTTCTCTGCTGTTAGTGATGAGTGGTCGCTGAGATCCTGCATGACGTTCCGTATGATTGTCCTGATTCCATCGATTCCATATTCTGCTAACAGTCATGGGATCTCGACCGACGCGAGCAGCAATATTGCGGTACGATAAACCGCAATCCCGGTAGGCTATAATTCTTCCTCGATCAAAGTTAGACACGTGCTGATAAGCATTTCTTCTTCTTACACGAGGCATTACAACAACTTTCTTTGCCGAAAACAACGTTGAAACGGAAATTGAGTTTGAGAAAACTGCTGTCAAATCTCTGGTTTTATACACACTGTAGATGTCGCTACTGTCGCCTGCTTTGTATAATTGCGCTGAAAATCTAATCATTTGCACATCACAGCAAGTTCTATCTGTCATGCAAATTTCACGTGTGTGGTGTGCCGCTTTCCTGGTGTAGCAATTTTAATGGCCAGTAGTGTATATATGTATGAATGTAAATGCTAAATAACTGTAAAAATAAATTTTATTTAAATTTTTTCAATAATTTTTTTAAATTAGGTAAGTTAAAAAAAACTGTTAAATTAATACTTTGATAAAAAAGACAAATTAACAGTTAAAATAATTAAAATCTAATTAAGTATTAGTGTTCGAAAGCTTATAAACTTTTTTTTCCTTAATTTCTGATTCTCCATAGCTGTTGATTTAAATAATTCACTAAGTAAAAGGATAAAGTGATAAGTTTCAAAAAGTGTTATCTTTTCTCCAAATTGAAGGTTTTGGTATGACAGTTTTCAGAGGAAATATTCAGTGCAGTTTCCTTACGGATAGGTGTTCCAATTACTGGGCAAGCAGCCAAAAAGGAGCTCAAACATTTAAATATAAAATAAATGTTACATGATTGTTAGAGTATCACATTAAGTTTTAACAAAATTGAACTTTCTAAAACAATGACGTACAGTTCGCCAAATGCAGGGATGTTCCTCAACGGATAGGATACAAACGCGAGCCTTTGACAGACGATCTGTCTTTGTAATAGTTTAAATCTGTTTACAATAAAAAATTTAACATTTTAAGGAGCATATTTATTTTAGATAGATTCGTTTTTATTTGTATAACAAATATTTTTACTCTCTTTAAAATATTATCTATAAAAAATAAGATTATTACAATATTTAAAATGTTATAAATTTTATATTTTTTATTCAGAGATTCGATGCGTTTTCACTGTAGATTATAAATCTTAAATAAAAATGTCACAAAAATTTTATATATACTTTTACTCTCGTTAAAATTTTTATTTTCGTTACAAATATTTTTACTCTTGTTAAAATATTATCTATAAAGAGTAAGATTATTACAATAATTAAAATGTAATAAATTTTATATTTTTTATTCAAGAGCTTTGACGCATTTTCACTGTAGATCATAAATCTTAAATAAAAATATCATAAAATTTAATATTGTTTATCATTTAATAATAACTAAAAAAATTTAAAATGTTTATAGTTTTATTTTTATCAATAATGAACTGTAATCTTTACGCTTAAAACTTTGATAAGAGAGTTAACATTAATTTACATTAATGTCAGTATCAATTTTCTATTAAAGAGAAAAACATAAAAACTCCAGATAAGTAGCCAAATAATTGAGAAAAATTTTAAATAATATTAAACTAAAATATCTTTTTTCGTTGATGTGTCGTAACGTTTTTACAACCATTGCTAATAGCCAAAATGCGATTTCGTCCTACAACCGGCATTGAACACACACACACAATGTGTGAAATATCAAAGGAACAAAACACGATAATCTAACCACGATCTTCTATTTCTTAAAATTATTTTAAATTCAAGTTGCTTTGAAATATTTTAAAACCTTTGAAAAATAAATTAATATTATTCATAATGTTCTAAAAACTCGTACTAATTAACAAATCACTAATGAATAAATATAATAACCCAAAAATAAAGTTCATTCTCGAGTACTTTTTTCTAAACGAGAAAGAAAAAAGAAAGACTTGAAAGTAGGAAAACCACCTGAAGATTAAAATGATTTACTCATTCTATTTTGCTCTCTAAGCCAAATCTACGATAGTTCCCTTCTTCTTTCCTGATCACTCCCACTCCCCACTAAAAAAGGAAATGTTTACTATTATTGGTCTGCAAAATCTCACGCGAAGTGACAGTAGCGCCCCCCGATTTGCAATAAGAACAGAATTTCAAATGCATGTGTTGCCAGTTCTCGGATAACTTTCAAAACGAAAAGAAACTTCTCAACTCCTCACCTGGCAGAACTTTCTCAGCACTCCAGCAAAGATCACCTGTCCAGGAGTTGGGAGGGTTTTCCCGGAGAAGGACTAACATGTGCAGATTGTCCCAGAAGAAATGCCGCACATTATCGACACCTTATGGGAAAAGTGTTGATGAAAATTCGAAGATATGTCGAAAATTTAATAGTCATTCCATATTGTATCGATAAAGATATAACCATAGATATCGAGTTCAGAAGATAAATAATACCTGTACCAAATTAGCTAATATAGGCTTCATGAAAAAAATACAAAAAGATAATATTTAAGGTACAAGATATCTGTGCATTTCAATGGTGAATTATAAGAACTACAATAAGAAAACCGTATTCTATTTAGTAAATGTTTCATCAATTATATAACATCATTTTTTATTTTAAAGAAAACAGAATCACGTTTTTGGATTCCCAAGATAGAAGATCTGATTTTTAAAAGGCTTCCGCACAATAAATTCTTCCTATTTATTGTGCAGCTTTATGTATTTAACAAATTTGTGGAATTAAATCAAAAAAAATATTAATTTTATTTTCAAAAAAAAAATTAATGCATTTATATCAGTAATTTTATTTGATTTTACTATAAATGTGATATATCCTGTTATTTTTATTCAGAGCAACAAATTAACGTATAAATGAATGATCTTCCCATATCTTTAAGTTATGGACATCAAAAAAATATTAAAAATTTAAATGTCAAATAGCATAATTTTTTACACCATCTTTCAGAAAAAAACAAGCTTTAACTTAAAAATCTTTTAACTTGAAGAAAATTTTAAGCAGTATATTTGCAAAATAAATGTACCAAATTTTTAGTTAACTCGCAATAATAAATTTTGAATTTTATTTATTAGAGTTTAAAAATGTTATAGAATATGAAGAAAAAATATTAACGCCTTACATACCGTCAGAATATTTTCAGTCATAAAAGTTTAATTTTTACACACATCCATATTTTTTTCACAGCAAAATTATAGTAATTTTTAGAAATAAAGAACTTCACATTCCTACCTCCTTTAAATTAAATTGAAATATGTCAAAAAATGTATCTTTAATTTGAGACAAAATATTATATTTGTTGAAGTTCTCTTATATAGGAAAATAATCACAAGTGCATATTTCTAAACAAAGATCATTGCTAAAATTGTAAAGATTAAGTATGATTTTCTATGATAAAAAGAAATATCAAATTTAATAAAAATTCTATTTATTAAGATAAATATTTATAATAATAGGGTTATTAAACAAATAAAAACATACATACATCACACGTTTTAATTACTCGTATAAAGTACTTAAAACTTTTAATGATATTATCATATTTATCTTTGTGAAATATCAAATTAACAGCCCTGTACAATTACTTATATAGTGTTACATAACGTTGTTGCTTATCTCCCCCTAAGGTGTTACATAATAAATGCATTAAATAGTAATTGGAAATATTTAATTACACATTGAAGTTTCAATTATTTTTGAACTTTACTTTCTGTACTTGAAAAATTTATAATACAACATAAGATTTATTCTAGAAAAGCAACTAAACATAAACTTAGAAAAATGGCATAACAAAGCATTAAAATTATTATAAAACAAAATAACAATCAAATAGTCACATATATAGAGCAGAAATAATTTTTATAATATTTCCTTAAAAACATTGTTACAAAGTTTTATAACTTTGTTAACATTGTTCTTCCTTAAAAATTAACTTCAATGCTTGTTACTAAGCAGAAAATTAATTTTTATAAAATATTTCATATGTTTAAGAATTTGTTTTACACAATTTTGTAAATTTTTTCCCACCAATTTTTTGAATATGAATTTAATAATATTGATTCTCAGTATCATATGTCAAGGTTCATAAAGTTTGCTTGAATAATGAAAGATTAATTTTTTTGCGTAAAAAGGATTCACAAAATGTCGATTGTAAAAAATAATTTAGCTCATTCTTCACTTTTTAACATACGAGAAAATATATTCAGTGAAGCAAAAACAATGTTTTCTCTCTTCTTATTATCGTCATAAAAATTACTTGCTACAATTTAAGGAAAGATAGACTTTTAATAGTTTATATTAAGGAAGATTTTAGATGAAGAAATGAATTATGCACTGTAATAAATTGTTTGAAAAAAGGATTTATTTGATACTTCAATATAAAATTATTTGCAAATTTCTAGTATGAGAGAGAAAATTGTGTAATTTTTTAATGAAATAATGAAGGCTTTCTTATCAAATATTTAACTAAATATAGTTTAATATTTAATGTATAATAATTACAATTATTAAAATAAATATTTTAATAAATATTAAATAAAAGTATTGCTACATCTATTCTACAAACAGTAGAAAATATTTCCTCTGAAGTATATAATATCACCATGCTTCGAAAAGTATTTGAAAGTAATTTATACAGTCAATACAGTATATAAAATCTTCATAAAATATTGAATAATTGTTTGTAAGACATTTTTAGACTATTGGCTTTTGATAAATTTTTTTCATAATAAATCACCAAAAAAAACTTTAGTATCAATTTTATATTCCAAAATCAGGGCAGAAAAAAACATTAAATCAATATAAAATACTTTGGACTGACATTTAAGACAATTTTTGCATAAACAATTATTTTACAATTCATTTAAAATTTTGAACAATCATTTTATGGCATGCAAGATATGGACAATAGAAGCATTGAATTTTTTATAGATTGGATTTTATCACAATAAAACAATTTAATATAGCTATTGAAGTTTTCTTTAAATCCTCAAATGCAATTACAATTTAAAATTTAAGTGGTTCCTGGTTGTAAAAGGATGAGGACTATTTCCATATATCATTGTAAGGATTAAAAATCATCAACTTGATGATAAGTTGGAATAAAATCATTGAAAAGAATAAAAAGTTTGACAAATAAATAAAAGTATGATAAAAAGCAGAAAACTCTTTAGATTATAAATTTTTCTTTTTTTTCTACACGTTTTTCAAAGCTGATATTTCGTTTTAGGAAATTCAGTTAAAATTTAAAATTTTTTATTTATTCTATGTAAATGCCATTCTATTTCATTAGTAAAGCACCTATATTAATTTAGTGTTATTATGAGCATTTTTAGCGAGAAAGTAAAAAACTGAATTAAAAATTTATTTTAATGCAAAATGAAAGTAAAATGTACAATAAATTACTGTAATTTGTAATTTATTTTGCAACTTGTAATTTATTTTGTAATGTAATTGTAATTTATTTTGCAGCTTCAAAAAAACTTAGCTTACCATTTTATTTGCCAAATTGCAAGCGCATCTTAAAAAATTTCTCTATATTTCCTCATTAACTTTAATAATGCAAATTTTCATTCCTAAAGAATGAAAGAATGTATATTTTTAGTAATAAAAATGTCTAAAGAATGAAACATCAAACTACACATATTTATGTTTTAAAAGTTAGATTAATTTTTAAAAAAACTCACTAAAAGCAGCTCATATATATTTTTATTATGTACAAATTTTAAATTATACATGCATTTTAGATATTTATATTGATGCATCTCCTCTTGTGAATCAAAACAAAATTATTAATCCGTAAGAAGAAATCAAATTCCAGAGCGGATGCAAATATCGATCTGTTGATAAATTTTCGCAGTTGAGGTGAATTATTAATTATTTCTATTATTTTCACTTCAGATTATACATTCATTTCTTTTTGGTATACTTTTTGTGAAATTTCCATTCTTAAAACAATTTAAAAGATATAATTAGATTTAAAATATACCTCTTGAACAATGTCTGAGTAGTAAAATTTCTACTTCTTATATCTTAAATAAAATCTTTAAGGGTAAAAATAATATTATTAATCCCCAGACTTTATTTCTTTTATTACGTTTTAGAGACGCAGCAGTTTGAGAAAAACTACAACTGTCAAATGTAGATTTAAAGTATTCAGAACTAGTTATAAGTTTCCTAGAGCCCATATATAATTAAATATAGGGGTTAGTGTCAATACTGACATTATAAAAAAGCTCGAGCATTTTATGATTTGGATATAATTTTCCACCATTGTTTTAAACTGATGGTGTTTTTATATAATCTAAGTCCTGTGACATTTTTAAGCGGAAAAATGAAGTACAATGGATGTACCCTAGCGTTTCACCAAAACACGTTTATTACTTCATTACAAAATTCTGAAAGTTGATGCTAGCGACTGTTGGAAATTATAAACAACGGTTTCTGCGCTTAAGCCTGAAAAACAGTTGAAAACATTCATGCACTAACAAACATTTGCACCTTGTAAAATTCTTTAAAGATAATGCATGCTTCATGTTGCAAAAAGGGTCAAAGTTCAGGTTGCAAAAGTGGTAGTTACCCGTGGGTTGTAAATTTTTGAACACCCAGCATGTAATCCCCAATCTATTAATTTCGAATAAACATCTTATTATTATGTGTCACATGTAGCACAATTCTTTTCATTCTGAAAATTCTAGACAGATTATGAAAAAGGAAAAAAAGTATTAAAGTCCAATAAGACAAAAGGCAAATCGTTCTACATTACTACGGTTGGAAAACTTCTGATTAATATTTAAACGTTAAAAACATTTTTCTGTATAGAACAATTCCGAATTTTCTTCATTCCTCCAGAATTTATTATCATATTGAAATTAAAAAATTTACTGGTGCACACTCTATATGTGTTTGTTATGCATAAAATGCACAAATCTACGAGCTATTTTCTTATAAGGTGTATTCTAAAAGTTTAATAAGTTAGGTTCTATTTTCATAACTTAGCTCATAAATATGAGTTAAATAATACATAATGGTTAATTTTTCAATGGTTACTGGTCTCTGTAATTATAGTGCCTGAAGATCTTTTAAAAGTAGAAAAATTTCACAATAAAAGAACACATATATAGTTTAAGGTAAAATTGTGTACAAATTTTTCTGTCTTTTGCTCAGTTCAAGTAAATTTGAAATACAACAATTTGCAACACAAGTTTGAAAAACTTTCTTCATAACTTTTTTATTTTTATGCTTTATTCTAAAAGATTTTGGTTGCTGAATTTCAGGAACCTCTTGACCGTATTCTGGATTGTTTGGGGGTTTCTAGAATTGATCTTTTCACAAGCCCAATTTTAGTGATAGATTTCTTTGGGATGACATATTTCGTAGACCAGATTTAGCGTTGCTAAACAACGAAAATATACAACAACAACATAATATAGATTAGTTATAAAGTGATTTAAGACTTTTTATTATAACTCCCTTTAAAAAACTTCTAAAAGTTATCAAGAGCCTATATTTAAGGAGAGTTTAACCAACCCTATTCACATTTACATTGAGCAAAGTACTTAAGAAAATTAAAATTATTAAGTCATACAAAATTTCAAGTCATACTTGAAATTTATCAGGGGGTAAGTAACAAATATCTGCCCTGAAATTATGAGATTCATTATAATTTACTGTCCTCTCTGATTATATTTTATTAACAGTTTAACGTGTTCAAATATATGCACAAAAAATTCAAAAATTTCCAGATAATTTTACCACTAAACTTTCCAGTTGAGCTTATGTCTACACCCTCGAATTCCTATTGATTAACAACAGTGAATTTACGGCATTTTTCGAAGGGAATTAATAAGAACATTGACGTATTAACAATTAAGTTTCTGTAATCATTTTCAAACCAAAATAATTTATCTTTTTATTTTTCTCAGCAGTATCCCATTGATATCACTGTTTTAATGACACAAATTTTCAGAAATTTTCCGGATATACACATTTCTTATTCTGAACTTATTTTACATGCAAGACACTGCTTTTTCCGGAGACTCGAAAGTTTCCTGACTCTGGTCATATTAAACAAATATTTCCCGAATAATTATTGAGTGGCGGCAGAGGTGGGGGCATAGGGCCTGCAGCACCCTTAAGACCGGCGATGGATGCATTGCGTGCTGACGGATGAGCCCCAGCTGACTCTAGTGGAAACATAAACACATGGTGAGGACATTAAACTGCTCCTCCACATGAAATGTTTGAATATCTAATTACATGCGATGCTCATTTAACACATTTTTTAATTAGTCCATTATTCTATCTGTAAAGAAGTCTCTTTAATTGTTTTGTAATACGTGATGATTAAGAATTAAATTACAATAATAGATTAGCTATCATTTAATTAAAGCTTTGGAAAAATTGTTAATTTTTTGCTTAAAAATATCAGAAAATTTCAACCTTGTATAAATATGAATCTCTGAAATCATATTATTTAAAATATTTGATAAAAAAAATATGTATACATTAGTATACACACATACATCTAAACAAATTTTGATAACAAATAAATTAAAAATTATTTTATTAATTATGTCACAGATTTCATATAATAATTTGAAGCATTTTTATATTTGATAAATTTTTTGGCAGATTTTACTTTCTACTGATAATTTAGATATTTCTTTAACATAAGAAAGATAGCCAACCATAGATTGTACTTAATTTTCATGTCAACCTGGAGACATTTCTAATCGCCAAAATATTTTAAATTATAACAAAAGGATTATGCTGCATTTGTACTGTAATTGCTAAATCAAACAACTTTTAAACTTTTTTATGATTTTGCTAGTAAAACAAACAAAATTAAAAATAACATGAAAATTATTAATCAAATTTGTGTTTTTAAATATGTCGCAAAGAATAATTTAAGTTACAATTAAAAAAGTACAAAAATTAAATGAAAGTGACACCACACTTGATGCTCTACTTTAATTCTGTATTCTCAAAGCTCTATTCGGTACAATTTCTGTTATCTTACTGTAATCTCGTCTATGATATGCCCTCTCAATCATTATACGTTCAACACCATCTTAACTACTGAGGTACTTTAAATTTCTACCACGTGCACTGCGGTTAGGGCGCCAAGTATCAAATGGAAATCTCAAATGATTTGTTTGGTGAATAATCTATTTCTTCCTTTTTCGTAATTACAGAATTTCACTCTGCAACTGAATTCACGGCATAGTTCAGTGAGTGGAAAACCTGGATAATTGCTTTCTATCCGTTCTCAAATTTCAGATTCCATTCCCATTTTGGTTGCTCAGCTTTACACACAAAAATTTGCCAGAACTTATAAGAAATATCTGGTGCTCGTTTGCCTATGGATCCCAACCAACACAGCATGCTATTAATTTGAAGGGACTTTTGTAAGAAAGATTTTTAGTATTTATTTTTAAAAAAATGCTTCTGTACAAAATTTAAACTGTATTTGCAAACAAATTATTCTATATTATTGGGAAAGGATTTAAGGAGAATATTTTTATGTTATATAAATTATATTTAAATTTAAACTAGATTACACTTGAGAAAATGTGGTTTCCATTTTTAAATAATTTGACCTTAGAATAATTCTGTTCTTATTATTTCACTTGTTATTGAGATTAGTGGGGAAAAAACGATGAACTAAGTTTTCTAAAAAAATATTAAAGGCACATTCACTATTAAATATATACAAATAAAGTATAATTTTTTAATCAATAAATAATACTTCATGGACACTTTAAAACATCAAAATTTATTTTCTCAGTTACGTCATTGTGACGTGGTTGGTTTGGACGTTCGTTCTCATTATTGGGAGATAATGAATTAGAATTTCTATTCATCTGAAGATCCGTCGTGTTTACTAATGACAGTTGAAGCAAGTTAAATAGGTCATGATCGCAATGTCCTCCATGTGCATCATACTTCCGGGTATTTAGTTCTTCTGCTTGGTTTCTGCTTCTAAATTATAAACACACCCACATTCAGAACCCTGATATTACACCCACGGTGTGTCCCACTGTATAAGTTGTCAGTATTCCAACACCTTGTAATGCTGAAAGGTGAAACTCCTAATAATAGGCATTGCAAATTAAAAAAATTAACTCCTGGGCATTGCAAATTAAAAAATAATAAGATTCTCATTTGCTAGGAAGTAAATTTTGTATAGCAAGACTTCCTTCAACATATATTTCATTTATCTCTGAGTATTTTTAGATTTTATTACCTCAGTATGTTTACACATATAATTTTATTTAAAGATTTAAATAAAACTATTTTTATAAGTACAATTAATATCATTTATACTTAACAGTTTATACATTTTTAATACTATTTTTATATAATGACATGCATACTCATAACTAATTTTAAATTTTATTTTACCTTATAACATATGTCACTACAGTTACACAATTGGTTTTTATCGTACTATTTTCGTAACAACCTATATCATTATTACATTTATATTTCCTTAATACAATTTTTGTAAGTAACCTGTACTACACGTTTAATTAACTTTAAATTGACAAATATATATATTTACAGCTATGTTATTACATTATATTTCCTTAATGAAACGTGTCAAACATAAAAGTCTTCGTGATTTTGAAGCAGGGACACCCAATATTTTGCCTGCCATCCCAAAGGCTTAATTTCACTTGGAGGACACTGAGACCATGACCTACTTAAACTGCCCCATCCGCTTTAGAAAATATTACAATTCTTCGGTTAAGCCACGATCCGAACTCACTACCTTCCAGTACTGAGAACGACGCCCTAACTAACAAGGCCACAGTGGCCCACAGCAAGTATGTATTTTACTTGAAGTAACAAGTGATTAAATTGTAAAGAAATTTAGAAGCATGGATCCAATAAAGCATTAGCCATAACAATTACCTCCTGGATCAATAGCAGCATTTACACCAAGGCATTGAGTCAAATACTGATTGCGTAGCATATATTGTCACAGCTACCCGTTCCGCTTCATAGCACAGCACATTTTACCGTAGTTGTTGTTGCATGGTGGCAGGCTACTAGTTCCTTAATGACAGAGCAGAAGATTTTCGCGGTTGAGAGATTTGAAAAAACGTTCTTTTTACATAAAGGACAACAGAAAAACGTTTTTTGCATTAAAAGGTAGGTCTGGCACAATACAGGCAACTTGTTGCCAATATTATATTACTGAGGAATTTCATTTCTAACGGCTGAATAAAAGACACGAACTTTAACACATCAGAAATGCAAGTACAACTGTTCAAAATGGTATCAGAAGAACAAGAGATGATCGAGACTTGTGTTCAACGTCGAGTGATCTGGTATTCCAAATGATGGACTATTATGACATTGTCGAATGCCAAGTACTCATTTCCCATTGGTGAACTACAGCTGATATCAAACCCAATTTCTTCTGCCCCAAAGACGGCAGTTTTACCACGTCAGGATGATAAATTTACTGTTTGAGAAACTAAAACATAAGGAAAATAATTTTAATTCTGAGAGGAAATTTGACGGGGTTTTTTTTTGTGTGTTTGTAAATCTAGGGTGATATTTTGCACAGAACCTTAATTCGATTTTAAAATGTGGTTTAAAGTGATTTCGGGCCGCAATAAACATCAATGTTTGAAGTAAAATCTAATTGAACTGAAGACCACTGTATTGACCAATCAATAATCAGTTTGGCTTGAAACAATAAAATTCCTAATTGTTAGTTGTATTATATTTAGTTTTATTATCTTATTAAATTTTACGTTCATCATCTTCATTACATTTTATGAGCTATTAGCACAATCCAATTACATTATGACCAGAAAATAGTTAATTCTATTAATGCCTTCCATTGCAAAATAGGAATTTAACCAATTTTAGGTATTACTTTATAAATTAAGCTAAATTTTCTTAATTGTGAACGATATTCTTCTATTGTGAACGATAAAAAGTAAATTTGTTCTGTTTTTATCGTGTATAAAATTTGAGTGGTTTAAATAGTGCCTCGAGTAAAACTAATTCTTGAATTAGATTTGTATTTTTAAATAAGGGCCACAATGTAATTTTTCTCTTTAGAGTTAAGATTCAGTAGAAATATCCTTGTTTTCCAAATTACCATTTGTAAAATAGTCTATTAGAAAGAAGACTATTGTCTTAAATGCCAATTTCTTAAAATCTTTTTCAAAATTTTTTATTCAGCTTAAGGAAGTGTTCTTAATGATGTGCTTTAAGACATGCCATTTAAGATCCTTGCAAAAGATGCATAGGAAGGAAGCCTTGTTAGTACCTTTTCAATAGACATCCCGCAATGATCACCAGGTTTCTTAAATCCGGTGGTTATGAGATCTTATTTTTTACTTGTGCTCTTTTTCGACTCACTGCACAGAGTAACACATTAAGTCCTACCAAACCGAAAGCATTTATTCTTAGATTTAAAAGTTTGGTTTATAGATTCTTAACTTTAAAGAAAATGACTAACGACGAAAAATACCGTTGCCAATAATAGTTGTTTTGATAAATAAGGAAGAAGCCGCAATGTGTATTGGAGGAGGTGAGAATTCTTTTTTGTTTGTTTTCGTCTCCGGGAATTTTATCTAAGGGTTTCCTTTTTAGCTTTTATGGGAAAGAAGATTTCAGTAATGCGTTTCCAAGAAAATACACATTTTTGCTTACAGCTCCTCCTTTGCATAAAGGAAAGAAGATTAAGTTGAAATATTTTCAGATAACGCGCGCGCTGTGCTTCTTAATATCATCATTTCGTCTGCGGGTAGCTTTCCATATTGCCACTGTTCTACCAAAGAATTCTACCAATGATGGTAAATGTTTTGGATAAGTAATCCTCTTCTGCAATTCTTAGGTAAAAACATCATTTTTATTTTCACCACAATTTTATTATTTCTTTTATTTGTTACCGTCCAATAATGTGTGATAAATTCCTTCCCTGACAATTTAAAAATAAATTTATAATTTAAGTAATCTGTAAAACGTATTCTCATCTCTGATATTATAGATTAAATGGTACACACAATGAAATCCTAAAACATATCACTTGGTTTTAAATGGTATTGAACTTGGTTTTAAATGGTATGTATTTTAAATGGTATTAATGGTTCGTCTAAAAGAAATAAAAACTTTTAGAAAAAAGAAATAAATTGTACTTATTTTCCTACAAGAATTAAATCCCATTCCATCTATAAAATTTTCTCATAGACAGCAATAAGGGTTAAAGTTTTATGAGAAGATCAAATTCACAGTTAACATTTTGAATCCTATTAACAAGCGTTGATGCTTGCAAATATAAGCAGAATTTGCACACATCTTGTTGATATTTGTATTTATGGTATGACTGAAATTGACGAAATAATATAGTATAGGGTGGCTCTCCTTGTACTATTATTCACTTGGTCACAGTTGACATAATGCAACCTGTTATGCAATTCCTGGTAATTGCGAATGGCAATTTTTTTATATTTCTATTGCCCGGCTACTGATATCACCCTATTTAACTCTATGAGCGGCAAAATATACTGTAGAGTACTCAATAGATTTGCCCTCGTTCCCCGAAAGTGGGCGAGTCTTCGTAATTTAGAAACAGGGACCAAGCAGAAGACCCTATGACTTTGCCTATCATTACCAAAAGTATCATTTTACACGGAGGATATTGCGACCCTGACATTTTTTACTTACCTCAGAATCACAATAAAATTTGCATAATTTTTAATGATTTAACTCTTTTAAATTTTTTGTTAACTTTATTAAAGTTTAATTCGAATTTAAAATTATTCATTTGGTTAAAACTGTAATTTAAAATTCACTGAACAATCGAGGATATTTACTAGTCTCGATAATTTTCATAAATCTCATTCACGTCTGCATTCTTGTTAAGAGTCTGATAACGATGATAAATATGACACTTATAAATATTTCTAAGTTCACAATTATTTATTTGTTATAAATGATAATTAGCATACTCAAAACAGTGATATCTTAATAATTAATCATTGAAAATATGTATGTTAATATAAAATGTACAATAGAAACATTATAAAACATCATTAAATCATTAATAGAAGACATCAATAATATAAAAAAATCTATTAGCCACTGAATGAATGTGCTACTGTTCATCATTCTTATCTCTAATGACTCGGTAGTTTCAAGTCCCTTCCCATTAAGACCAGTAGAGTGAAGGATCATTTGCCTAGGGCATTGATTGGGTGAGTGACCACATTCTCCCTCACTGGATTATTGGAGCTCCCCAAGATGGGGGCGTGTCCACTTTAATCTGGGACGTCAAATGTTCTTCCGCTGATGTGGCGTAGATGTGGAAAGGAGAGTGCCAGCTCAAGTGTGATCCTGTCTCCTGACAGTGATTCAAAATTACTAGGCACATGGTGATGGGAGAGTATTTGTTAACCTTGAAGTACAGTCTATGGTTCACCCGTACAGTTATGTATGCATGTATTCATTCTTTTTTACAACAAAATTATTCATAAATAATAACAATTTTGTTTAAATAGTTAAGAGTCTCATTTGCTTGACTTAATTCATGTGTTCCTTTTATTAAATTAAATCATTTCACTAAAATAAAATCTTCAGGAAACAAAGAAAATATAATGAAAAATCTAAACATTCACTGATCGAAAGATAACAATGAAATAATGGTTACCATAAGTAAACTTTGAATCTTCTTTTTCCCCTCCAATAGAATTACGTCTCCAATCTCATATATCATCCAATTACTACAGATGAACAAATTTGTGAATACACAATTTTCTCTCTAAGATAAATGCCAATTCAATCTGACTTCAGGAAGGTTTCGAAATATAAGAATGCGAATCGAAAGTCCAGTGGAGTTGAATTCAGATTTACTTGATTTAAAATTGAGTTTGAAAATTTATTGAACGAAGGGATGAGCAGAATTATTGGATTCCAAGATCGGCAGAAGTTTAGAGAGTGGCACATAGAAAATTTAATTAGTAACTGATAATCGCGAATTTTGCTCCGCAAGAGAGCACCACAATCTTCTATATCTCTCAGCAGATTTCAGGGATTTCTAATTCTTTGATGAGACAAGCTGAGTCGCAGCATGGTTTGATACAAGTGATAAATAATTAAGGAAGCGGAAAGTGTTAAGCAGGGTAAATGCCAAGTGATATATAGAATCGGGAGAGAAATTTCCTCCTTAGCTCCCAAGGAAGGAATATATGGAATTGACGAGATTTTCTGCCCCAGCCGAGGACTGAATGATGAGGATCATTAATTTGAGTTACTAAATAATCTTAAGCAAAATTATGATCTTAGTGAAGAATCATTCATTTATCTTCTTGAATATCGAATAATTAAGGTGTGTACTAATATAATCAGATAGTAATATTAATACTTATTTCCTAGAAAGTTCTTTAGAAGTCAGTTCTACTTTATAGAAATTTGAAAGTTTCTATATGCGATTCAAAAATAATAATGGCACTGCTGTGTGTGTATATATATATATAATGTGCGCGTGTGTTCTGAGATCTACAGTCACACCTGGGTTTGTTTAAAGTTTCAGATTTTTATGAATTACCTTCAAATTTATGAAATTCCTACTATTCAATTTTCTCAAAGTTGTTGGCAAGTTATTATCTCAAAAATAATTTCGGCTGTGCTATTACACTGCATACAAGCTACATGTGATTCCGTATACCAAAAAAATGCATAGAAACAGGTTAAACACTGAAATTAATCAATTCGTCATCAATGCACCAAATAAAGAAAATTTTCACAAAAATGAAGCATAGATGATACTTCTTTGACTTTTCTTGTGTTCCAAGCAAAACTGTAGCTTCCAAAGGTACGAAACGCGTTACTGTTAAGACCGCAGAGCACGAAAAAAAAAAACTTTATTAATGATGTAAATAAAATTTTGTTAAGTAGCTTACTACTTTATATATAAATTAAACTGCTAATTCATTATAAAGATCACTAATAAAGTTTCCTATATAAATATATATATATATATATATATATATATATATATATATATATATATATATATATATATATATATATATATATATATATATATATATTATGCGTGAAACTCCATTGAAAAAGGTTAAAAACTGCTGAACATCACAAGTTCAATATATATATACACAGGGTGATCTTTTTTAAAGTGACAGTGTTTGGAGCACCCTGTAGCGCAATCTAATAGCCGAAATAGTGCCAAACTTGGTATTTAGACTAACCAAAACATGGGAAAAAAGATTCCGTAAAAAAGTTTTAGCTCCAAAAATCGCCGCTAGGGCATTTTGTTGTGCTTTACAATATATAAAATGTGAGAAAAGGAAAATACTAACACATACAATCACACTCTTAAATTATTAATGCTTATTTACAACATTAACATCCTCTATGAGGAGTTAGACCACATTTAATGTGTTCACCGTTCTTGGAAATGACACCGTGCATTCTGTGCACAACGTTCTCCACAGCCGCAAGTAACATATCACGAGGAATATCCCGCACTGTCTTTGTTATTTTGTTCTTTAGAATAGACAAATTTGATACTCCACCAACATAAGCGTACGTTCCGGTAACGTGAGAGGCATGGCCACTGGAGCTCGTTTACTTGAGCTGAGATTATTTGTCGGAACTGCCTACTATTTGCTTTTATAGCCCCTATTGCAGGCACTGTCATTGCACAACATTTGCATTTTTCTTTGAAACCCGTTTTTTATGAAAATTCTCATTAATTTAAACGATAGCAGCGCCACAAAATATCCTAACGGCGACTTTTGGAACTAAATTTATTTTTAAGGAATCTTTATATATATATATATATATATATATATATATATATATATATATATATATATATATATATATATATATATATATATATATATATATATATATATATATATATATATATATATATATATATATATTTGAGCCCTATTAATTGTCTTCCTTGAGATATAATTGTTATTTTATGACCAAAAATACAATTCATTCCAAATTCAAAACAACGATTCCTCCCACTTTGTAAATGTAATAATATAAATATTAACTAAAAAAAGAGAACGGATGATATATCTAGTAAGCTTATATCTCATCAATTAATCTCCTTTCGAAGTGATTGATTTCATCTCTATCTCATGTACCACTAAAAAGATTACTCTAGTAGATGAACTTCCAAAAGAAGCCAACCACCAGTTGATTATCGAAGCAATAAAAAAGGAAGAAATTCTCTCCAATAATTGGATTTCAGCAGCTCTTGAAGGAAACAGTGAAAGTGCTTAATTTGCTACCAGAAAATGAATGCTTGACTAGTCCTTCGTTTGGGAAATTGAATTTTATTTTCTTTCCACGTGAATTTGATCTGTTAATGATTCATGAAAACCGTTTCCTCATTTAATCAATACTACCACGTTCTACTTAATTGCAGTCTATATAGAAATTCCCCTGAAAAGGCATTATTTCTACCAGACATTTTAACCACCTTTTAAATACGCTTATCGACGAGAGCATAGCATCACTTGGCGAAACTTTATATCGGCGAGAAAATATACTCTTAAGGAGAAATTATGCAATTTCTTGGAATTTTAGTTCTTTGCTGTCTCAGCGGGATGAAATGATGGCTCAGCAAAATGATATTAATGAGATAGGATTCGGCTTAACCAAGTCATTAAAAGTTTAACCAAACAGTTAAAATATGTGCATTTCGGCATAACACTCTGAATGTTAATGATACCATCTCACTCTGAAATCACTATTAATTTTTACTACAGCTGTATATATCTTGAGGGATTTAATTTCAACTCTTTATTATGAAAAATTTAAATAACTGTTTGTGATAAAATAAACTGAGAAAAATAGCAAATATCCAAATCTGGTTTTCATGTTATGATTTCATTTTCGAATATGATAGAGGGTTAATATTATAAATTATAAACAAAAATATATATAAGTTTGTATTTATTATATTTTTCTACTTAAATTTGGTAAAGCTATATTAAGTAAAATTTAATTTAGATTTTCAACCAATATTTGTGAATTTGCTAAAAATTAGTTTCCGAGTACATGGTTTCAATGGCTGCTGCTACCAAATACATGCAACCTGTGTCGACATGTAAAGCGATATGGTTGATCCACTAAATTACTACTCCCCATTCCAAGGAAAACAAGCAAGGAAGATTTGAACTCACAGAGAATTTATTTTTAAAGCATCTTTCTTTTTCATTAAGAATCGAACCCTTTACTTTCCGTATACAAGAACGACGTTTTTTCGACCAGGTTGTTTTGATGTTCTTTAAAAGAGAAAGATTATATTCAAAAGAGACATTTTACTGCTTTATTGCAGTAAATGATACTGTAGAATAATTTTAATATTCGAAATGGAAAATCTTGGTTATATCTTCCGTTCCAGCCTTTACTGAACAACTGAAGTGGGTGGACATTCAGCTGTCTGCATGCGCATCTGTCGCGGTGCGTCCTTGCCAGTTTTCCGAAAATACACTTATATTGAAAGGGAATATGGTTGCTTATAAGTGATAAAGAAGAACCGAAAGGGAAGTACTTGATCGATATTCACAGGCCTTATCATAATAATAAAACTCAGTTGTTAAGATATACTCAACGCTGGGTCGAAATCTTCACTACTCACCAATAATATAACAAAAAACTAAATTTTATTTTCTTAAAATGTTTTAATGTGAAAACAGATGCTATTTGTGTATTCCATTTTACATATTCAGTAATTATTAAATAAAAATTCAAGTAATGTTATCAGTATTGAGGTACAATTGCAATCTCTGTCATTAATTTCAAAAATCATTGCTTTTCTACTGTAAAATATATGGCTGATAACACCATAAAATAAAACTTGCCCTCCATCTGAAAAATGCTACATTTTAATGATATAAACCGCAAGTAAAGAAACCATAAACTGCTAAAAGTTTCCATTGATAATCTGGTTGAGATTATCATATCCCATGATTTTGAAACGAAAACCACATTTATAAATTTAGGTAGATTTAAGAGTATATAAAAAATTTGTTTTAATACTCTTAACAATTTACAGAACTCTAAGGAACTTTATAGTTTGCTCACAGCCTGAAATTTTGCTTATCAGATAAACAAAATACTATTCACGTAATCTAAAACTAAAACGACTAATGATGTTTTTAAAATTTGAAATCTGATTAAAAATATGATTTTTCATATTTTAATTTTATAAGTTTTTATTATTTAGTAAAATATGTCATTCTTCATTTGCTAAAAGCAATTTCTTGATAAATGCATCATGCTTTATTTGATAAAAGTCATTTCTTGGTAAAATATATTATGATTTATTTGATAAATATTATTATTTGATAAAATATATTATGTTTTATTTATTAAATAGTGACGATAGTTATATTCTGTGGGATTATACCTATGAAACCATAGGATTTAGTAAAAACAAGTGGTTATGCAAAGAGCAAAATAATTTTCTTAAATTTGAGTTAATGATTTAGATTTATGAAAATTATGATTCAGAAAAACATTGATTAAATGCATTGAAATGAATTATTTAATTTAAAAAATTTTACCATTGTCTTGTAATCTTACAAGCAACATATTTCAATATAAAATACCGCGAAAAAATTAGCAGTATTAAATTATTTTTAAGTACATAAAAGTATGTTTTTAGAAAGGTAAAATAACACTCGAAAGATAATAACCTTTTTGAAAAAACATTTGCGGAAAGTGTTAATTATAATAGGAAAATGTAATTTATTTGATATGAATACAAACTACCTTTATATTCTTATATTTCCTTAAAATGTCTAATCACAATCACACTACAGCTTAATATTATTCCTTCTACTATTTGTGAGGGATACAGAAATATATCGAAGTATTTATGAATATTATTGTGGGGATCGTAAATGTGTTTAGTTTAAGAAAAAATATTTTGCCCATATTTATGTATAAATGTATATGTTTATATGTATAGTATGTATGTATAATATATTGCCTATAATCTTTTTCTTACATATTTATTAAATAACATTTATTACTTGCAGTATCCATGAGTTAGTAGAATAGAATCAAAATGTGCTACATCATTTTATCTTTCATTACAGACTAATTCTAGCATCCAATTTTGATAATCTTTTTATTTACACGCTTAATTTTAAAGAGGCTAGAAGTAGAAACAATTTTATTGGTGAAGGTTTCAAAACTTTACTTTCAACAACGTAAATAGTATCTTTCTCAACAATCATAATTTTATTGAAGCAAAGTACACGGATATAGAAAATTCAGTCATTTATACTATAAAATATTCATTTTTCAAAAATTATAAATAAGAAACTCCTTTCTTATGTGTTGCAAACTTAAAAGTATGGTAACATTTCTAATCTTTTTAGTCATCATCATGAAAAACAACCTTATTATAAATGTTCTAAAAATTAACTGATAATTGTAAAAAAAGTTAATTTAACATTTTCAGAATATTTCTCCAGATATACGAATGGATGAACTGATTTGTCAACAAAAATTTTCGATAAATTACGCTCTTTATTTTCCATGTAATTTCTGATTTTTATAATTAATAAAAATTAACTGATTTAATAGTTTTATTAAGTAACACCATAGATCATCCGTACCGGTGCTTTTGGAATGCCATATTCTGCATTTGTCCTTTAGCACAATTATTATTATACTACCTCAAGCTGATTTTGTACTCGAATTAGTTGCCTGATGATCTGAGAAAATTGTTTATCATTTTATTTATTCAATATATATTTACTGAAGACAAATTTTTGTATTCTAATTAATATCATAGCTATATAATCTTCCCTATAAAATACAAACATTTGAATACTATTGATTATAAAATAAGCTGCGACTAACTTCATAAGCAAATAATGCATTGAATTGGGTTACCAAAATCGCATGTTTCTTTGAGTTGGTGTTACACTTTATTACGTGTGTGCTTAACTGAATTGTTTTATAATCACAATTAACTTTATTTGCAGCATTTTTACGTGAGTCTATTTTAAGGTTATAAATTAAAAATCTGTAAAAATGTTTTTATTTCATGGTAATTTTTGTCAGCTATATGGCTTCAGGTGACCTAATACCATACTTCATTAGGAAGATGTTTATTCGTGTAATATACTAAAGGTATAGACGTCCCCCCCCCCCCTGGTACAATATCAAAAAATTTTTTTCGTGTAAGATGAAATCAGGTGGAATATATACTTTCATAAAATGGACTGATGGATTTATATAAAACAATGGGTTCATTAGAATGACAAGCATGATAAAATAGCATGACAGCATTTATTCAAATATAATTAATTTCCCAAAGAATCCTAATGGTTGTGCGTCAGTTTGAAAAATTTTCAGTAATTTGAAAGCTTTAAAAAATTTATATTTCTTAAAAAATGTTAGAATAATTCCTGATTGTTAAAAATAACTAACTTTTCATTAGTTGCATGACTTTAAAAGCATTTAAAATACTTTTTCAATAATTTTTAACGTTATTTTCATGGTTAATTTTTAAATAATGAGTCATTTTTCAAAAATAATTATAAAAATTTGGCAGTTCTTGTTAGTATTTTGATATTTAATTAGTCTTTTAAATGTGAAAGCAAATGAAATGGGAATGAATAAAATACAAAATAATTCCTCTTAAGCTCATGCGTGATACAAATAATTAAAAATAATGAGTTAAAAAATTATGCTTTATTCGTTTGATTTCTCCCATTTATCATGCATCTTCAGAAATTAAAGATATTTCGAGAAAAATTATGAATTGAGTTCAAATAACTGAAAACACTTAAAAGAACTCTGACTTCCACTTTTCTTTGTCCTTTGTCTAAGGAATACCATTTCCAGACAAAATGGAGCAAACATTTTCTAGTTTTTTCACAGGAGGATTTCGTTTTTTTTTACTCCGATTTTTCTTTTTAGAGGGTTTAATTAGGAATTTTTTCTTTACATTCCATCTGAAACAAAAATGAATTTTCCGCCTTTGATTTGATTAACTCATTTTTTTCTCAAGTTCTTGCTATATAAATCTTATAACAATAACAGTTTTTACGCTGCTTTATTAATTAGAGTCTCTTTTGATGCGTCATGTTTTTTTAATAAAAATTATTTCAGCCTTTTTTTTTTTTTTTTTTTTTTTTTTTTTCAACGATGCTAAGAAGGATCTCCTTATAAGCAATTCTCTTAAATGACAACTTGGTTCAGATGAGAATATTTTGGGGTTAATTTTTTCCAGACTTTTTGACAGTTTAAGAAAATAAATATTTTGTATTAAAATATACAATTATGTTTTTGATTGGGACCATGGCAGCCTAGTGATTAAGTCATCGGCCTTCCCTTCTGAATGATGGGGTTCGATTCCCAATGCCACCAAAGACCTACCGAGTACAAGCGATATACGTGCTCGTTAAATCTGTAGAATTTAAAGTGCTGTGGTCGGTCGTTGGGCAATTACAATAGGTGTAATGGTCTGGAGGGATTTTTTTTTTTAGCTCAGTATCAAATTTGAGGGATGATCCTTGTCAAATTTGTTATCTTCCGTTAGAGCGAAGTCAGGTGTAGCGTGATTCATCCGACAGTACCCGCTTCAATCTCCAGATGCCAGTGTTTTTCCGCAGTCACAGAAAGCGAATGTTTGAATTTAAGACAGAAATGTGTAGTTTTCTGCCATAGCTCCCGATTAAGAATTCTTACCCTCTGTAATTCTCATTCGATACACGTGCTTCTTAAATTTGTGAAGTTTGTTGGAAAGACTTTTTATTTTTGTCATTTAAAATAAAGCAAAATCCATACTCTGCTGTTCAGTTCATCGGAGGCGAAGCCAATCACGGCCATAGAAAACTGTGCTCGAACACAGCAGTTACATCTTTTAGACAAGGACTGTGGGCTCTGAATGCAATTTTTGAAAACTTTTGTTATACCTGCTTTTGAGAAGCGAGTGAGATTTGTTATCTTCGAAACAGGTACCCCTTTTAAACGGGAATGAACAATAAGCCTTTTATAAACTTCAAATGGTGAAATCTGTTATTTTCTACATTTACATCTGTTATTTTGATCTCTTATTTTCACACATTTATCCTAAAATGTATTTTTACACCTTATTTATTCTAGCACTCTGTTGATGTGTAATCAGCATCATAACAAAAATGTTCCTACTTCTTTCTTATCCAGTATATAAATCTCAAAGGTTACAAATTCATTGCCTAAAATGTGTATAGTGAAAAAATTTTCTAAAATATTATGAAGATTTAAGTATATTAGTGTGATATTAAGAATCATTATTTAAATTTCTATTCATTAATTATATATATTGCGTTTACGTTTATTTCTGAAAAATACTGATTCTTATCTCACTAAACTCGATCTATCTCCTGCAACAGTGGATTTTGGTTTCATCGCCGAGATGTTCAACGAATACCGCTGTCAAATTAGCTTTTGTGATCAAAAGATTAATGCAGAGTGGAAAAACATGTAAATTACTTCTTAATGTTGTTCAGAATACTGATTGGCTTCTAGAAAATTTTGAGATTACTCTGATAATGAAATGAATCAAGTGATATAATTAAGCTATGAAATATGTTCTCCCAAAAAAAGGAATTATAATCCTTTATTAATTAACTTTGAAATACTATTCCCTCACTATTAATTTTTATTTACATGTTTAAGTCAAAAACATAAAATTCTTTATCCTACACTATCCTATTATAAATTTATAAATTTGTCATTTTTTATTGTTGCATTTTGTTGAACATTTGAGATGCTGACACAAACTTCTTTTAAAATCCTAAAATAACACCAAAATTTTTATTGTAATTATGTAAAAATGAATACGGTAAAATTTGTGAGATAAAAATGAAAATAGAATTAAGTATTAAATAATTAATTAATATTCTCTTGAACATTTTTAGACATTGAATAAATTTTTAACATGCATTTAAGCACATATTATTTTATTCTCAACCAACAAACAAATATTTTTTCAGATAATTTTATTAAATATATACACACTTCAATTCTTTTTGAATAAGTAATTAATTAGAGGTTGTGTTGCTTCTTTTTTGTGGTTTTCATGTTCAAATAATAAATGTTAAAAAATAAAATTAAAGCACATTTTTAACATACTTAATTAACTTTGAAACTAGTATAGATGTGTTGTTTATCTTCTAGATTGAAATTACCTTTCTTGGTCTAAGCAAACTACAGAGAAAAATTTCTTTATTGTTAGTTATTTCTAAACTTTGAAATTTCAAACTTTCCAACTATTTTCCATGCTGATTAATTTTCTTAAATTCTGGCCTCTAGAATATTTGAATAATTAAAAGCGAAGATTAATTATAAACGCTTTTTTACTTTTCTCCATATGCATGTTGTTTTACTTCAACACTTTGAAAAATAATTAAATATACATTCTTATATAAAATATCTATTAATATATGTAACTATTTGAAAGGTCGAATTAATAAGAAAATATGTTTTCGTGGAAAAGTCTTTAATTATTCCTGACATAAAGAATAATTACATGTTAGTGTAAGAGTATATAGAAAAACAAATAAATTTAATTTCTTGAACCAAAACAGTTAACTTCATAAATAATAAATTTATTGCATTATATTGGATAATAAAAAAACAATATTCTATTTCAAAATTTATAATATAAATAATGTTATTTAAAATAAAATATGAAAATCTGTCATGTAAGATTTCAAACTTTTTTTAGAATTAATGTATTAAATATATTTGTAAAATTTTAAATATATTTTTAGAATGTTTAATATTTATTTTTATTATTTATATAATCATATGATTTTTTTTTATTCCTCAGTTTTAATATATATTTCAGATTGATACAAGCATTAAAAAATTGGAAGTAATTCAAGTCACTTTTTTACACACACTAAGAAAATTGCCAAGCAATTGATTAGAAAAGATGTTGCTTTAGCTTAATTAAAAATTTAAGGGAAAATTTATAACTTAAAATTAATTTTTCTAATGAAAGGATTACACTGATTTATATTTTCATTATATTTTATTTATTATATTTATATATTTTATTGTATTTATATATAATTTATCCATTGGTTCTTTGCAGTGAAAGTTTAAAGGAGAAATGAATAAAGCTTATTACTAGTTATTCAACTTGAAAAGTAGTATAGATTATTTGGCTGTGAAAATTAATGATTTTAAATGTGTAAGAGCAAAAATTACTTTATTCTAAATTGCAAAATATTTAAAATTATTACATTACTCGTTTATTATATAACTAAATTTTATCGTAACATTTTGCGTATATTTGCTGAATAACTTATATTGCATATATAAACATTTTCATATTTATTAATCCTTAAAATTTAAAATTATTGGATTTATTAAAATACTAGTAAATTGAGTTTGTTTTAAATTTTCATAGTAAGGATATAAATAATAAGATATCCCTTAACTTGAAATTCGATATTCCACGAGAATTTAATGCATCATATATTTATTGCAGTCAGTTTCAAAAATAATTGAATCAATCGATATCATTTAGATTAAGTTTTCCTTTCCTTTTACTTTTTGAATTATATAAAAATTAAAAGAAATAACATAAATTACTTATAAAAATATAGTGCTTGATAAAATTGTATTAATTCATTAGTAGAATGTTTTTAGATTTGCAGTCTGGTGCATTTAAATATTAAAATTAAACTACATTTCAAATAGCGGAATAAACTTAATTAAAATGTAACTAATAATATAAAAATATAATTTTTATATTATATAAAAGTATAATTTTTATATTATTTCAATAAGCACCTAGGCGCGCACGACGCGCACTTATTCATGTATAGTTCCTTTTATAATAGCAATGCTATATGATGTGACAGATAAATGACCCAAAGTATTCAATTAATTTGACTTTAAAATAAAATCATTCAAAGGAAAATTTTCAAATATATTTTCTAAAATAAGAAAGTTATTGAATTTAATAAAAAATGCAAGTTTATGTGGTTAATTAATACGTTTTCTAAATTAATTATTTTTATTTTTTGTTATCAATAAAAAATATAAATGTTTTATATTTAATATAGAAATTTAAATAGTTAGATTTTATTTTAATATAATAATTTTATTTAATAAATAAAATTTATTTATCAACATGTCAAACAGTGAGCAGATAATTTCCTCCAGTTACAACAAAAAGTTTTGCACATCAATTTTTATTATATAGATAATAAACTATATGGTCTTACTTTTAATTAGTTTAAAAAAAGGATAGACCTATGTATTTTTACGTTTATGAAACATAGTGACAAATTTCCAAATCGTCAGATATATTCCAAAATTTGTTTCAACTACCATTTAAATTACTTTTTTGGAAGAAACGTGCTATTAAAAAATACCCCAAAATCCTTAGGAAACAAGAAAATAAATCACTTAGTTTTTCGTTTTTCTCTATCTCTATAAATTAATTTTGAATGGTTTTCCCAAAAGATGCCGATGCTTTAGTCATCTGGAGACCTGATCCCTCTGGTGGTAAGAGTCGAAAACCAACAAAAACGATTTATGACACCCTCTGAGAAAACATTTTCTATCTCTAGGATGAGGAAGATACTGCAGCTTAGGCTTGTAAAGCAAATGAAAGAACAGGTGTTATCGTGTAACTTTCATGTTGTTTTGTGCCTTGTCAAGCCTTAAATAAGTTATTAGCAAGCTATAATCTTTTATGAGCCTAAAGTATGCTTAGGTAAGAAGAGAAAAAAATTACTATTTTCTCTCTCTCCTCACATAACTTGAAAGGATTTCTTTTTCGATTTTGTTTAACTTCTCTTTTTTCTTCAATTCATGTTCTGAATATTATAAAGGATAATTCATTTTTCTTTTTAAATAATTCGGTTTTCTGATTATATTGAAGATAGTTTTTCAGAAACTTGCACAATAGAAAAATATACGACTTTCTCAAATGCTCATTAAAATTTTATCATAGATAATATTTTTGTGTGTCGTAACGCTGAGGATTATGTACTTTCAGAAATGTGTCGAAATAAAATAAGCCTGCAATGCCTGCACAATTGGGAAATTAAAAAAACATTTATTTTTATTAATGTAGGAAATTTATTTAAATCATTTTTTATAAAATTATTAAAGAGTTTCTATAAAAAAAAGTGTGCCAAATGTAAAAAACTTTAATATTTTAAAATTTGTCAAAAGAAAGACCTTATCCCGTCAAATTCTCTAATATTTTTACAGTAAAATCAACAGAGAGCCTAATAATCTGAATAAAATCTTTTGAGTGAAGTTAAAATTATAGTCCGAATTGTAAAATACTGTAAATTATGTATACTTTTTACCGTACTTACGTATTATCGTCACCGCGGCTTTTTAAGCTAAACGAAAATAAGAAATTTTTTCCTATAATTAGAAAATTTCTTTTCAGAATTATAAGTCAATTTTTTGAAAGTAGAAAAAAAGCGTTCAAATTATAGGTTACGCGCTAATTCTACTTAAGTTTTGGAACAAAATTAGCTGCGGTGACGCTAATACGTAAGTACCTTTTTTACTTCTAAAACAAATATATTTGCTTCAGGTAATATACAACTCACTCACCACTATTATGTTACTTCAAGTTACACAATTAATTCAATAGTTATTATGTTATATAATATAAATTAATCTAATATATATATATATATATATATATATATATATATATATATATATATATATATATATATATATATATATATATATATATATATATATATATATATATATATATATATATATATATATATATATATATATATATATATATATATATATATTTAAAGTAAACAAATGATAAAATTGCAGTGAAATCTCATTCTAGAATTATTAATTACTGGAACAAAATTATTTTAAATAATGCATTTTCTTGTATAAAAAAGGTTATTATTTTTTGTTTCCAAGACTAATTTCTCTCTGTTGTACTTAAGGATCTGTTTAGTCTATGGAAATAAACTAAATAAAACGACCAGGCCAATTAACAATCCAAAAAAGTACAGGGAAATAATTTAAAGTCTCATTGCCGATGATTATTCAGTATTCTTTTCAATTTTCATTATCTTTGGTTTTTGATTATCCAAATAAATATTTTAAGAAAAGTGAATAACAAATCCACTTTCCATGGAATCTTATCTTAAAATAATCATGTATGAAACGCTCATGAGCTTTGGTGTCACATTTTAAATTAACATTCACAGTCCGTGAGTGAAAAGATTAATTATAAACAAAAAAAGCAAAAATTCATAATATATTTCTTTTTGTTAGTCTTACATAATAATAGTTACTTTAGTAAGAATTTCCTTCATTTTAAAAGTTCAAAGCCTTTTACAACAGCATTAAATGTATATTTTCATTTTTGCAAGTAGTGTATAATTACTTGAATTAATTACTGTATTACTAAAGTAATAAATTCAAGTAATTACACACTAGTTACAAATGTGCAAGTAATTATACACTAGTTGCAAATGAATATAATTACTATAATTACTTCATTGACATTAAATAAAACTGACAATTGATAATTCTCAATTGATGTCCTGTGGTATTTTAAATGTTGGTTAAATTATAAAAATTGGTTATACTGTTTATAATCAATATTTTCAACAACTGTTAGTATTAGATTTTTAATACTGTTACTGGAAATTGGTTGCATCGCACTTATTTACAATTCAGAGAAATAAAAGAAAAGTGAAATATGAATTTTATCTTTTTTTGCTCTAAAATGAAAACTTGATGATGGAAAAAAAATTTTATTTTGAAAAGAATATATGCAAACACAATTGCAGCCATACCAGCCAAATTCCTCCTAAATTCATTCAACATCATCTAAACCCTTCCGTATTTGAAAAATAAGGTGTAACTTTATTTGGAACTAATCGAATTCACCAAAATCCAAGTGAATGTATACGAAACCCTTCCGTATCGATTGTTAGACAGCATATGATGGAGATGGTGGAACACAAGACGGTTTAATATATGATGATAGAACTCAATTTCTGAAATTGGAACCCGATTCTATTAGCAATTCTGTCTCAAACTGCTCTCAGCAACAAAACTGGATGCTTACTTTATCCTTCAACTGCTGAATTTCTTCCTGAAATTTATTATGTTTCGAAATGGAGAATTCTGCCATCATTAAACCTAATTGACTAATTTACTTATTACTTTCCCCCTCAAGTCCATAGACTACCTCATAGTGTGAACTAGTTGCCGGTGAGGGGGTGTTCCTGGGCAGAGTGGGTGAAGTACGTCGAGAGAGTAATCTCCTGGTAGGGTCACCCAAGGCGTGAAGGCCACTCCACTATGTCCAACTAAAGCCTGGGGCAATGGAGCAAAGTCAGACTTCTACCCTTGGGTTCTGCCTTGTGGGTGCTCCAGGTACTCTGTACCAACAGAAGTTGCTCTTACACCCCACTATTTTAGTCTCTGATATTTGGATCCTCAGTGATAGCCGAAGCTCCATACAACATCTGGCCCAGTGGTGGCGGCATGGTGACATAACAACACAACTAAAATAGTACAACATCTTACTAATTTGAAAGCCAGTACCATAGTCTTCCATTGGGTGCCATCTCATGTTAATGTGTATGGGAACGAAGTTGCGGATCAGTTAGCCAAGGATGGAAGCCTACAGAATATCATCATTGGAGACTGCTTGTCGTCTTCAGAGCTGACCTCTAGAGTTAGGATGGCTATCAATGCTACTTTCAGGGATATCATTCCTACCCACGAATGGTATACATGCGAACATCCTGGTTCCGCACTAGTGGATAAACACAAGAGATGCAGCCAAATGGCTTTGACAAGACTGCGAAGTGGCCACCTGCTAGCTCACAGACACGTCTCTGGTACCAAGGTCTACCCTCTCTGTCCCAAATGTCGAGTGGTTCAGGATTCCCCATCTCATACTTTTCTGTGCATTGGGTGTGAGAGAGGAGACATGGATTTGAGACCGGAGGTGGTGCTTGAGAGACTGACTATTTTTGGATTCATGGGGCTGGTGTGATGGTACTGTCACGCTAGTCGGGGATAAGTAACAACAACAACTTATTACTTTTATTCATATTTTAATATGTATGTAAATGGGCGTGTGTGTGTGTATGATTAAACATTTAAATTGATTAAAATATGAAAATATGAATAACAAATATTATTATAAGAAGTAAAATAAAAGAAGAAAGTCACCAAATTTTATCCGAGTCCAAAATGATAAATGAGTAGTTTTAACATTCAATAAATTTACGTAAATTAAGTATTGTAAGCTTAAACTTACATTTTAATTGACTGGTTGTAAAATATAAAAAATAAATACAGAAAGGAACACAGCTCTCGTCACTTTCTTCGGTGATAAAATAGCATTTATGCTGTAACTTCACACCGCTTCCCGTACGATCAGACTCCTCAGTTCAAATTATCTTTCAATGGGTTGCTGGAGCCCCATGGGATGGGGATGTATCCACGTTATCTGTGACGTTAAAAGTCCTTGTTCAACTTGGATATGCAGAGGAGTGTGCCAATTCCGGTATCACCTCGACACCTGAACTTGGTTCAAAAATGACGATTTGCTTGATGACAGACAAATAAAACCTGTTAACCTTGAGATTTAGTCCAGGGCTCGTCTACACAGCTACACGTGAACTAATTCACCTACAACATAAATTTCAAGTGGATTCAAAAACAACTACAAATAACCCAGTTCGAGTTGGAAATCGAACCCCTGAATTTAGAATTGAAGAACAATCTAATAATTAGTTAATCATTCAACTAGAATAATACTCTAGAAAAGAAACGGTGTTTATTGTAAAGTTTTCGACTTTATTTATTTAAATACTAACTTCTTGTAGTTTCCCTTCTCGTGGAACTTGCTTCTTCGGGTGATGCTTATGAATAAATAGTCCGCTTGTTTGAACGACACAGTTTATTGAACATAAAATTGAATATATTTGCAATGTAATATTGGATGTAAAATATTTACAACCAACCACACGCGTCAGTTGGAGGAATGCTTCCCTCTCCTCTGTTATTTTGTATTTTCCCCGGAGCCCTCTGGCGAAGATGTCTGAACACTAGAACCCCCATGCAAGATTGAAGTATCTCCATGATACTTAATCTGACAATAGAAATGCATAGACGTACAAATACATGAATTAATCTAGTAAAGAATGGATATAGCTAATTGAGATACACAACAAATATATAATACACAATAAACACAACATTAACTGATAAACGGTGATAGTCATCATTAAAATGAAGATTACTAAATATTAATTGCTAATTTAAATTATTTTAAACTAAAAGAATTTTAACTAAGCAAATATGTAACAGAATTTAATAAGTATCTAAAATATTAATAGCATTAAACTATGCAAAGTGTAAAATATCTCCAAAAATTCTAGATAATACTCATAGAACATTTTACCAACAGAAAATTAAACACAACACTTATAATAATAATGGCATGCAAATGAACACTTAATTAATTATAACTCTTAAAGAAAAATATATAAAATAAACAGATAAGATTAAAAATGGTAAATTTCACATTATGAGATACTTTTTTTTTCCTCACTAAACGTGATAATGCGTCAGCGTGGGGCATTTTAACACCAGGGCAATGTTTCATTGTAATGTTACATTTTTGCAATGCAAAGGCCCATCTTTGCAGTCTAGAAGATTATGGAGCACATCTCATCAAGTAGGGTAAAGGATTATGATCCGTAAAAAATTCTATCTCTGTGCCAAACACATAGGATTCGAACTTCTTTAGACTCCACACAATGGCGAAAGCTTCTCTTTCGATTGGCGACCATTTTTGTTGATCAGGGGTCAATTTTTGGCTAACATATGCAACAGGCTACATGTTATCATTACATCTTTATGATAGACATGCTGTCACACCAATTTGAGAGTCATCAGAGTGTATCACGTAGTGTTTTCCTGGTATCGGTGAATAAAGTTGAGGAGCCTGGACCAATGCTCTTTTCAACAGATCAAACGTTTCATCATGAGTATCAGTCCATGGAAGCTGATCAGATACTCTCTTTTTAGTAAGTTTCGTAAGTGGTTGGGAATGTACTCTCTGTAATTGTTGTAAAGGCCTAGCACACTGCGAAGTTCTTTGTTGTTGGTCTAGGTAAATTTTCAATTGCTTTGGTCTTCTCCGGATCAGGTTGATGAGTACCAGAACCAATCAGATGTCTCAAATATTTTATTTTGGACTTCACAAAAGAACACTTTTTAAGGTTGACGGTGAAGTTTAACTCTGAAAGTCTTGTCAAAACTCTATTTAAATTAAGTAAATGTTCTTTCCAATCGCTAGAAAATATCGCTGTGTCGTCAATATACGCTCTTGAGAAATCTCTGTATTGATACAAAGCTTTGTTCATTTCACGTTGAAATGTGAATGAAGCATTCTTTAAACCAAAACACGTGACTTTAAACCGATGTTGATTTCTATGGGTATTGAATGATGTGAAATGTTTACTGCCTTCTTCCATTGGAATGGCCCAATATCCCTTTAGGAGATCTAAAGTGATTATTATGTTGGCTCTTCCAATAGACTAGATCAATTCAGTGGCTTCTTTCATTGGAAAATCATCCAAAACTATAACAGAGTTAAGGAATCGGAAATTCACACACAAACAAATTCCTCCATCCTTTTTATTGACGCAAACTATCGGATATGCTATTTCCAAGTCACTTCCTTCAATAAAATCAAGATTTAATAGCTCTTCTATTTGTTCATTAACTTTACTTTTAAGAGATTCTTGAATATGATATATCAATGATCTTTTTCTCTCTAGACCTGGCTTAGGTCAAATTCGATGAGGACCAATGTTAGCAACTCTTACTTTACCACAAAAGAGATCTTGGTGTTTAAGCAAAAGTTCACGTAATCGTTTCTTTTCAACTGGTTATAGATGATCAAAATCAATTTCATTCCAATTTATTCAGACAGAATGTGAATATGGCATGGAGTAAATTTCCCTAAATTCATGGTCTTCCTGAAAAATAACACTAACGTCCAGAGAACGAAGATAATATTTCCGTATCTTTATTTTTTTTTTGTTCACATGGATATGTATCACATTCCCGTCTGGTAATCTCACTTGATACGAATGCGGTGACACATGCTAAACAATTTCACCAGGACCAGTCCATCTTGCATTGATCTTATTGGTATAGTCAGGTATCAAAAGCACTACCTGTTCACCGACACTGAAGTTTCTTACTGACGATCTTTTATTAAAATAGTCTCCGTAAGCTTTCTGTTTGTTCGCAGCCATCAAAGACGCACTTTTAGCGGCCTTTTCCAGTTTTACTTTTAATTCTTGTAAATAGTCAACAGCTGACTGAGACAGGGTGGTAGATACTCTGATTTCACCTGCCCAAGATGATTTAAGGACAGCCAATAAACCTCGAGCCTTTCTGCCATAAAGAGGTTTAAACGGAAAGACACCAGTCGTGGTGTTTGGAACTTCTCGGTAGGAGAACAGCAAAAATGGTAGCTGAAGATCCCAACCTCTTGGATCCTCCCATCTGATGTGGTGCAATATATCTTTTAGCACATTGTTCATTCATTACATATGCATGCATTCCATGCATGCATATGTAATAAATGAACCATGTACTAAAAGATATGTTGCTAAAGATATGATACATAACATATGCTAAACATATGATTCATCTTAGATATGTGCTAAAGATATGATTCATGCATATGTATTGCATGGTTCCATGCATTATATATGCATGAATGGTATACTATTGAACATTTAACATTTCCACTAAGCCATTCGAGGGATCATAACCTGGAGATAGACACACGCAATGGAACACCTGGTCTGTACCTTAGGTTATCAGGTATAGCTCCATTACGTAATACATCTGGTGTGACAGAATTGTCACGAAATTTGATAGCAAAATAGAATTTCAATAGGTCTCTAATATTTGACATTAATAATTTGACAGAAATATAACATCAACAACAAAACATTTACAAAATTTTCACTATGGGAGATGACATGAGTTAAATATTGCTATAAAATTGTGAAAATAGATTATCCTTACACTCGAAGTAATCTTGGTAAAAATACAAATTAATTATCTTTATGATGGTCATAGCAGACGATATAAGTAGTTTATAACACAAATATGCAAGCAATATAATTAAGTTTAAGTAGAAGAGTATAAAACGAGCAAATAACTGGGACAGAGAGAGATTTTCGATAAGTACTAGTAACTCCCTCATGCTTTAACTGGGTCCTTTAATGTAACATTGCATTTTTCGCAATACCAAAGGACTGCATTGTCTACACGCAGATAGTTAAGATTACATATGCATGAATGGTATTCTATTGAACATTTAACATTTGCTGTAGGTGATAAACTGTAGAATATTTAAAGTATAACAGATTACAGTCTGCTGATTCAGTTAATATTTTGCAACAACTCAGTCCGTGCACTGTAGTTACCACGATTAACTACAGTGCACAGACTGAGCTGCTGCAAAATATTAACTGAATCAGCAGACTGTAATCTGTTATACTTTAAATATTCTACAGTTTATCACCTACCTGGACATGAGAACCTAGGACTCAAACCAATATGCCTCTGGAATTCTTGCATTACAGCATATAGACTATGAAATTAGTCCCTTGATCGCTGGCTATAATATTGGGTATACCAGTTCTCGTGAAAATATGGAGCAACGCCTCGCAAGTGTGTTTGCCAGATAACGCCAGAACGAGGTGCTACCTATTTAGAATTTATTCGTGTATTGCGATTATCGAGGGTATCAGATTGAGGTTTTTGATAATATGGATATATATGTCAGTAAATGATTTTCCCTTCTGATGCGAAATACATATCACATTTCTTTCCCCATTTGTATTGGTTTAAACCAGTCTTACTCTTGTTTAATGTTTACGTGAATCGCGGTTTCATGGTCCAACATCTGGTATAACTTATCGCTAACTATTAATTCTTTTAAAGCATTTAAATCATCTACATTTCTTAATCTACAATATTGCTCCCAATCAGTGGATAAACGAAATGCGAATTTCACATGTGTCTAGCCTGACATACAAAGAGCTTTTCAGAAATTTTGCAAGCAAATTAAAGGTGTCGGTTCATATTCTTTTAAAATTGCATTTTTCAGTTTATCATAATAATTTATTTCCTCATCTTTGACGTAAATTAGGATATTGACGGCCTTTTCTTCCAGAAGGTTTAATACGATTTCCCCTTTAAACTCCTCGAGTACACTTTTGTTTCTAAAAAACCTCTCCAAAGATGAAAAGAATAAATTCCAACCTTCTGCTCGTTTTGGAATCGGTATGGTTTATGTTCGAATACTTTGAATGTAACTTTCAATTGATTTGGGGGTACTGACGATTTCTCTATCATTATAACATTCTCGCGTAGCCTTCTATAATCTAGATTTCTCTACATTTATTTTTTCTACTTCAGCATCTATTTTGGCTTTGTCTAGATTTATTTTCTCCAATTAAATTTTCACTAGCTGTTCTTCCCTCAGCTTTCTATCTGCTATTTCGGAATCAGCGAATTGTTCTACAAAATCTTTATGAATTTTATAATGCGCACTGTTAATAATTAAATTTTTTAAATCAATCACTTTCATCTCAAGAGTCACTGACTCACCTATCTCTTCTGCAATTAATTTAAGATCCTCTTTTTTATTCCCTCTACATTATTTATTTCTTTTTTATCACTATTTGTTTAATAATTTTAAATAATTTTAAAGTGAGTAAAAATTTATCACTTTAAAATATATCAATTTTAACTACTCAGTGATATTCATAAAATATGTCTAAACAAGTGAAAAAGCAGAAAAAAGGGTTGTCGTCTTAGCCAGTGTAGTTTCCCTTCTCGTGGAACTTGGTTCGTGTGGTGATTCTTATGAATAAACAGTCCGCTTGTTTGGACGACACAGTTTATTGAACATAAATTTGAAGATATTTACGATGGAAATGGATGTACAGAAATAATTGCAACCGACCTCACGCGTCAGTTGGAGGAACGCTTCCTCTCCTCTCTTATTTTTTGTATTTTTACCCCTGAGGTGAGTGAGCGACACGCCCTCTGGCGAAGATGTCTGAACACTACACTTCTTTTATGACGATTTGATATTTTATAATGTTGACCTACCTAAACGTATTTTAGAGAGGAAAAATATCTAACTATTTCGTAAAATTGTTAACAATAGATAAAAATATTTTCTAGGCCATTTTGCTAACGTAATCCTAAAGGCATAGGTTGATTCACAAATGGATCTTGAAATAAATCATTGGCATCAGTTTTGCTGCATCGCTTTACGAGGCATAAAAAAGGAACTCTCCTTCAAAAGCTTCTACTGGTGTGCCCAATTGTTTGATCAGTGAAAAACATTTACTACAAATAAATGAGTAATTAGAAAATAAAAACACGTGAAATTCTCAGTTGAATTCCATTTTTTTCAAATATTTTAAGAAATTTACATAGAGATTAATCAACCCTAAAAATAATCAACGCTGGTATAGAACATCAATGCATTTACAGTGCAATACCGATAAAATTTTCAGTAAAACTACTAATCCAATGAAATTACATCTGCCCAACTCTCGTGAAGTGTCAATAATTTCAGGACTTAAAATCAAAAATTAAGCTTCCTTTCAAATTTTTATTAATTAAGGCACGCGTAGTTAATTAAAAACCTAATTAACGGTCATGCCACACTCTTTGTAACGTTGCCATTGTTAAATTAATTCAAGCAATGTAGCATTTTACTCCACAATTTTTCTCATTTCAAGAAAGAATTGTGTCATTTTTTCTTCATTTTTTACGTTACCGTTGGAAGTAAATAAAATATTTACAGCAACATTCTACATTCATATACTTAAAAGTTTCTAAAATTTAACAATATTTAAATTTTTTTTCTATTTTTAAAAATGTATCGTTTTGCATTGTTCAGCGAAGGCATTTTCGCCTTTCCAAATACTTCACTGTTCATCAATGCATTGGAACGCAGATGAAAGTAATCTCGACTTCAATATTTAATAACATCTTAAGTAAAGAAAGTATTCTTGACTTCATTTGTGATTTATTGATAATTAATCTATACATCAGATTCCATTTCATGATGGAAAACATCGTCATTTTTTCCCACTTTTAAAATATAATTTAAATAAAGTGCATCAGGGTAAACTATGAATTCATAGAACTAGATGTAAAAGGTTTAAAAGTAAAGCAACAAAGTAGATACAATCACCACATAAATTATTCAATTGAATAACTTAAATTCTTTACGAAGATATATAAATACTTTATTGATGTACAGAATGACAAATGGATCGATAGATAAAGGGCTCTGTTTTTAACGATTAATAAAGATCTATAGATCATTTTAAGCAATACAAAATTTATATTCGTTCACAAGCTCTCAGAAAACTTAATCAGTTACCCATCAAAATGGATTAATTTATAACATTGCCTCTGATTGATTCATTCTGAATCTTAAATGTAACTATAAAAATATAATTTTGTAATTGTAATTACTTTAAAAATGTTTTTAAAAAATAGAATTGTGTGAACCTGCATAATTTCTAATTCAGTTTTATTTTCAGTTTTAAATAATCAATATAAGAAAACCTTCCTTAAACAATAATTTATAAAGAAGGAGAAAAAATTTTGCATGAGATCACGACTAACCAATACAATGCTTTAATATTGAATTCACAGTTTAAGCCACTTACCAAATCAAATTTACCTTCTTTTATGCTTGAAATTAAAATAATAAGATTGTTGTCAACAGCAAGTGGCAAAAAAAATACAGTTTAAATATAAAATATCTATTAAATAAAAAATTAATGAAAGTTATATTTATGTCATTTTCCAAATAAAGCACAGTCGAAGATTTTGAAAATGTTCAAATACGACCATTCATATGCATTTAATAGTTTACATACTAAAGTTAGTGTTCTTTATAAGTTTCTACTAAACCTTATACAGACATACATTTAAATATACAGCAATACTGTAGATTTAAATGTGTCTCTATAAGTGGTGATATTTGCTGTAGATTTAAATGTAAATACATACATTAAAATCTTCTAAATATCACCAC
Source organism: Latrodectus hesperus (assembly GCA_037975125.1). Lineage (NCBI taxonomy): Eukaryota > Metazoa > Arthropoda > Arachnida > Araneae > Theridiidae > Latrodectus > Latrodectus hesperus. Next base: position 31,212,446 of record CM075851.1, on the reverse strand, counting down.
ATCTCAAACTTAGCATTGTCTAATTTCATGTCATTTATTTTGCTATCGATTTAGCTTTTAATTTTCATATCATAGGATTTAGTTAAATTTTTCATACATAATTAATTATTAATCTCGTATTTCAAATATCATGTTAAATTCAAATGTTATAATACAATGACTCGTTATAAATGCATAATTTAAAAAAATAAGCCTCGAAAATTTAAAAAAAAACATTAAACGCGCAAGTAGAAAAACATTTTCAAAAATTAAAAAAATATCCCTTAAATGATATAACAAATATTGAATGGTTGAATTAATAAAAATTGTCAAGACTTATATGTAAATTTAATGACAACCAGATAAAATTTAAATTAAATTACTACTGATTTGTTGCATACACAAATACAGAATCGCTTTACTTTCGTTAAGAAGGATGTTATTTTTAACTTCAACTAGGATTGTTGTTGGCAAGTTCTATTTCATTTCATTTTTATTCCGCTCTTTTTCGTTGTTTTTTTCTGAAGACTATTAGCAGCTGAAAATCAGGCTCAAGGGGCTTAGAAATGCGTGACCATGTACTGAAAAACCATGAGCTCACTGCAACGCACAGTGCGGTTAATAGTTAAGAATATCACGACGTAAACGTGACAGGTGCTTTAAAGCTCCCTAGTGCTTCAAGAGGTTTTATTTTGACAAGTAAAATTGTTGCAATTTTTTTTCTTTTTTATGATTATGTTGTAAGCATTTTTTTTAAATGGCTTTCATAATTTGTAGCCTTCATGTATCTTAAATGCCGTGATATCATCCCTTTTTTTATCTTTCTGCAGTGGGTAAATTACCCTTCCGCATTCTATTTTTTGCAGCAATTTAAAAAAATTCACCTGTATTTATGCAGAAAATTAATTTCCGGTGATGCTAATGAAAATGAAATTTAATGTATTGCCCATTTATTCCGTACAGTTTGCTCTTATATGTGAGATAATATTTCATTAAGGTTTAACATTTCATTATTCATTTCTTTTCATATAATTTCACACTGATCCCCAATGAATAATACAATTAATGCTCAGAATTAAATAAAATGAAAAATTCATGTCATTTTTACTGTCATACTCGACGTTATTTTAAATTAAATTCCTTAATGAATTGCATTTTTTATTTTATAGCTTGCAGTTTGAAAATTGAAACAAATACATCATAGCATTTTTCCTATTTGTTATAAATTAAGTGGAAAATGTAAGAGCAATTTTTTGTTTTCGAAAAAATGTTTTTTTTTGGCTCTTAATTATTTAAAAAATTTATACATCATAAATTTGATTAAAAAGAAATATTGTTTTATATATAAAAAAATTTATTTTTCATTGGTACTTGAAAATGCGTCAAACTACTTGCAATTACTAATTATATTATACTATAAAAATAACGATACAATAATTATAGTATACTTTACTATAATACAATTAGTGACTGAAACAAGTATAACTTAGTAAAATTAGCATAAAATATACTAACTATATTATAAAGTAATTAAGTATTTGAAATGGGAAATTTGCATTTAATCAGTATGTATGAAATTTAAGTAAACTAAATCATTTAACTAAACCCTATGAGAGAATAATTTGAATTAAATATTAGAGTATATATTAGTATTCTAAATTGTCGACCGATAGCTGAGGGGTTAGCGCTCCTGACTCCTGAGCTGTGGGTCCCGGGTTCGAATCCCGGTTCGGGCATGGATGTTACTTTCTTTCTCTGTTCTCTCTGTGTTTCTCTATCCTTTCTTCCGTGATGATGTATGAATATGGCCCACCCTATAAACGGGTTTGTGGTGGTATGACGCGGGTAACGCTATTCGCCTCTGTGACTTGGTTCACAGGTGCCCGCTGGGTAACGACAAATGAGTAGCAGTTTCTAGCCTTGTTGTGGCATAGGGTTCAACCCACAGGTGCCCACCGTTGGAAAAAAATATTCTAAATTAAAGCTTCGTTTATATAGAAATATAAGCTTATTGTTAGTGTTCAACTAGTTCATAAGAAATTTGGAATTTAAGATGGTTGAGAAAATACGCATTAAATTCTTGTGAAAAAATAGAGAATAGTTGTTCTGTGAAATTAAAATGAATTTTTAGAAGTAAACGTGGAAGTGTCATTTGTTGAGTTCTATGCTTTCAAAATCGAATATAGAGAATGTCGTCTCCTGAAATGACGGAGGAGCGGAGAAACATTGCTTAGTAGGGAAAAGCGTCCCTCTCTTCCTCGGATGTTAGTGACTCAAATAAAAGCCACCATTCTGATGAGTTTGCATTACTTAAATAAGGTCTGATGTTCTGTTATTATTGTGGGATTGATATTAGGAAGAGAATTTTCTTCCTCAGATCTTGACCTGGTCACTTGACATTTACTCAAATTACGTGATTATGGTCAGAGTCTACATTGTACAGAAATAAGTAACCGCAAATGTTATATAATAACATCCAACAAAACTGAAATTTTTATTCTAAAATAACAAAAAATATATTTTTTGTATGTCATTCCCTTTATTTTGAAACGTTCCTGTTCTTAAACTGCTTTAAATAACTGAACGTATTCAATATTTCTATTAGTTTAAAGGGATAAAAATTAATTTAATTAAAGTTTAATTAAGTTGGCTTGCAATTGTTTTTTTTTTAATTTAAATAATTCCCGATACTAAAGTTAAAAATTTCAATTATTGTATTAATTGTATCCTTTTTTTCTTCTCTACTATGTGATTCAGATTTTGAATATGCAATGAGATTTGCATTTTATAAAACTTTCAAAAATATTGATTAAATTCAAATTTCATGACAAAAATTCTTGACTTTACTTTCAAGTATATTACTTTTAGAATAATTTTAACTTAAATTTATGAATAATTTTCATTCATTTTATAAGCCCTAATTGAATGCAAATATTTTCCTTAAAAAACAATAAAATACCTAACACTCGTAAAAATACCATAAAAAAATTTCATTTGTTTTAGCCTTTTACATTCAGAAGCGCCAGTGTGAAAATTGTTTTACTGTTCAGGTATATATATATATATATATATATATATATAGAGAGAGGAGAGTTTATAGTTTTCATACCATCTCGCGGGACAATAAATTCCCATATAAAATACCTTCTTATCTTAATCCAACAGGTTTCCAAGTAAATATTTACTTTCGCCAAACATTTCTTGCTGTTTGCTGCAACATCATCGACAGTTTCAAATATAAACTACACATTCCGAATGTCGAATTTTGCGATTTTTCTACTTTAAAAAAACACAGTATTCTAAACCTTCAGCTGCAAATAATCGTTGAATCAACATTTCTTAATTTTAAAATTTAAATTAGGAATTTAAGGAAAAATTGTTTCAAAACATATATATATATATATATTTCATAACTTCCTTAGTTTTAATAAATAGGATCCTAAATTATATTTAAATTTAAATTTTATTTTCGTAACTCAAAATTTATTTTTAAATTTTAATCCGTAATACATTTTGGTCTTATATTTTATCTTCTCAATTTTTGTTAATGCATCTGAATTTTGAGTTTAATTTCTTGAAATACATTTGATAATTATTTATTTTTATTAGTTTTTGCATTAATCAATAGACCGCATTTCTATAAATATCGATTGGTCAAACTGTTTTAAATATTGTTACCATAATCTTAACATATGTGGCACGGAAATAAAAAAGTATTACATGTAATGCAAAATAAAAAACTGTACAAGAATGTATGAGAATTTTAATTAAAATTTGAAAATTTTTCGCGAATTTAATGAAAGCTTACACGTGATACACGCTGTTCAATATGTTTATGATGCCTTATGAAAAGTTGAGACTGCGTAAACACGAAATGATTATGGGAAAGGTTTCTTAAAATTCTACCTCTGCCAAAGATAGACATTCTTGAAGTCCAAACCAGCAATAAACATTGATTTTGATCTCACAGCAAGAATCCTCCGACCGTATCTCTAGAAATCTCAGCTGGATTTACGTCAATTGGATGCTGATCATTCTGTACTCTGCATTCAATTGACCAGTTAATCCAGTATCTGGATTGCTTCAGCTTCAAGCACCACTCCAAAAAATGTACCCCTGAGGATCTGATATCATCATGTATCTCCAAATGCAGATGCGTTGTGCATACGATATGAGGTCAGTATCTCGTCTAGGTATCTCTGGGACTTCAAACTGCAGTTCTAATTTATATATAGATCCATATTTTCATCTAAGCTGTTAATACCTGTACTTTTAATCCACTTCGTTTGTTTTATAGAACTTTTTTTTCAATAAAACTAAGTTGTTTTGCATATTTTAAGAACTATCGATTTTAAGACAAATTTAAATTTTCTCAAATGTAGAATTGTGGGTTATTATTTAAATAATAAAAATTGTTCTCTAGAATAAATGGGAAAAACATACATTTAATAAATCAGTAAAAGTTTCTGTTCAATTAGAGTTAACATTTTGTAATATTATTTGTAGAAATTCTAATATGAATGCTTTCTCTTTTTCTTCCGTTCCGAAAACTAATGGCACTATTTTGTTAGCTAGTGCCCAAAATATAATGTATCCATATTGAATTTCATCACATACATCTTTATTTAATATCATATATTTAATATCACCCAATATAAATAAGAAAAATCAGTGAACCATCATAAAACAGAACCTAATACATCACATTCCAGTAACATTAGCTCCCCGCTTCAACCGCATTTTTTATGGATGTAAATGAGACTCAAATATATATGACTGTCACCAATATAAGCCAAATGTCGACATGTCTCTGTAAAAGACCCACCGTACAACTCAGCTTATGCGGAATGGAGGGGGAAGAATTCCGTTTAGATCTCCCTTGAGAAGGAAAACACTCATTACGGTTAATGATTGAAACATTTCATCGCTCAAATATCGATATTCATTATGGAAAAATGAATGGCAAATTTAGGCAGACGATGTAGCAACGAATGTGTCTTCCATAAAAAACAGCGATATTGCAACCATCAAATGTGTCATTAAAATCGATTTTTTTCCCTTTTTCCTTTTTAATTTTTTCACAGTTGTTTTCTTCCCCGTTGGCTTTCGTGAGATGAAAATTTCGATTTCTGAGGCGTAATGGTCGCCAAAATTGCTGATTCAGTCAAGGCAGAACTTTTATTTATTTATATTTTTCCGATTTTTTGAGAGGGCAATTTTGCTAAAATTATCAATGTTCCCAAATCAGCTATTGATTTCAACGAAATGGTTTTTTCTATGCATGTATTTTTTTTTTTTACTATTTCTTGGCTGACCTTAGGATATACACCTATTCAGCTCTATAAGGGGTGAAGTTGACGGCCACTTACACTCTGGGGCACCCAGTGGGTTTGCCATCTTCACCCCGAAAATGAAACAATACATAAACATACATACACAAAGAAAGCAACATCCATGCTTGAACCAGGATTCGAATCTGGGACCTACTATTTCGAAGTTAGGGACGTTAACTATTCCACCATCGATCGGCGGTGTGCATGTAGTAAAACCACATTTATTGAGTGTGTAAGTAGATTTACCATCGTAAGCTAAAATAATCGCTCAAGTGTTATATCATATTGGACGAATTTAATAGCTAATAATGATTTTTTTAATATTTCTCATTTTATGAGAATCTATATTAATTCAAAATTTTAAGCAGCTCTAAGAATACTAAGGAAAGCTTTTTTTTAATTTTTGAAGAAATTTTGCATGATTTGTCACGTAACAGAGCACCAAAAATAAATTACTGTAATCTTGTTTTCTGGTTTTTAAATATTATCTGTATTTTTGTAAATTGCGTTTGCTTATCCCCTGGTCCTACGCATCTGCGTATACATGTGTCAGGGTGAGTGCAGGGAAGTGTCTCTCTTTGCGACACGTGAATGCAGCCCACCACCTGTAAGAAATCCTTTCGGAAAAATTCAGTGAAGCATACCTTGCAATAAGCCTTAGACATTTCTTAAAATATGTGTTCAATCAATAATAACTTAAGAACAATAAATCCAGTAAAGAAGAAATACAATAATGGTTCAGGGTAAAAAAAATGAAAAGAAATGAGAGAAAAAATCTCTCAGAATGGCCAGTCGTATCTGAATCCTGATCCTAAAGTGAGTTGGAAATGCATATCCCCAGTCAAATTTCGCTCCTGCATTCTGCGCAGACATGAGTCACTCATTTCAATGAAAAAAAATGATAAATAGTAGAAAACATTCCATCTCGACTTCTGGCACAGCAAAATATTCTGTCCAAAGAGTTATGACCCAATCTCTTTCAGGTGACGTCACAGAAGTGAGGCCTTAAGCTCGAACGCACTTCCACTCTCTGCCCATTGAAACGCTCTCCTCGACCGCTTCCACAGCAGGAACAGCTCCACCTTCTCAAATAAGAACTGATATTTATCTCCCACGTCCTCTGAGATCGTGGCTGAGTAATTTAGGAATACTTACCCCTTTCTTCATACCTACTCTCGGCTTGCGATGAAAATGATGGTTCTAAAGAACGAGTTTATAGAATTTTACTAAGAAAATCTCTGCCTTTTTTTAGTTTTAAGAAATTTTATTTATTATTGATACAGTTTAAAAACGAAATAAATTTTAAGTTATAGTTGTTAAATTCTCTGAAGTCAAGTTCTAGAAAATAAAGTAATTTGCTTAAAAAAAGTTAAAATGAAATTGATTTTACAAAAGGCAAGACTATTCACTGTCTTAATTAATTTTTATAATAACAAATGCAATACATATGCGGCGAAATTATTCATCTACTTTACTAATAAAGCAGTTATGAATTATCATTAAAATTGAGAAAATGTAAATGAAATTAGTTCCTAAAATTTATTTACTTTTAGAAAAATACGGAAATAAATTCAAGTAATGAGAACCATATACCATCAGTTTTTGCTAGAAAAATAAAATTTATAATGAGAGTTATTTTTTATTTTAAGATCTTAATAAGACATTCATCCTAATATAATTGCTAATATATAAGTACCCTAACTAATTATGAGAATATTTGATGCAATTAAAATTAATTTCTTGTTTTTAAGGATCCTTAATATGAAATTTTATGTCTAATTAAAATATTGCTTCTGTGAATTTGAAGTTAAAAATATTATTTACCCTCTTTTTAAGTATTATCAGAAACCACATGAGTACGATGCCTATAAAATTAATTGATAATTATCCTACAGTTTAAATGCATGTGTTTATTATAAAAAAAATTGAGACAAGAATATTTAATTTTACAGCAAAAATAAATTATTAAGTCATATTTAGAATTTTTTGCAAAATAAATATGCTAATTCATTTGTAAATAAAATTTCACATTTTTGTTAAATTTTTTCCAAATTATTTGTAAAGTAATTAAAGGAAAAAGCATAAATGTATACTATTTTTATAATGGAAACAATTTAGAAACCAAAAAATACAAATTTCACATTATTAAAGTCTTTTATATATCGCTACTTCTTTTTTCTATGTAAGAAAAATTCGACAAATTCGGACTAATTTGTGCATCTTATTCATTTGTATATATATATATATATATATATATATATATATATATATATATATATATATATATATATATATATATATATTTATTGTATATATATATATTTATTATATATATATATTATATATATTATGCTGATTGTGTTACATATATATATATTATATATATATATATATATATATATATATATATATATATATATATATATATATATATATATATATATATATATATATATATATATATATGTAACACAATCAGCAATAGGTTGAAAAATAATTTTCCATAATATTTCATGTGAAAGTTCGTAATTAATTTCTTTGAGAAGAAAAATAAAATTTGCAGACTTATTTTTGTATATATATATATATATATATATATATATATATATATATATATATATATATATATATATATATTACAAAAATAAGTCTGCAAATTTTATTTTTCTTCTCATAGAAATTAATTACGAACTTTCACATGAAATATTATGGAAAATTATTTTTTCAACCTATTGCTGATTGTGTTACATGTAATCGAAAGAAAACTAGTTTTACACATGTGAAATACTTTACATTTCTTAATAAAATTATTAATTTTATTTTTACTTGAAATTGCTTTAAACCAGTATATACACGTATTTATTCGGTAAATTTTTGTATTGACGTATACAGAAAATCTTAACCACGATGTATATGATAAATTTAAAAAATACACACCTTAAAATATCAAGATTTTCCTAAGTTTATTTACTAATAAGAAATGATTGAGTTTCTGTGTGCACTTGTGTCGAGTTGGATACTGAACATTTAATTTTTACTCCTTGACTTCCACCATTTAACTATGAAAATTTCTCTAGTAAGGAAAACGCAATAGAAATTTAAGATAAATTACATCAGCCTTTAGTAGATAAGCAGCCTACAACTCGGTATCAAGAATTTATTGTGCTTCCAGATTAGCATTTGAGAAATAAAACTTTCATTGTCTACAATTTGTTATGGGAACACAATTTTCTAAGCTTACTATGATTTATTCTTTTAAAATCTATTTGGAAACTCCAATCAAAAAATACTGTCCCTCATCAAATGTATTTATATAAGCATCTTAGTCAAAATAAAGCTTCTAAATATTGAAATATACCTCTTATGTTTCCCAAAATTACGCAAATACATTTTAAATTTGTTATAATTATGTTTATATCTTCTACATTATAACTTTATTTTTCAACTGACATTTCATCTGATGTATGCGTCCGATTAGAGTCACTTCACAGAATTGTAATGATCAGAACATTTTGTCCCTAAGTGTGTTTTTGATCTTTAAATCTATTATGATTGATCGACATGTGGTTTCATCCAAATTGGCGCAGGATTCATGAGCGGAGAAACTTTTCGTTAATTTCCCTATTTGTCTCTTTTGAAAATCCCTTTTCGGTTATGAGCCTAAACAATCACCTCAGCATATGTCCTTAATAGCCTGGCAACTCCAGTGTTTCAAAAATTAATCATGAATGAGGATCTGAAGAAATTGGAAAATAATTATGCGCTTAAAATACGTCCCTGGAAATGTATTAATAAAGGCATATTAGGCTCTGACTTTATAAGGTTATCATGTATTCTTGACAATCTTTCATTTATTTTTTGCTTTTTATCTGAAATTCTGACCAGACGGCGCCAAAAACTTGACAGTATACCTTTCTCCAGTTATTGACCTGCAGAATAAATGGTCCTGTGGGTATAGGACATTCCAACAGACACACCCTCTGCAAAAGAGAAATCAAATGGAAGTTTATGGTTGAAGGAATCGTAAGGAAAGGGGATGTTGTTTAACGCCGCCTAATGGGGGAGTAAATATCCATAAAGAGGTTAGGGAAAGAGAGATTAAAAAACTTGGGTAAGTTTAGGGCTGTCAAAATAAACTTACTTGAGTAACATAAAAAGATATACTAAATTTTTTTCATGAGATAAATAATATATTTTAATGTATGAATGTATTTACTTTTATAAAATTGAAATATGCCGAATTCAAAAAATAAACAGGATTTATTATAAATTTAAGAAATAAATATTATATTCATTATTTTCAATAATTAGAATTATTTGAAATTTAATATAAAATTGTTATTATTAACATAAAATTTTATTTTATGTATTGAGAGAGAGAAGTTTATGATTTTTTTGTAATTTTAAAAATTGTGCATTAAAAAAAAGATCTATAATTTTAATTATACTTACTGTTATAACTTAGTTTTACCATTTTTATATTAAAGTATTTTCAGTACTTTTAAGTTATTTATAATGTATACATAGAAATAACTTTTTATTTCCCATCGTTTTTCATCTTTAAATAAAATACCAGTTTTTTCATTTATGCATCTTGACTTTTTATTTTCTTGTTTTTTAAAGAACATCATGTAGCAAAGATGAAATTAGGATTCAAATAAGGCTCCGACAATAAAACTAAAATTTTATTTTCAAACATTAGAAAAAAATCTGAAGAAATATATTGTTTGACTTCCTTGCACATATAGCTGAAAATAATTCACATCTGAGTTAGTACAGACCCCATACAATACAATAGTTCACATTTTATATTAACCTTCTGTTAGATGTGACTTCAGATCCATAGTGTATTAAATATATTATGTATTATAATGATTTGGATATTGATTGGCAATATCTTAAAGAATTGCCTAGTACAATAGTTTAGTAATATATTTTTATGAACACTTTAGGCCTACTCTAATAATATTTTATGCAGCTGGTCATCTCAGAGTGTGTTTATGAATCGGGTAAAGTATTTTTTGACTTATTAATCAAAAAAGAGGTTTCATCATTGTTTTATTGCTGGAAATCAAAGAAATGAGGTCTGTTTCAGAATTTATAAAATATTAAGAGAAACAGTTAAGAATCCTATTTTATTTCCAGCGCTACACAGCAACAATATTGCAAGTTCTTAATTGAAAAAATAGTATTATGTATAGAAATAGTTAATCCCATCTTTTTATTATAATAGTCATGTGATTATCAACCATTAAAAAGATCTCAAGGCTTTTATTCCTAGAAATTTCTATAAGATAAAGGAAATTCCATAGCTGTGGAAATCACAATTAAACAGCTCCAGTTCAGCTAATACAACAGGAAACAACTTCCAAATACAGAAATCTCTTATACGTCAGAAAGACAACAGCTTCTATGACCTAGATAAGCATTCAAGACTGGTCGTTTTCACGAACTTTCCTTTTATGTCGAGCGGCGGTATTTATACATGACTTGGCTGGAAAATCTAAGATTTTAGCCAAGGTTTATATAAAGTTCTTGACCATCTTGATTAATATTGGTCCTAGAGCTTTGGGGGTGAAGTTCTTCAGAAATATCTATTTTTTGCCAAAATGCCTCAAAGACGCCAAGAATTTCGTTAAAAGCTGGCCAAGCCATCAATCACCAGCAATGCCGTTTTTAACGTAGAATATGCCTAAATTGTGAATTTTTGGTCAAAATCTGAGTATTTCAGATCTGTCTAAGATACATTAAGAGAAATAATCTTTAAGCATTTGTAACATTATATATTTGTGTGTATCACAGACCAAGTAGCAAGGTAAAGTATTGATCACATATTAAATCATTAAACTAACTAACGTATGCCATATTTAAACTATTTTATGTGCATTTGAAACATCGTTGGAGATATTACTTCATACTGTTCTCCATATTTTGGCAGTTAATTATACGACTTAACCATGCTTTGTAGATGTTGGTATCAGACTCGATTACACACTTTCATCCATGGCTATGAAGCAGTGATATTCATACCTCTTGGTAATGACGTCAAGCGAAAGCTTCCTCATTTATTGGTTATAGTTGTGTCCTTTCTTATTAGGTCACTCCACAGAAGAATGTTTTTTAGCTTTTTTGTGTAATGTTTGCATTTTATAATTAATTTCAGGAATATTTTACGGATATAGTTCTAATTTAGAAATATAATATATAAAAAAATGAATAAGGACTCAATGAAACATTTTGTGCGTGTGTCACCTGATATTGTACAAAAATAATTAAGTGTATAACAACTAACAAACTGCACTTTAAGAGTTGTAATCCGTCAAAACAAATTAAGATCAATAAATTTATTTAAATTTTTAACAAAATTAAGACTCAAGTAAATTAAAAACTGCTCATAAGCGCTATCGAGTTTTATTTATTGTAAATAAACTGTAAAAATCTAACTCTCAGCTTTGTATGATCATGGCATACAAAATATCTTGATTCTAACATAATTATATATCATGACATTCATCCTCAAACATTATTTATAATAAAGATATAAATAGTCATGATATGTGTGCTAAATAACTTGGTTCATTTAGTTCAACAAAAATATCCTGATTAAATTAATAAACAAAATTTATAAATTCCTCACACAAAGTATCTTTATTTCAGTTATAAATAAATTTTCACACACTAATCGAAGTTTCTTAGTTACAATAATACAAGGTTTTAAAGTTTATTTGATTTTATATTCTAATTTTAAAAGAAATTCTCAATTTTTTAAAAATTCAAAACTATTCTTTTAAAATTTACATTGACAAAAAGTATTTGTCTGCTCAAATTTACAGTATAAATAATCACACCTCAAATTTGGAATTTTTTTTAAATATGATACAATAGAATAATTAATTTAAACTTACTAAAACATTTACACAAAATTCATCTTAAAACATTTTTAATCCCATATCCTTACAATTCCCAGTCATAAAATAAAAAGGGAAATTCGCTGAACCCATCAGGGGTACAGACGATAACTCTTTTTCAAAAAGGGAATTCTAATCTCCAATGTTACTGAAAGCTTCAGAAACTTTTCAACTCAGGAAAATGATCTTGATCACCTGACGAAAGCAGTCAAAAGAAAAAAATTATACACTCTTCCTTTTTCAGGCGAAAACTTCCACGACCCTAAAAACAAAAACTTCAGTCCCGGAAAGATTTCCCTCCTCCTCCGGAAGTAACACCCGAACCAGCAAAAAGTGCCAACGTGATCCGAATATGGAGCAGGCGAAAATGCAATCAAGGACAAAAAGTGACTCGACTGAGGGAAAGCACCTAAGGAAGTTTTTAGAGTTCCACCCCTCTTAACGTCCTATTAGAAGAAGACTTAAAAAGATAATCCAGCCTTACGTTTCTCTTTTTCCCTCCTTCTTCGCCGATTTTCTCCATCTTCATCTATTTCCCCTCCCCATCAGCTCCCTCAGCCAGTGATAAATGAACTGTCGGGATTTAAGATGGTGTTAACTATTAGCTGATTATTTCCTGATCCCGAAAATTCCTTGATGGGATCAGGAGAAGAGAGATGAATTTTTTCCTTTGTTTTTGGAATTTGGAGCTCTTTTATGCCATCAAAGCATTCGCTGCAGTTTCGAAGCTTTTTACAAAATTCCTTAGTTAAGGATTCCTTCTTATTCGAATTTTAGACTAAAAATATGCTTTAGATGGCATTGCAAAAAGAAACAATATTTTCTAAGAAGTTTGTACATGAATTTATTTAAATAAAGGGAGAAATGTTACAAATTCTACATTAATTATTATTTCTAATTAATCTAAACAATTTGGTTTTCCGGAAAGCAATTTCGTTTTACCTACCTGGATTAGTTTTTTGATAGTAGAAACGAACAATTTTATAAGTGTGGAATCATGCTACTACAAGAAAAATGGCAGAAATTATGGGACCAGAATTCACAACATAAAATTCAATAAAATTAACTATACGTTTTTCATAAAAAACGAGATTACATTCCAAATAATCCAATAAATGCTCTCTAGTAATTAGTTAGAAAAACATTTTTAAACTTGATAAAATAGAAGTCCTTTTTAGTCGAAACTCTCGGGTTAAGATTCCAGGCACTGTGTAGAACATTGGAAAGTAAATGCTGCATGCATGACCCTCGAAGTGGAAGCTTGGGAGTTTCCGGATTTCCGCCGTTAAAACAAAAAAGATTATACGTCCCCCTATCTATAAAATATAATCCCTTCAGACGTCTATTTACGCGGTGTTTATTAAAATCCATAGCAGCACTCTCACACCATTTGGTTTTCTACTATCTGACACAAAAAATATTGATGTTATCAAAATTTGGAAAAATTTATTCATTTGCATCAATCCGTACGATGAAAAAATTATTTCCCGTAACTAACAAATGGTGTATTTAGAAATTTCATCAATTTGAAAATTAAAAACACTTCTTTAAGCTTTTCCTATTGGAACACTTCAACTGTATATTATCCACTAATTTTCATCTTTCTGCGTTTAAAAAAAGTGTTATACTATATATATATATATATATATATATATATATATATATATATATATATATATATATATATATATATATATATATATATATGTATGTATATGGGTTCTCTGGGTTCATTATCAGGAAATGATAACAGATTTAATTTATTTAATAATGGTTTTACCATTACATACAAAAATTACTATGTACATATTTACAAATGAATATCAAATAACAATCTAACATCCTTTTAGTTTAATTCAAAGTTAATTATCAGTTTATACGTCTTTACATCGCTTCAGCTCGGCTCTCCTTGTCGTTCTCTCTATCTCTTCTTCTTTGCATGTCCGACGGCGAAAATGTGAAAGGCCCTCTGGTGGCGCTTTCAATCCCCCACAAATATAACATCAGTTTTTTTGTAATATTGTTTTTGAAGAAAAATATTTTTTCTTAATTAATAGTACAAATTTGCTAGAAATGAAAACTTCCTAAAAAATTAGCGTAACTGTTGCATGCAAAATTTAACATTATTCGAAATAAAAATTTAAAGCATTTAAAAAATTCAAAGAGAATTTTAGATATAATTCTGCTATAGTTTTAAGCAGTTCTTATATCAGATGTCCATGAATATAATGTTTAGAAGCAGACATCAAAACTTTTACGATAGTTTTTTTAGGTTAAAACATTTATGATAGTTTTCTTAGAATTTTTTATTTCGAAATAGCTATAGTTAAAATGTACAGTAAATCAAGAAACTCATAATATTTGTAAAATAATTTTCAAATTATATTTTACTGAACATAGACATCAAAAATATTGAAAAATAACTGTAAAATATAATTCATAATTTTTTTAATGTAAATCACTTTTAAACAATTATAGTATATTTTAATTTCAAATGGATAGAATTTTTCATTTCGATTATTATGAATAATTTAGTAAAGATAAATTTCTGATATTATCTTTATTTCTCATTTCGAATAAAATATTCCTAGTTAAACTGAAAGGGCAGAATTTTTTGGGAAGGATAATATAATTTTTCTTCAATTTTAGCCTGAAATATAATTTGAAAAAGTCTTAATTAAGTATTCTAAGTTTACATAAATATTTCTCCCTTTTTAATTAATTAATCACTTAATTTTTTAAAGAAAAAAATTATTATTTTGGAAAATATATTTTTTTCTTTATAATTTATCGTATATTATGCACTAATAAAAATATTACATATGATTACAAAAATATAAGTGTATATTCTCATTTTTTATTGTTTCACATATTATACATTGTATGATAAATAATATAATTTAGTATATATATATATATATATATATATATATATATATATATATATATATATATATATATATATATATATATATATATATATATATATATTTATATATACATATTTAAATGTAACATTAATATATATTTAAAGATTTAATATAATCAGGATTGTTTTCATTAACTTCTCTGAGTGTTTAATAATTTTTATCATTTTTTTCAAAGAATTTAAATAATTTACATAATTATTTAATTAATTTTTTTCACTAAGTTTAGTTAATTTATGTATTTAAGGATTTACTATTATTGCATGACATTACATGATTACTGACTTTTCAATAAAGTTAGCGAAGGACTGAAGTTATATACAATTAAGTAGTCATAAAGTGCTTCTGACTCCTTCAGTGTATGGCAAACGATAAATATCCTCTCATTGAACTTCGCAATCCGTTCGCTTTCACCCTCCTAATCTTAGGACAGAAGATAGAATTTTCTTTCCTCTACCTCCCTCCCTCCTCTTAGCTTAATCTTTTCTTTAAATACCACTCAAGAAAGAATCAGATATGATAAAAGGATTTAAAAAAAATCTTATGATTCATTTGGGAACGAAAGCTACTCTTAATAAGACTCGTACCAGGTAATATACTTGCTTTTCTAAATTAAGTAGTGATAACTAACCAGTTAATATAATCCTGTTTTTACCTTTTCTAGAATATACACCCGGGAGTATAGATGGGAAATGTACTTTACAACTATACTGCTGTTCCCATATTCTATTATCTGGCTTAAAATTGTAATGTGTAATGAAATTGTTCTAAATTACTTGTTTCACTGGTCCTTTGTATGTAATTCAGCCATTATGTTTTATTTTTCTATCTATACAACATTTGGTAGGCACAGAGCGAAATCTCCCCTACGTTAGCATTTGTTTTCTCTCTTTTCCCCTAACCCTTAAGTATCATTTGCTTTCTAAATTTGGAAATTAATTCTCGTTGTTCCTTCGTTAATAACAATTTTGTACCCAAATGCGTTTTCTACTCAATTTTTCACTCATTTTATGCACTTCAAGTGTACTTTCCAAAACATAAACGTTTAAGAGGAAAACAAAAGAATTATATGATTTAATTTATATTATTTAATATATTATTTATTTAAAAATTAGCTATTCAATGTATTTGTACATATGTGTTGCAAAGTATATGTAACTATACTCTTTAAATTTCACAAAGTACAGAAGACGATAATAGGAAGTAATATTTGAATAACGAGAGAAATAAAATATCACACTTATTTTCGGAAAAAATCAATGCTATTTTATTCCAAATGATATTTGCCATTTACTAATGTATTTTTTAATAAATATCCGCAGTATAAGAATCAGGAGGAGACAAAATCCCATATTATTTTGAAACGGATAAAATTCTGAAATTTTTATATATTCAGTGAGTATATACAACATAAAGGGGGGGGAATTTCAGAAATAAACTTCCAACAACTGATAGATCAAAAGCTAAGATATTTATCATACAACCCGCTAAAAATAGACAGAAAAATCAATGGGAAACTTCCCTCACTTTGAATTCCTTAAATTTAAACAAGGAATGTAAGCAAAACACTTGATAGTATAATTATAATTGCTTCGATTAAACCTAGTTATAAAATATAGGATTAAAAATCTGCCATAAATTTAGATTTCTGATCTAAAAATACTTTTGTTAAGGTTTGAAATTTTCAGGCATTATGAATGCATGTACTATTACTTATAAAATTTAAAAAAATACAAGAGAATTAATTTATTATACGATATTAAAGGAAACTTTGCTTTTAATTAATCTTAAAATTCTCAACAAATTTCATTGCACAATTTCAACTATTCCTTCATTAAAGAAAACTTAAAATTAGCAAACTGTTTTACGCCAAAAAAATAGAAAAAATTTATAATTTGCTATCAATAATCTTTCAGTATTTTTTTTTTTTGTCATTTATACGCAAGTTTATGGAAATAAATAACTTCTGACATAAAGCTGACAAAACGTTGGAGATTAAACTAAGTGTTGGAGATTAACAATGTAATATTCAATGCGTTATGTAACTAATGTACTCATATTTTTGAATGACTACTAACGTCATATTTTATAGCATTCCGTCACAAAGGAGAAGTTTTAAATACATACTAATTATGATTTTCACAGAATTGCAATTTTTTCCATCTTCCTAAATCATAAAATGATTATGTATGCAGAATGCATCCATAAAAATAATTATTTTAACAATCCGAATAATTATCGTCGAAAACTAAAATTATTTAATGTAGTTAAAATTATTGCTACAAAAAAGTAATAAATGAAGTAGTTAAACATACATAAAATTTTAAGATTATGCTTTACATTATAGATCAATAGTTAAAATGGGTTAGCTGAGCACATAAATTTTATCATATGTTGTTATCATATGTTTATGATGTTGACAAAAAATAACACTTGTTCATAATTATATTTAAAATAAGGGTGAGTAACAATGTGAAAATTCCTTAAAAATAATAACAGGATCTAATTATATTGTAGATGAACCAAGAAAATATTTGATTTTGAAAAATTAACTGTCCTCTATATCAGTTATAATTACATATGTCATGTTCTTAAAATGCTACGTTTTATTATTAATTCTGTTGCCATCAAATTTAATTTTGCATTCTTTCAGACGCAAAATCTTCCTTGGGTCGCATGTCTCATTGCCGTTACTGCTTTCGTCTGCTATGTCAACAGCTTGTCCTGTGGCCTCGTCTTCGATGATCGGCCCGCCATCATCGACAACATGGACTTGAGGCCCCAGACGCCTCTTTCTAATCTCCTCTTCAATGATTTCTGGGGCACACCGATGCAGAGGGTGAGTATCGTTCAAACGAATTACTTTTCCATTTAAGGTTATACTGATAATTGCAAGATTAAGGTAATATACTAAAGAATTATTTCTGTGAAAAAAATGTTAATGTAGAAATATTTTTGAAATTAATAATTTTATGTTATGAAAAATGTTGCATCTAAAATTTGAAAAAGTTCACAATAGCCTAATGATAACAACTATTGGCAAATTGGTAACAAAGGTGATCCCTACATTTCTGATTTCAGAAAAATAAAACAATCCAAGGAAGCAGTTCAAACCGTTGAGTAAAGAATAATTCTTCATTATTGGATTCAACGTGTAGTCACACATTATTTTTTTGGAAAATCGTTGATGACAAGTCCTGAACCTATTGGAGGAACATGGGATTCAACATCACAGAGATGTTGCACTGGCTGTCTGGTATAGTTACAGTAGCATTTTTCCCTATACCTATCCCTGAGTTGGGCTCTACCAGTTAGATAGAAGTAGACAGGTGGAAGTCTTCGTAATTCAGAAGTATTGATCAAACAGAAGATCCCCAATACTTAGGCTGGTTTCCTCAGAGGTATCATTCCCCATGGAGGATAATGCGAGCCCGATATATTTAACGTACCACATCCACCCTTAACGAACACGACCAGTCTTTGGTTGGGTCGGAAAACAATCGCACTACCTTACGATAGCAAGAACGATCGTCCAAGCCAATCGGGTCATCGCGTTTCTAAGTCTGTTTAACATACCGGCTATATATATTGGATTTCACTGAAGCTTCAGTGAAATCTAACACCACATCAAACCATGATACTAGATGGAAGGTAGTCATAATGATGCATAACGCAACAATTTAGCAGTCTTTCAAAATATTATTTCCACACTCAAATCTGAATAACGTGGTGTTGCAGGCAAAAGTGGAATTCGTCATTAAAGACCAGGACATTTCATTCCGCTTCATGTTCATCACAACGTTGGTGATGAAAAGGCCAGAAATATGACACCCATATCGAGTAATGACTCTGGATTTCAACTCGTTGGAATCAAAATTAAAAAATATAGTCGAAGTTCATTTTGCATCTGTTTGAGAAACCGTTTTCCATTGATTCAAGCCATCAACAAGGTGACAATAGAACAGAAAAAAAAGCAAAATGTAAAAGACAAGACAAAACATCCCCTTTATAGCTCGTTTGAATCGGCAAGGAATACTTAAATTTTTTCATTTTTTATATTTTTTCAAGAATCAAAAATATCTGTAATGCATGAGATTGTTTTAGTATACTTGTTAAAAAACAACATAATTAACCAAAATTAAATATATGAATCAAACATTTTTTGCTACATATATATAACATGCAATTAACTTATTCAAAAGTAATTTGCCAGTTATTTATTAAATGATTTTTAAAAAATGAGTGTGTATATCGTTAGAATAGTAATCTTTAAATTTGAAAGGAAAAAAACAAGTTCAATATTTTACTTTTTTTTGTAATTTAATTGTCCGACCCGATTTTCCTACCCAAAGATTTAAAGTTTAAATATCATCAAATGAATTTTTCAATGCATTTTGAAGATAAAGTCAACTTGCAAATATATATATGTAACTATAAAATAGTTGAAAAAATTGGATGATGTTAAACATATAACGCTATTATTTTCTAAACACAAAATTCTAAATCAGTAAATTCATATTATATATTAACCATCAGATGAGATAATATAAACAACAAAAAAATAACATAACACTGACTTATATTAGGTTGGTGTGTATGAAATGTCGGATTCTCTTTACATGCGGACGTTTTCCTCCTGTTTTCGTTATACTTTTGTATTTGGCATAACCTCATTCATACTCGTATTGTCCATTGCCAGAGACTCATTTCAGCAAAATAGGTTTTCTCGAAGGTCTTCCCTTTTTTTATTTCTTTTGAGTTTATTGCCGATATGAATTCTGCCGACATTCGCGTCATTTTCTTATATGAGTACAAACTTGGTAATAGTGCTGCAAAAGCTGCACGCAACATAAACCAAGCGTTTGGGAGAATACGGTTAACGATCGGAAAGTGCAGCGTTGGTTCGAAAAATTTCGGACTGGCGATTTTTCACTGCAAAATGAGCCGCGCGGAAGACCCAAAACGTCTGTGAAGAATGATGACCTGAAGGCTCTAGTGGAAGCGGATCCAGCCGTATCCACGAGGGAACTTGCTATCAGGATGAAAGTTGACCATACAACGATATTGAGACACCTTTCTGAGATTGGCAAGGTTAAGAAGATGGACAAGTGGGTACCGCACGCACTGACAGAGCGAAATAAGCTGGATCGGTTAAACGTATGCTCATCATTGCAGCATCCACCATATTCACCGGATCTCTCGCCGACCGATTTTCATTTTTTCAAGCATTTAGAGCTGTTTTTAAGGGGCAAACACTATGAAAATGAAGACAGTCTAAAAAACTCGATATCAGAGTTTATTAATTCTAAAGACCAAAATTTTTTTAAGACAGGCATCTACGCTTTAAAATCTCGTTGGGAGAAGTGTATTGAAGCGAATGGAGCATACTTTGATTGAATAAACAGCTTTTGAAGAAAGATATGCAGTTTTATACAATCACTTAAGAATCCGACATTTCATACGCACCAACCTAATAGTAAACTACAGGGAAAATATAAAATATTAAGTAAACTAGTAAGCTAAATTATATATTTAAAGTAACTAAATAGTAAACTAAATTATATATTTAAAGTAACACATACACACAATTTGAAATATTGCTTTTCTATTGTTTTTTTTTTTTAAATATATGTTTAAGAAAAATTAAATAAAAAACAAAACTCAGTCAAATCTAAAATAAATATTCCTAAATGCATTGAAAGCTCTTTTTATATTTTGGTTTGTCATTTGGTTTTAACTTGCGATATTCGAATGGAAGGGCTTCATCGCCAAGGCGGAATAGAATGGCAGAGAAAAGGGAGAATGAAATCGAAATCTACGACGAATTGATAGGGAAGTATTTTTTCAAGTAAGAAAAACGCTCTTTAAATACACATAATCCAATCACAACAAAGAACAGCTTTCCGCTTGGGAGACAGAAAAATTTCTGTGAGACTAATACTCCGACTAATGGCATTTTCAAGAGAGGCACAAGCGATTTTCTGTGAAGTCTCGAATGAAACGAGATTACACGAAGCTTAAGCGAGAAGGAAAAGTTAAAAAAAGGAAAAAGGTATGTCAGTGTATGAGCACAAACACACACAACATTCTTTAAACACATTATTAATCGCTTTCCCAAACTCACCCGCAAGAAAAATGCATTAAGGAAGCGAAATCTTTACGCCAAAGCGGTATTTCTTCTGTATTTATAAAACAATGAAAAGGAATTTTCCCTCTTACGATAAAGATGACAAAAGAATTCTGTGACATTTAAAGAAGTACAATGTAGATTTTAGAACGAACAGCACGTTTAAAGGTGAGGAAAAAGAAAATATTGAAAATGTTCTTTCTAAAACTTGTTTTCGGTATGAGAAACGAAATATGCAGCAATTATTAAAATGTTTCTTGGGTAACTTATATCTTAATGTTTCAGTTTTGAAAAAAAATGTTCCCAACAATTGCAATAATCTATCATTTTGACACTTGTCACATACGCTTAGGAACAAATAAAATAAGATTATAACTCTGGTACTATAATTAAAATATGTAAAGTATTCTACAATGAAATGCGATATATAAAGTTACAATAAGATATTACTCGCTACTAATTATCCGGTTACATTGTGACAGTCAAATAATCAGAATTGCTGTAAAAAATATTATATGTTATAAAGGCGATTTAGTTTTTAATTTTTAATTCGGATGAAAGTTTGTAAATTTTTCTAGCCTGTAACTTGTCCGAATGAGCTGATCCATCAAATTAGAAAAGAAGAGCATGAACACCAGAGAATAAATAAATTAATGTTTTATTCTTGATATCATTTAGAACAAATAAATAAAACATGTTTCTAAGGTAACATTTATTATATTTGTGTAAATCAGTTAAAATTTAATTAATAATGCACACAATATTTCTTATATAAAAGCAATATATTTTTCAAAAGATAATTTACAATTATGAATTATTTATACATTGTATTTTATGAATTCTTTTAATTCTCGTCTAATTTTTGATTTAAATAAAAATAATCCTGTAAGTAATTACGTTTGAATAAATCATTAAATTTTTCAAATGCAATTAAACTGTTTCGATTTTATTAACAAGAAATTTGTTTATTAAAAACATTATTATAAAAAATAAGGTGAGAAAATGAATATTTTAAATAACGATAGCAAATAAATAAATGCAGTTAAAATCTCTGATTATTATGTGTTTTGATAATACAGAATATAATTTAAAATATTTTATACCGAATGTCATTCTAGTTTTTGGAAGATTTTTATAAATAGCGACATATATTTATGTATATGTCACAAGCGATGACAGCTCAAAATTTACAAATAACGAAACATCTAAGAAATGCATATTTAAAGCAGTTCCTGCTTTTCTGTAACAAATGGAACCAAATTTGTGTCACTTCTTTCAAAAAAGCACTCTTCTATCGTTAAACTAATCAAATACTTGAGAGACATTTATAGTCAATCGATTTATTTGAACAATAATTTTGAGAAATTTTATTACAAGTTTCTTGTTTATTTTAATATTCTTAAATAATAACATAATACGAAACATATAAGCGATCATTACGTTTCAATTAAGAGTATTTAAGGTATAAAATACTGTTAACTCTACTCTTTGTAATTTAATATTTTCATGACATCTAATAACAGAAATTGTATCAAAAAATACATAAAAGCTTAAATTAAATTTCAAAATATAATGGAAGTTGCATGAGAAGTAAGTAAGTATGTACTTATTACTCATAGGCATATTTCTTATTCTTATAGTTTCAAGAGAGAAATAAGTGTATAAGTAATCATTTGTAATGAAACTGGCATGAGTATTGAATAACATTACTTATATATATATATATATATATATATATATATATATATATATATATATATATATATATTTCTTTTTCTTGCCGTAATCAGAAATATATAAATACTGCCAACTATATAAAGATATTCAAATATATTTTTCTTAGTTATTTAGATTTGAAAGTACTAAACACATTGGATGGTTTGCACATAAAATTCATTAACCGTGAAATCCCATCCAATAAATGCGTGATAAATCCGCCAAACGTAAGATTTGATTCAGAAGAGTCAATTAAATTCCAGATTGATTCTAATTACTAATTCTTCTTTCTGTTAATTGATTTGCTCATTTCTGTTGCAGGAAGAGAGCCACAAATCGTATCGTCCCTTGTGTGTGCTCACATTCCGCCTCAACTACTGGATCCACGGACTGAATCCCTCCGGGTACCATCTCGTGAACATCCTGCTCCACGTCACTGTCTGCCTCCTGTACCACAGGTAACACATCCATTCATTCCCCCGCACTCCAAAACGATCATTTTAATGGTTCTGTTAGAGCTTCTGTTTGCTTTTAACAGCTGTTTACAAGAATAAAATCCTTAAGACTCCAATTAAACAAGTCTTTCTTCGATGGCTAAGGAGAATGAAGAAACTAAGTTTTTTAAGACTTTTATCAAAATCTTCGAAGAGTATATATATATATATATATATATATATATATATATATATATATATATATATATATATATATATATATATATATATATATATATATACAGGGTGATTATAAAAAAACTTTGCCAACATCTGCACTTCTAGCGTCCATTCTATTTAACCGATCAAGATGATACTTCAAATATAGTTCTTTTGAGATATGCGCTCGAGATTCTGTGAATGGCAACACAGTGGCCCTCGCGGTTACAGTTATAGTGACAGAAACTCGAAATTTTCGAATGGCAACGCCTACTTTTTACCATCGCAAAATGTTCAGCACATGCGAAAACCCTAAATAGCGTTGAAACGGTACCGATATGTCCGAAAACCGACGTGTTATACACATACAAACAGTTCTTCAAGGCGCACGGAGGAATAATGCATACGACAGAGACAAGACACTGCTCAATGATGAGAACACATAGAGAAAAAAATCTTTATTAATTTCAAACATTTTCCACATGAGTGCCATCACAGGCAATTACGCATTGCATGCGGGAGACGGTGGACAATGTCGCTGCACGCAACATGGCACGAGGGATGTTTCCAATCTCACGCCGTATAGAATCCTTTAAGTCCGACAATGTTTGAGGATTGCACAGATAAACTCTGGATTTGAGATAGCCCCAAAACCAGAAATCCATAGGCGTCAGATCTGGGGATCGCGCAGGCCACGGAAAAGGATAATAGCGTGAGATGATGCGATCACCAAAATGCTGATCCAGGAGCCTTTTAACTGACCTCGCTATATGTGGAGGTGCGCCATCTTGCATCCAAACAATGTCATTGAGTGCATTCAGCCGACGCAACTCCGGTAAGACATAATTTTTCAGCATGGCTGCATACCGAGGGCCCGTTACAGAACATGTTGCAGGGCCAGTCGGGGTCGTTTCCTCAAAGAAGAACGGGCCCAGAACAAATGTAGCTGTAATGCCGCACCACGCAGTCACTTTGGCGTCAAATAATGGTACTGGCGCCACAGCATGAGGATTCGTCTCTCCCCAGTGCACACAATTCTTTGTGTTAATGCTGCCATTTAAGGTGAAATGCGCCTCGTCCGTCCATAGTATGCGAAGTGGCCAGTCGTTATCCGCATCATATCGTAACAAAAATGCATTTGCGAAGTCCAGACGTTGTTGTGGGTCACCCGGCTCCAACATCTGGATGCGCTGGAACCGATAGGGAAACATGTGAAGTACCGAGCGCAAGAGCTTGCGGACCGTTGAGTTCGGAATATCCAACACGCGCGCTATGCCTCTTGCGGTTTCTGTGTGTCCTGCAGTCACTGTATGGTGCACTTCCATGACAACGTCCTCAGAAACAGTTGGCCGTCCGGAGCGCTGTTTGTCACAGGTGCAGCCTGTATCTTCGAATTTCCGCACTAAATCACGCAGAGCTTGCAGAGTACATGGGCCGCGTCGTTGTCGATGATTGCGGCGATACACACGCAAGGCTTCCGCAGCGTTCATCCCATTTTGGTAATAGAGTTTGATCAATTCACCGCGAACTTTCCTAGGAAGACTCATATCGTCGGCATGTGCGAGTTCCCGAATGACGACTTCGCATACCCGCTTGGTATTTTATAGGTTTCCTACGCTGAATATCTGGCGACCGGCGTTCTGTGATTGGTTTCTTGACTCTGTCACATGCAAATTTATTGCGTGCGCCCAGATCGTATTTTATTGGCCGGTTTTCAGAACTCTTTTTTGTGTTTGCAGAACACGTCCGTTTTTAGACATATCGGTACCGTTTCAACGCTATTTAGGGTTTTCGCATGTGCTGAACATTTTGCGATGGTAAAAAGTAGACGTTGCCATTCGAAAATTTCGAGTTTCTGTCACTATAACTGTAACCGCGAGGGCCACTGTGTTGCCATTCACAGAATCTCGAGCGCATATCTCAAA
This sequence comes from Latrodectus hesperus, assembly GCA_037975125.1. Taxonomy (NCBI): domain Eukaryota; kingdom Metazoa; phylum Arthropoda; class Arachnida; order Araneae; family Theridiidae; genus Latrodectus; species Latrodectus hesperus. The sequence continues at coordinate 31,186,878 of CM075851.1, read as the reverse complement.
AGAACTATATTTGAAATATCATCTTGATCGGTTAAATAGAATGGACGCTAGAAGTGCAGATGTTGGCAAAGTTTTTTTATAATCACCCTGTATATATATATATATATATATATATAATGTATTACTTGTTTTTTACCTCCTTAACAACATTTTTGTGTGAAGACCAACATTTGTATCATGATTGGAGAGCTCAACCAATAAAAAAAACTCGAGACAACTCAACCTCCTCAGAAGGGTGCAGCATACTGATCACTCATTCGTTCTGAACGGTGTCGCGAGATGACATCATCGGTCTGTTCGAAATTCCTAAGCCATATTTGGTAATGTACATTTCGGAATTCGACCATAGGGCTGGTGTAACTCATACATTTGTTAAAAAGGGCCATATATGTAATAAAAATGTAAAAATTTCAGGGTACGATAAACGAAAATATATATAAAAAAGATAGATAACAGTTAAAAGATAGGTCATTGGTTCAAAAATTCGTTTGTTCAATTCCCATCATCCATCAGTTATTCCATTTTGGTCTGTTATATTTGTGAGATTTGAATGCATTTCAAACTGTAAATCCGGTTTAGTTACGCCTCGTGTGCCGTAGATAATCATTCTATGACAAAAAAAGCATATAATTATATTTAAACGCGTTTACGTTTCATTCAAGTTAGGGCACTCTGAATATCACTTTCTCTTCAGCTAGTTGTACGTTTAATTCCCTCTCTAGAAGTAGCGTTGCATAGATTTTCCAAATTCACTTTAAATATTAAAAAATAGAATGAAAAGGCTAAAATACAAACTAAAACGGAGTGGAATTTCGTGAGTTGGTTGGGTTTTGTGGTGCAATGGTCAAAAAGGACAAATGCGCGTTAAAATTTTAATTTTAGTAAAAAAAAAAATTAAAAATAATAATGAAATTTAAAATAAACTCTATTTTCAAAACCCAAGCAGCGTTGAAAATTTAAAATACAAAAATGAAAGTATATAATTTATTTAATTAAACTTTAAATAAATATTCATTAAAAAAGTAAAATTGAGGAAAATATTGAAATTTTTTAAATTATAAAAATTAAATAAATTCGATATCACCTATTACTTTTAAAATAGCTAAAAGTTTTCTGTAGGGGGCTCCTCCAACAAATCAAACAAAGTTAAAAAATCAATTTTAAAAAAATTTAACGAATGACCGTTAAAAAGGCAATATGAAATTAAAATATGGTACACTGTATAAGGTTCATCACACGTTTCACAATATGGATCGAGTTCGTTTAAGAGCAAATGTCGATGAGTGAAACGTGTGTGTCAAATACGAAGGCGTGTCAAACGGACATCAACAATTTGTGATGGTAAAATTGATGACGGAATGACACTTGGAAAATGCGCAGTTTCGTATTTTTCATCAACTGTATGTTTAATACATGCTTTTTTTAGTTAATCTATATTGTGATGACAGCAATACTTAAATAGTTTTATGTATAATATCATTTTCGCTATTAGAATAATTACTATAAAAAATGGTAGAATTTAAAAATTGAATATTTCTCTTGCTTTAAATTTTAGAAAATTAAATTGAATATTTGCGATATGAAACAAAAGAAATTTACGAAAAGTAACAGAAGTATTTATGGGTAATCTTCTGTTATATATATAAAACTCTCTTCCATTTGAATCGCAAAATTTCGTTATGAGTGATCGTCTTGCTAATTGCCTGAGATGTCCGGTAATGGACGGAATATCAGTCGCCGCTTCAGAAATTCCACTGAATCACAAATGGAAATGCGCCTTTAAGAGGCATAACTATAAATTTTGTTCACGCTCATTAGTTTTACATTATCGATAGATAATTTTAAGCCTTAAATTCGCATTTGATGCAGGCATTAGATTGTTATTCATTTATGAAACATTATATGTATTTTATATTTAGTTGAAGCTTACGAAACATATTTGATAAGAATTTGCCTTGGTCGATAAATCATTTAATATATTAATTTTAAATTATCACAGTTTAAAACAAGAATTAATTTATATCCGTAAATTTATCATTAAACAAATTTCAGGCACTATCATGTAGATAGAATTAGTTTTACATTATCGATAGATAATTTTAAGCCTTAAAATCGCATTTGATGCAGGCATTAGATTGTTATTCATTTCCAATTGATTCTGTTGTGAAAAGATCACTAGTATGAAATAAATACGTTAAAAATTATGAGTAATATGAATTGTTAAGTTGAATAAAACATAATTTTTTCTGTTTATTTCGTTTCACACTAAACTGAAATCAGTCTGAAACAAAATGAACAGAAATGTGTCTAATAATGACAGTTAAAAATTAAAATCCAATATTTTTATTTCGCGAGAAATTCATAAGCTTTTTGTAAATATTTGAGAATTTATATGTATTTTATATTTAGTTGAAGTTTATGAAACATATTTGATAAAAATTTGCCTTGATCGATAAATCATTTGATATATTAATTTTAAATTATCACAGTTTAAAACAAGAATTAATTTATATCCGTAAATTTATCATTAAACAAATTTCAGGCACTATCATGTAGATAGAAAATGTATTGACGGTCTGAAGCAACAAATGCATTCAGAAATTTCATAAAGATGCCTCATTATTCCTTCGAAAACACTGACAGAGATTTACAATGATAAAATAAGAACATTGCATTTACTCTACGTATTTGATTACAGTAATCGGTTAATCCCTTCGTGTATTTATTTTACGTTTTCCATTAAAATATATTTGATAGGGTCACCTTGGACTTGTGTTAAAGCATCGTCCTTGGAATCATAAGGTTCGGAATTCAATCCCAGTCACTGTTGAAAACTACAGGTAATGTTGTGGCCATGCCTTATGAATGCACGTCTTCCGGTTATGGGCTTAGGAGTTTTTCGATTTTCCAAGTTTCCTCCCTTTCGTGGTACGTAAATACGACCAACTGTCTGAGAAAAGTATTTATGAAAGGCATGACCTAAGGATTACCAAGACCTAAAAAATAAAGGATTACCTAGACCTAAAGTCGAATCCTAATCTTTATAGTGGAATGATTAAGGGTTTGAATCTAGCCACAGTGCAAAACTAAGGTTGATATTGCATTTCATCTCTCTATAAGCAAAAGTAGTCCAACTGAGTGCTTTTAGAGTTTCTTCCCTTGCAGTATATAAACACAGACTGCGCATATTACAAATAATCTTAGTATAACTATTGATTTGATACTAATTTAATTTCCCTATCCTGTATTATATATAAAAATATAGAAAGATCGAATCAAAATGTTCAGGGTAATATATATATTAAGCATATGTGAGCGCACATATATTTATTCTATTAAATTGTATGTAGAAGTTTCAACATAAAACAACTGCTTATTGGAAAATTTATTCAGTAATTGATATTTAACCACTTTTCTACACTAAATGTTTTCTAATTTATGGCAAAAGAATGTAATTATTATTTCATAATTAAGTATAAGGAACTGGAATAAAACATATTAGGCAAACTTTAATAGAATTTTTAAATTTTTACTCGTATAAAAATAACATTAGTTTTAACATGAGCATTCACTATATATCAATCAGTTACTGATGTAATAAGGCAATATTTAAATATTCATCAAAGAATCCAACACATTACTGACTTAAGATCGAGAAGTTTCCTATCTATTAAGCTCTAGTCTGAATGGAAATATGATGAAGCATGTGTCGTAGAATGAGGCGGTTCCGTATGTGTACTGACTAATGCTTCAACAACTGAGACATCTTCTTCTTTTAATAACTAAATGCATTGTCTGCGCAATGGAGATAATTCAAGATAATAAGGGAGGAGCAGCTGAAAACAACAGAGATTAGTCACTGAGAAATAAGCATTTAAATAAAAATGAGCAAATCTTTATAGAAAACAGTATGATCTCATGTATTGTGCTTTTTTTCTAAAACATTTTTTTCAAAATTGAGGAGTATGAAATACGTATACAATTTATCCATGCAGGATTTCATTCCTATGAGTCTGCATAACGCATCCCTACTGTCTTCAAAAAAATTACCACGACAGAAAACAATGTTATAAACTATACATTTTCCGTAAAAGATAATTTTGGAACTTCAGAAAAATAATTTATCTAAATAAACTTTTTCTCGTACTCGAAAAATTCAAATGAGTAATTAAATGAAAAATTACAAAATGTACAACATTCTTCGGCTCTTCTTTAACTTAGAATTTTTCTTAGAATAACTTAGCTTGCATTATTTTTCTTTTTTCTCCATATGAAATTTAAAATAGTAAAGTCAGTCACAGAGCTGTTCGTTTCATAGTTAGAAAATACTATGGAATTTCCTTTTTTTATATTCATTCTGGGAAACAAAATCAGGAGTTACAACTGTTATTTACGATAAGAGTAATAAGCTTGGAAACTGCAGAATATAAGAAGGAGGCTTCCTTGCCTTCCCCTGAGAGCCATCAATGTTCAATTCGAGAACACAGAGCGCCTTGCTATTTTTTCTTCTCTATTCATTTTTTACTTTCGTCTAAACATTGTACTTCTCCGCCTGTTACTTTCTCTTTCGCTGGATTTTTACGCTTCTTAAAAACAGCTCTATTTCTTGGCATTACCATCTTTCGATCGTCTCTGATCCGACAATAATTTAATGATTTGAACTAAAGTTTGGCAATACATTCTGCTAAAGAGAATCATTCATAAAAAACCTGAATTTAGAAGCTAAATTTTAAGATACTGTATTCATTTATTCACTGATATACATGCGTTTAGTTATAAAAATATAAATCTAAATTTTTTACTTATATATATATGTGTGTGTAGTATTTTTATAGTATCCTTCTTACATATATATATTAAAAAACGAAGTATTTTCATAATATGTAAATGGTTTCTTATTACCGTAAAATAGAATATTTTCTGTTAATTCAAGAAGCATTCTTAAATAAGATCAGAGTTTTCTACCAATATTAGATTACAGATATCCATTCATTAATATTAATTTATTATATATTCTGTCAGCAACAAGATAGGCTCCTAGAGAAATAGTTATTCATAAACTTTGTCGTATGTCATATGCAGAGTAAGCTGGATTAACAAGTGATTATAAGTTCAAAAAAAAGAAGTATTATATTGAGATAAGTATCAGAAACAAGATTGATCAATTTGAAAGAGTTTAAGCACTCTTTTATTATTTTACTATCTGATTGTTCTGTGTTACACGGTATTCACTAAGTTATTAATGGATTTCTATGGTAAATTCTCCTACATAATGATACATTTGATAAAAGAAAAATTTCAATTTTCGAAATCATTTGCCTATTATTCATTAAAGGTTTTTTGAAAAGCTATATTAGGAAGATCTATGGTTACCTTCAGTGGTTAGCCTATCAAATCTAATCTTTAGAGAATGTTTCGTGGCTATTCTTTTGTATTAGAGTGTATTTCTGCTTACATTTTGATAATGTGGAATTTTCAAAGTTTAACCTCATTCATATTACCCCTGTCACAGTAACTAGTTTTTAATTATATAATTATCAACAAAAAATAAAATACATTTAAGAAAACAGGGATTACTAACTTGTCCTACAGAAGAAACAAAAAAGCCGGTTTTTTCTCTAATACAGTAGTATGAATTGATGCAGGGAGATTTGAAGTTTAATGTAGAAAGTATAATAAAATAATATAAAATATTAATAGTTCTCAAATGATTTTATATCACGATTTGATTTGATTTTATTCAAAAAAGAAAAGATTTTGGGATTTGAGCATTTCTGGGAAGTCTAGTGCAAAAATTTCTAAAAATAACTTAACATTCTAAAAACTGAAATACCATTTGATTGCAATAATAAATTGGAATTGAAAGCTAAATATCTTGAAGGGAGATTTTGAGGAAAGCTTTGCACTTTTCTAATATTTAAGAATATAATTTTTTAAATATACATACATCTGGCATTGATTACTCTACCAGAATCATCAGTTTTAATATGAAACTCATCATGAAAATGTATTTGACTAAGGAAGCAATTGCATTTAGAATGCATTGAATAAAATACTAATTAAAAATAATGAGGGGTTTTTTAATCATTATTTATATATTTTTAAATTAAAATTAAATTATGTTTATTCAATTTAAATCGTACTTTTTCATAAATATTTCAAATTTATTTTCAAATAATGTTTGTTGAGTATATATACAGTACAAAACAAGGTTAAAAGTTATTGACAACACTTTTAATCGATTATTTTTACAACATTTGATATTTGTTAAATTTACATGTTTTTATGTTACAAGTCGAGTAATCTTATTTCATTATTTTTCTCTTCAGAAATGCTATTTTCTGATTAATTCAAAACCGCTGACTTTAATTTCTTGGTGAAATTTATATCTTTCAAATACATATAAAAATTATTCTCAATTTGAATCCTTAATTTTACTTTATCTCCAAATAAAACACGTCTTTCGTAAAATGATACTATTTGTTTTATCCTTCATTTTATTTTCCGAATACTTCTAACTGGCGTGGTTTTCGAATGGTGATGGGTGTCTCTTCCTAAATTAAATAAAACATTGCCAAAACGACTCAATTGAATTTTACTTGTCATTAGCAAGCAAATATTATATCTGTTCACTTGACAAAAAAGAACTAAAATTGAAGGAAATGACGGCAGTGTTTACGCTAAGAGCGCTGATAAGTCAATGAACTAAATTCTAAAATCAGCTCTTTATTTTTTTAGAAAATGGAATAGTCCTTCCAGAGAGCTTCTATCCCTGACTTTAATTTTCCAGTTGGAGACCTTTAAGGTTTTAAGACAACATTAAACCGCCATTTCCTTGATCTACCCTTCGCCTATTGCATATGAGACTCCAATCAAAGATCTCAACCAGTTAGTTATCAGGTGATCGCTCAATGTGCCCAAGCCATGAAAGTCTCTGTGCTTTGATGAATCTAGATATATTTTTATGACTGATAAGAGCTTCCAACTCATTAGTTCTCTTTCTCCAGCAATTATTATTTAACTGTAGTGCACCAAGAAATTTTCAAAGTTTACTGCATAGCTTTCAAAACAAAAAGTTTTTACAGGATGAGACAGTTAGTATCGTGCTTAACCCCCACATGGAGGACTAGGCCTCTTTACTTATAAAATCCCTGGAGTCAGGGGCAGCCAGCTCTATCCCCGGACACCGGTTGTCCTGTTTAATCGCCTCTTACAACAAGCAGGGGCGACATTGGGACGACTCTTTCACACTAGGTCACACCAGAGGTAGCTCTATTAATTGTTTCTTAATAATTTGTGAACAGATTTATTTATTTTTGTCGATTTCTTTTTAATGGCGTGGTACTTTATTCATTATTTTTTAAGTTAAATTTATGAAATTGATTATATGCATTTGATATTCCTAATCATAATACATTTTTCGTAACAAACCAAACATGTAGTATGACTGCCCCTATGTAGGCCAACGCCTACAGAGCCCATATCTACACTGGTTGATAATCATATGTACCTGTTAGGCGAAACACCCAGTATTTAATTCCCAAGCATGCTTGGTACTCAGTTTATCGATCCACTGAAGGGATGAAAGGATCAGTGGATCTTGCCCAACCCGAGGATCGAATCTCGCCGACTTTTGAGAGCGAATCGCTACCACAAGTCATCGGATTTCATTAAACAGATATTGTAATAATATTATGATTTTTGTTATACTTAAACGTGATATTAATTTTGATTAACCAATTCCCATCTGAATAAGTAAACATGTGGCTAAATATTTAATGTATTTCCTTTAAGCTCATTTTAAATTTTCAACCTCTTTTTGGTATATCGCATATATTAATTTATTTCCATAGCATAAAATCAACAATATTTTTAAGTGCAGTATTCAAGGAAACCAATTTTATTTCCAGATATATTTACTTCATAATTCGGTCTCGTTATTTATTCGAGAAAAATATATTTAAACATAAATTTTTCTCGAATAAGTAACAAAACATAATTATAATGAGAGTAGCATTACCAACGAACGCAGAGAAACCATTATCGAAACTAAGAAAGGTAAACTCTACACTGGTTTATTTCTAAGTAATGAAGAGCAACATTCAAGAAAACATTACATAAAATGAAATCGAAATGCGTGTTCAACAGTCAGTCACGCGAATATTGTCATTTTCTGAATAGGATTTTTCCGTGTACTCTTGCAATTATCTAGTACATGAAAAAGACGATTGAAGATACAACTTAAACAGCGATTGTCATAGGAAATAAAAGCCCTAGAATTCAGTGCACTTGCATTGACTTTCATACATGAAAATTAAAGAGTTTCTTTTTATCATAGAAAATTTATTCTATCAGGACAAAAGCTACATTTGTAAATGGTATTGAATTTCACGTTATGTAACTCTAGGAGAGTTTCATCTAAATAACAAGTGATTACAAACAAATAAAATTCTTAAAGTACCAATGAAAGCAAATCGTAATTTTCAAGCACAATCTGTAACTAAGCGTTAGTTCAATACAAAAAGAGCTTATGATTATTTTAGGATATCATATTTACGTTTTTTTATTTCGTTGCACATGAAATTAAGTATCAGATTTATACATTTGTGAAATAGTTGCGCAGAATTGAATGATTAATTAGCTAAATTTATAAACTAAGTTAAAACTCAACTGAAAAACATAAAAAATGTAAACATTTGTTAACATTTAACAACATTATTAAGTACATTTTTTATGTTAAAACATAAAAAATGTATTTAACGCTTAATAAAATATAAAAATGCTTATTAACTATGAATAATTCTTGAGTAATATTGGAAAAAACTGTATAAAATATAATTATAGTATTTATTTTTGATGCAAAGTTTTTCTTAAAGAGCTACAGCATTTAACATTTTCTTAAAATAATGATAGGTTGGCTATGTTGAGCCACTTTGGCTGACAGCAATAGGCAATTAAAAACGTTACGCAGTGCCTTACCTACCTCTAATAAATTTTAATCAATAATAACCCTCCAATTTATAACTTATTTTAAATGTTCAAATTATACTCTAATACCAGCCGTATCAAATACTAACCATGCGTAATTTATTCTAAAGTTTGACAAGGGATTAAATTAGGAGCTATCAAAAACTTTCTTATTTAAAAATATAAAGGTCTCCGTGAATGTATGATGTTGGTCAACTTCCGGTTCTTATCACTGCGATAACAAGTTGGATTCACATGAACGTAGCAAGCGTTTCACAAATAACCTCTTTAAATATTCTTTTTGTAATTTACATTATTTTGCAGGGAATGCTTCCGCATATTCCACGGGGGAATACTTTTTTCCATCCGAGACAAGATTTCCTGTTGCAGGTGTCAATCGATAACATAATTTGTTGGTGAAATGTCAAACGCCTTCACTTCTACCCATGTATCGTTGTGACTCCGACATCATCTGTCACATGTCAACCTTTCCCTCGCGAAAATTGTCGCAGATAAAATATAAATTCCACGATAAGTTGATGAATGGTTATTTACTTTTTTCATCAGTGGCTGTAAAAGAGAAATAAGGAAAAATGCGAGAATTTAGTGAAAGAATTTTACTCATACTCACCTTAAAAAGATTTAAACCTGAGGCATGTATTTTGGCATGACATCGCCAAAATGATTCTCTTTACTTTTATTATATAGTAGCGTAGTACAGCCACTCCATCGATAATGAGCAATACATATAAAAAATGCTGTTTAAAATAATCGTAAATCTCTTTCATAGGTAACTACATCATATTATTTGTTTCCCATAAACTGTATATGTGTTCGAGATTAACTGAATTGTAGATAAAAAAGTTATAATTGTAAACTAAATTGTTTAGAAAATTTTGGGCAATTCGAAATTTTAATTGTTTGATAATAAATAGTACGAATTCTTTTGTAATATTCAATTATTATTTATTTAAAATTTAAATATTTTAAAATCTGATTCACATAGTTTTAAAAGTTATCACTTAATTTTTGTCATGAATACTTTTTAAATTCATTGTAGTTTTAAAAAATATGCTTTTTCTTGTAATTCATATTAAATAATTAAAATATATCAGATCTCACTGAAGCTTTAAAATAAATAATATAATTTTAGTTAAATATATTTTTAATTTTAATCTATTCATATATAAAATTATTTTTAACATCATTCTTTGTCATCAGATTTAATTCGTATTGTATTTTATATTTAAATATAATTCAATATCAATAAGAACAGCAAACATCCACGATTATATAATACTGTGAAAAATTATATTGCTACAATAATACAATTTTAATCATACATAATAATTATTATAATATTATATTTTATTAATTATAAAACGAATGTCATTTAAATAATCTGAAATTAAATAAAAAGTTTAACATTTTTCTCCCATTCTGTTTATTTATTAATCAAAAATCACAAAAAATAGAAAACTAATTAATGTTTCTTAGAGATTTTGATGATTTTCCAAATATTATATTGGAAATAGTGAGCAATTAATAAACATGTTCATAAGCAAAAAAATGTTATTGACCAGGGAATAAATTACATTTCATTGACACAAATAACCTTTCAAATACAGTGAAATATATTCCGAAATACTTATATATACTTGCTTTTTATCATATACATATTACATTAGCCAATTTATATTCATCGTATTTGCTTTTAAAATGAGAAGCAAATTTATGAGCTGTGTTTGGTGCGTCATCTTTTACGCTGTTGATGAAAATTACTATATTTTTTTACAAATTTTTCAATATAAATTTAATTAACTTTTTCTATACATGTTTCTTTAAGTTTAATATGTTTTATGTAAAATGTTCCATATAATTATAAAATAAAAAAATCATTTAATAAAATACAAAGTTGTCTACATAAAATTAATTTCCAAATAAAATAGTTTCCTGATAGAATTAAATTATTAGACTTAATTGACATTGATTATAGCGGAATTCGAAGTTTATAATTCTTTTAAACATCTACTATGAATAGCCTTAAGTGAAAATAATTTACGTACAGAAAATTCCCTTCATTTGGGGAAAAAGAGGAAACCCGGAACACTCCCAAGAACCCACTCTGATAATTATGGACGCACAAAGCAAAAGTTGAACATCTATCTCTCACGATCATCAGTGGCTGAAAACGATCTCTGGGCGTTCCAGTTCTCTGAAGAGTATGGTCCTACTACTCTCAACTCACGTCCAAAAGATTTGATAACATCTTTTGACAGCGTAACTTGCACAGTCCAGTAATTTCAGGTTCACTTAATTGCAAAATCTTGATTCAACATTTATTCATAGTCTATGAATTATTCTGTTGGTTATCTGCAGTGAACTATGAATCTTAATGATCATCTGCAATGTCGACGCAGGTTGCTCATAAGAATCTTTGATCGACTTGCGGAGTTCAGAGGAATTGAGTTTTACCGTTCTCCGGACGTTCGCTGAAATCACCGGACATTTCGTAAGGCATCAACAGGTGTTGCCCGCTTTCCGACTGCTCGGATTCTTCTCTGCTACAGTCAGAGGTCTTCCTCCAATATCTTTGGTCAGGGACTCAGGACAACTCAACCGGAGACTTCTCAGCATCAACAGCTAAGGAGGAAACCGCAGGTAGAACTCTCAGTCTCTGATGCCTTCTCTCTTTAAATTTCCTTCTGCCTCCTCCCCTCTATTATCAGAATCTCCAGAAATTTCTCGAACACTTCTCGTACATTTTTTGGACCACTTTCTTACAGTAGAGCAGGTGATTCCCGACCACATGTGATAGTTAGAAAAGAGCTGCTGTGGGATCATTTGAAACTCATTAAGGGGTTGCACGACAAAGGGTTCCGATTTCCTACAGACAAATTAAATTTTCCATGAGTAATTTTCTGCCGTTCCCAACCACTTCTAATGGTTTTACTCTGTGCCATATCATGGGGTCACAATGGATAAACGTCTCATATGAAAGCATCACTTCCTCAAAATAAGAGATAAATTTATCGGCAATTATAATTATCCTCTACTCCTATCAGCCTCCAACTCTAAGCTTTCCTTAGGAAACAAACTGATAATTTAAAAACCTCATCTTAGGTAAATAATTACCTATGCTTCTCCAATTTAGGAAGGATCATGTGATATCAACTTAAAAATATTGAAAGCACAGCAAAACAAGCTTCTATGACTTATTTCTAACTCAAAATATTATTTCAGAAATGAGTGTATTTAGAACCAACTTGGGAATGACTATCGACAACCTCAAAAACTTTTGGTTTTCAATTTTTACAATAACCTGTGCAAAATAAATTATTCTGAAGTAATGCCACTTGAACCATACAATAGTTACCAACTAAAATATTTCCATAGACCGAGGGCAGTCCTTCGACTCACAAACCAGTTACCAGTATCTGAACAATTTAAATTAATAACTCACAATTAAAAAAATTGTATTAAACAAATAAAAATTTGTAGCTTTTAATTAAATAAAAAAATAATGTTATTAAATTAATAGATAATATGGTCCAAATTGCCTTAATGAATTACTAATATTTTAAATATCCAATTAATATGACCATAACTTGAATACCCATGTTAGTTTTCCATTCTACAAGTTGCTATTTATTAGTATCTTGTGCACCTTGTTTTTCTTGTGTAACTTTATATCAGAATCATTTTACCTAACGGAATATTCCAGTAAATTCTTTTGGTCTTGCTATGTATTTATGTAGTGTATTGTTGATTAAAATTTCAATTAAACACTGGGTTTGGCAATATACACTGCAGGACAATTGCTAAGGACAGATCACAAATTGCAATGTAGCATAACATTAAGCGAGACATGAGGTATAGTAGGATAAAATATAGTTGCCACACTGTTCAGACATTAGAATAAAGAATACTTACATGTTTTGGAAAGTACAAGAGCTGTGAAACATCTGAATGAAAAAAATGTTCATTTGATGCTGCATACGGAAAAATGGAACAATGCATTTAAAAGTCAGCAGGCACCTTGCAGCATTAAAGGTATCAGTACGGGATATGTAAACCGTGGAGTGTGATGCAACATTCCACACGTTGTATCATACTTTACACAACATTATCCAGCAGTTGTTCAGACAATTTATCCCATTCCTCTGGGAGTACACGGATGAGGGTGTTCTTGTTTGTTGGAGGATAGTTTCGACCAGCAACTTGCCTCCCCAAAGCATCCCACACATTTTCAATGGGGTTTAGATCTGGAAAACGTGATGGCCATATGAGGCGTTGAATACCCTCGCTGTCTAGACAATCCTGAACAGCGAGTGTTCGATGACATGTTGCGTTGTCGTCTATAAAAACAAATTTATCACCCACAGCACCACGGAAAAGACGAACATGAGGAAGTAGAACTTCATTAATGTATCGTTGGCCCGTCATAGTCCCATCCGCAACCCATGTAGGGGTTGCGGCCATTGATCATGATGCCGGCCCACAACATGACACTGCATGTCGGATATCGGTCCCTTTCCTGGATATTTTCTGGACTATAAGCAGAACCACTCTCGCGCCAGATCAGTTGGCGTCTACAATCCGATGACAGACTGAACCTACTCTCATCTGAGAATATTACGCATGCCCAGTCCTGTTCAGTCCAATTGCGGTGCTCACGACACCATTGCAAATGGGCAGTACGGTGCTGTCTGGTCAATGGGACACACAACAGGTCTGCGGGCGTATAATCCTCCTCCCCTCAAACGTCTGGCAACAGTTTTTCGGGAGATCTGCTTTCCTGAGGCAGCAAGAAACTGATTTGCCACCTGCTGAGCTGTGGTGCGCCTGTTCCTTTTTGCTGATAGGACGATATACCTGTCTTCTGCAGGTGTCGTACTTCTAACACGACCTCCCCGCGCCGCTTACTACACATTCCAGTAGTTTTAAATGACTTCCACAACCGTGAAACAATGTAGTGAGTGATGTCGAACTCCCTGGCAACATCTGCTATTTTTCGCCCTTCTTCGATCTTTCCAATAGTTCGGCCACGCATAAAATCCTCTAAGTGATGTCGGGAAGACATGCTAAAAATTTCAAGTTCGTCTATTAAATGTTTACTGTAAAACTTTGACTTGAAACAACAACTGCCCACACGCGTCAAAACCTTTAAAGCTCTTATGAACGCTATCACGTGATGAACAGACGTGGAAAAAAATTTGCATACGCATACTTCTTCTTACTATATACCGCACTTATTCTAATTTTCCACATTTTGCTTCCTTTCATTTTGTGGTTGCTATGGATGATAGTGTTATCCGTCCTTAGCAATTGTCCAGCAGTGTACATATAATCTCTACTATAAATCTGCAATTAACTTCAAGCAAATTTTTGTATTATATAAATATTAAAATGAATATATATATACACTACTGGCCATTAAAATTGCTACACCAAGAAGGAATGCAAATAACAGAACAATATTTATTAAACACATACATTATAGTCGAAAGAACAAGTGATTAGATTTACAGGAAATTAGGATGTATAGATCTTGAGAAATCAGTACCCAGAGCAGCCACCTCTGACTGCAATAACACCATTTATCCGCCTAGGCATGGAGTCAAACAGAGATTGTATGGCATGTACGGGGATCTCAGTCCATGCAGCTTCAACACTATGCCACAGTATGCACACAGACAGTAGTGGATGGTGCGTGATGGCGTGCCAATCGCTCGGCAACCATTGACCACACGTTCTCAATTGGGGACAGATCAGGAGAACGTGCTGGCCAGGGTAAAAGTCGAACCTGTTCTGTATCAAGGAAGTTCAGAACAGTACGGGCAACATGCGGTCGTGCATTATCCTGTTGAAACAAAGCATTAGGGAGGCTTCGAAGATAGGGCAGAGCCACGGGCCTTAACACATCGGAAAAGTAAATGTTGCTGTTCAAAGTGCCGGTAATGCGAACAAGAGATGATCGAGACGTGTATCCAATGGCACCCCAAACCATCACTCCAGCAGATGGTCCAGTATGGCGATGTCCAATGCAAGCTAGCAATGCGCGTTCTCCACGATGCTTCCAAACACGGATACGGCCATCATGGTCCAGTATACAGAACCGAGATTCATCTGTAAAGATGACGTGATGCCATTCCCGCGTCCAGGTTCGTCGCTCATCACACCATTGAAGGCGCTCCTGTCTGTGACGCAGCGTCAATGGTAGCCGAAGCCATGGTCACCGTGCAGACAATCCATGCTGCTGCAAACGTCGTCGAACTGTTCGAGCAGAAACTTGTTGCCTTGCAAATGACTCCATTTCTCGACTCAAGGTTCGTGACGTGGCTGTACGATCCCTTGTGACCATGCGCATAAGATGTCTGTCTTCTCTGCTTTTAGTGATAGGGGTCTCTGAAATCCTGCATGACGTTCCGTATGATTGTCCTGAACCCATCGATTCCATATTCTGCTAACAGTCATGGGGTCTCAACCGACGCGAGCAGCAATATTGCGGTACAATAAACCGCATTCCCGGTAGGCTACAATCCTTCCTCTATCAAAGTCAGACACGTGCTGATAGGCATTTCTTCTTCTTGCACGAGGCATTACAACAACTTTCTTTGCCAAAAACAACGTTGAAACGGAAATTGAGTATGAGAAAACTGGTGTCAAATCTCTGGTTTTATACATATTGTAGAAGTCGCTACTGTCGCCTGCTTTGTATGAATGCGCTTAAAATCTAATCATTTGCATATCACAGCAAGTTCTATCTGTCATGCAAATTTCACGTGTGTGGTGTGCCGCTTTACTGGTGTAGCAGCAATTTTAATGGCCAGTAGTGTGTGTGTGTGTGTGTGTGTGTGTGTGTGTGTGTGTGTGTGTGTGTGTGTGTGTGTGTGTGTGTGTGTGTGTGTGTGTGTGTGTGTGTGTGTGTGTGTGTGTGTGTGTGTGTGTGTGTGTGTGTGTGTGTGTGTGTGTGGTGTGTGTGTGTGTGTGTGTGTGTGTGTGTGTGTGTGTGTATAAAGTCATCAGGCAAAGATTCTTGGGGGTACTTAAAATGTAATCGACTTCTGATTCAAAAACCGTATTATCCATTCTGTCATTATGCGTATATGTAAAACTTAGGTGTGCCTACCAATGACTACAAAAGGAGGTAAATGGCCCTTGGCTAGAGACCTCATTCATCTATTAGATTGGCCGATACCTGTAAATTATGAGGAACCATCAGGGAAATCAATCTCCTTGACAGAGTAAATGTCCATCTGACTCTGGGATACTCTTGGGGTTAGGAAGACAATAACTGGGTCGTTATACCATGAACTTAACAGGAAAAATGCTCCTGAGCAATGCGATGATAATAGACTCCAACTTATTATAATTCGTGCTGATTATTCAATATATATGACTCAAAAGCGTATCAGTAATCTCTTTGATATCATAAAAAAGTATCAATAATATGAGATACCGATAAAAATTTCAATAAAATTCTGTCTGCATTCAAAATATCCACATCTAACTACTACTGATGACTATAAAAATATCAGTAGTCTCTGATTTTTTAAGAAAATGTTTTCCAAAATCGTAATAAAAAAAGGATAATCATATTCCAATAATTCTCACAACGTTGAAAAATGTCTTGACCAATAGGAAATATATGATTTTCAATTTAAAATGTAATGGCATAAATATTGAAAATATTTTGCTAAAAAAACACAGAATACTTTCAAATCAGTATAACAGCAGCTGAATTCTGGAATATTTGAAATCACTCCTCATGAATTTTACTGACCACACACTTTCACTTTTTCCAGAAACATATTCAAAAAAGCATCCCAAAGTGAGTAGAAAAAGACAGCTACTTTTAAACAAAACAGAAATTCCACGTGGAAAAGCACCGATCGATGGGGATGATTTGCGACAAAAAGTGCAGACAGCTCTTCCCGCACATCGCTGTTGCAACCACCTTCCACAATGCGTCATCTTTCCTGTCAGGAAATTAAAGGAGATGGAAAGACGTGATAACAGTGTTCTACGAAATACCGGAAAGGCTGAAAAATCGTTTTTGAGGGTCGTAAAAATGTTGCCTCGCGAAACGTTGGAGCATCCGGGCAGTAAAAGCGGAGATTAAAATATATACGTTGGCTTTCTCCCAAATAAAAGAAATGCTTTTCGGAAACCCTGAAATAGAGGACCGTTGCGAAGTGTTTGCATCATGTTATTTACATTTCCCATGATGCAACAGGACATGACTATGTTGATATACCTTAAATGGTCACTTAAGATTTTATTCCGACATATTTTAAAATAAAATTTTAAATAAGAATTTTGAGCAAAACGAATATTGAAGACAAAAATATTTTACTTTTATGAAAAATGATAAAATTTAAATATTTCATGATTTTACTTTCTAAAAAAGAGACAAAAGTTGAAAATATTTTATTGATTTTTTTTTTTTTGAGAAAAAAAAAGTAAAGTTTAAAAAAGAACCATCTCCTGAAATCAACTTATCGCGCAAAGTAAAAAAAATAATAATAATAGAGCAATTTAATATTCGTTTGTTATATTTTTTTTTCCTTGGTAAGAAAATAATTTTGTCCACCGTTGAAACCAAAACAAATAATTGTTTCTAATTTCTAAATGAAGAAAAAAAGGAAAAATCTTAAACGTAATTGTGATAATATGAATCTAGTAATTTTACTCTTTTTATTACATTGAATGCTTGCTTCGTTGCAATGAAATAAAAAAATTAATGATTGGGATTGTGATAGTGAGGTAGAAACGTTTAGTGATATATTGATGTGTCATGGGAAAATTTATAATGAAATAAAAAAATTATTTTATTGCATAATATGATCTAAATGCTCTACAAAAACTTGGATTATGATAATTTTAAATTAAAAGGAAAATATTAAAAGGGAAATTCTTATTTTATCGACATTAACCATTGAATATTATAGATTAGAAAATAAGAACTCTCATAAAAAATATTTATAAATTTGAGATGTAATTAATAAATTTGGTTAATTTTGAGTAAGATAAGTAAAGGCTGCTATTATTAATGAGTTAGCTCCAAGACTTTTATAAAACCATCTTTTGAATAGTAAATTTGGGTTTCAAATAAGTCTTATGCAAGTTTTATGCACTAAATGTACATTTTATCATAACAATTTATTTCATCTTTCCAAGATAATCAGAACTATTGCATTTTTATTCTTAGATAAAATATTTTTTGTAAAAACACGTGCAAGGATTTAATTAAATAATTTATCATAAGATGACTATAGATAAGTTTTTCTCATAACTGAAAACAGGAGATTTAATATTTAATCTCTGCCCTAAATATGTGTGTAAACTGTTTAAAAGTCAATCTATTTACTCCAAGAT
Source organism: Latrodectus hesperus (assembly GCA_037975125.1). Classification (NCBI taxonomy): domain Eukaryota; kingdom Metazoa; phylum Arthropoda; class Arachnida; order Araneae; family Theridiidae; genus Latrodectus; species Latrodectus hesperus. Next base: position 31,168,530 of record CM075851.1, on the reverse strand, counting down.
TATCACAAAATTAACTTACGACTCATTTATTTGCATTTTTGATTAACATAATTATTTATACCTGCAACAATGCATGCAAAAAAGTCTTATCTATTAATTTGTTTAACGCAAGATTAATATAAAATAAAAAATCGAGTTATAATTTGTATTTAATTTTAAAAATTGTATTTTTCTTTTATAAGAATGCGTGCAGAAATATAATTCTATGTGATGAAACATTTAAAAAATAAATTTAGTTATGAAAAAAAAATTTGTAAAATATGATTGCTAAATAAATTTAGTTAGCAACTAAATTATCACAAGATAATCATAAGTGGTTATTTTAAATTTAAATAAAATCTTATTTATTCACTGCCAGCTATATCTATGCTTGCATTTCATTTTTTATGGCACATACTTGTTTTTTCAATTTTAGATTGTGCTCCGAGTTTTTGGGAAGGAGTGCGAGTGCAGCGGCTGCTTTGTTATTCGCGGTTCACCCCGTTCACACCGAAGCAGTAAGTGGCATTCTGAGTATGGAAGATAGAAATGAATGTAACTTTAACACTAACTTCCAAGGATAGTTTTATTTTTATTGTTTTTTTTACGATTTAGGTAAAATTGAACAAAAATTCTGTATTTTTTTCATAATATATATTTTTTATAAATATTTAATGCAATTGTTTTCCTATGTAAGTAAATCAATACCCAGTATATTCGATATCATAACGTTAAAGACTTGTTGAAGTAATTTAGTATTTTACGTAGTATAAAGTATTTATAGAATATTTATATATCTGGAAAAAATTTCCTCAAATGTATTTCTCATTTCACAATAACTGAGCATTGCTACCGAATTAGTAGTTTTCAACTACACATTTACAGTGGCTGAGAACATTTTAAACATCACGCATGTGAAAAGTGTGATTTGGAACACACCTTGGAATCATGCATTTTATGCATGAATGTATCAATATAATTTTTTAATAAAGATCGCTGTGTGGAAGATAAATAAATGCTCAAAGAAACGATAATAATAAATATTAAATTCAAAAGAAAGCAACTAAGAAAAAAGTCTATTTCAATCTAATTTGATTTTCAACACACAAATGTAAAAGCAGAAAAAGAGATAGATTATAAATTATTAATGCATTGATTGTTTCTTGCGTTTTTCTTGTTGATACATTCAGTTTAATGTGCGAAAAAATTATTCAAACATTTTTAATAATTTCATATTAATAATAATAGGAAAAATACGAAATACTATTTTTACCTTTCTTAATAATATATTTTGAGGGACTTTGTGTTCATGTATCAAAATGTCATGCATGTTTTATCGTAATAAAATTAATCATATCAATTAAATATATTAGCAATGAAAATATTTGTAAAATGTAATTTTACAGCTGAGAATTATTTATTTCTGACAATTTAGGATAAAATTAGAAGAAAATATCCCCTTCGAATATCAATTTCAATTTTGGCGAATGATAAGAATTCTAAATTGCCTTTGTTTATTTATTAACTCCCAGATTTGGTCACTAGGGACGTTGATGTTTTTCTCGATATATTTTCCGACTACTTTTTACTATGTCCTTACATAAATTGCAAATTTATATATCCGTTTTTCTTTCTTTGTATTTCAAAATTTATTTTATATGTATTATATTTAAGGAAATAATTAAGAAGTAATTAAATTATATGAAATACAATTTAGATACTGTGCCTATCGTGTTGTTGTTGCATACCTACAGCATTTAGCAAAGCTAAATCAGTCCTATGAAATTTATCACTCTAAGAAATTGGCCCACCAGCACCCGCTGCAGCCAATGTATCTGCTTCTCTGATTGCCGTGTGTAACAACGTGGGAAGGGATCCAGTGAAAGCGCACCTCACCAGAAAGGATGAAATGTGCACCAGTGTCTTTCTTACACTATGCACATTATGCCAATCGGAAAGGTGCTGAATGCATCGGCTGTCAGACAGGATCCAAACGTTAGGCGTTTGCCTTAAAATTTAGATAAAAGGCTTTTAATATTTGACAACAGTTGTGATATAATCAATTGCACTTACAAAGCAACAAGGACTTAATGTTTATTTTTACGATCCGAGATTATGGGAAAGAGTTAAAAGTAAGTAACTAGATATTGTGCGCGAACATGGGCATGCTTTATAAATGTAATGCAACTTTGGCACAGAAAATCAATTTGTGATAGCAAATCCGTATTCATTTCATTAAATTGTATAATGAATATATACTATGCCCTAATAATATTGAGTAAATAAAATTTTTTAATTAAATCTAAATTTTTGTGTTGTATTTTTCATATATTAATTTGATTTATAAAAAACAAAATTTGTAAAAACAATATTAATTCTGCTAACTATATTCCCATAAAAGTACAATCTTTACTTTAGAACATTTAGTTATGATAAGGTATCCAACATATTATCCCATAAAATATTTCAGAACAACATAAATCGAAGCAAATAGTAAATCATTTATAAGCCGATAACATTACATTTTTCAAAATATTTAACTATTTTAAAATGCTTTTTGTTTGGAAAATAACCATCGCATAAAACATTACACGATAGAAATGTCAACGAAAGAATGAATACTTCATAAGTATTTAAAAGCATAGATTAGAATTAGGAAAACTGAATTCATATTTTATCTGCTTTATTGAAATATAACGTTTTTATAAGAACAATCTGGGATCAAATACATTTAAATGAAAAGTCAACATTTAAAGTTCCAAAACATACAGAAGAAAACTTAACTGAATCCTAAATATTCAATTAAAATTCGTTTACATATTAGAACTACATTATTACAAAAGAGGAAATGTAAACACAGGGAGTTTCTTTTTATTTCAGTGCAAATTTAGTTTTAGTAAAATGTTTATTTAATTCTATAGAATTTTTGTAAAAGTCAATGAAAATTCCTTATTAATTAAATCTTATATTTCCTTTTATTAATAGGAGAATATAAAAAGTGTCAGTTTACTACCAAAATAAAAATTTATACAATATTTGGGAAAGGGGTAATAATTTACATTGCAATTTTGTGTGGCAATTCACATTATTATAGTTTTATGACATCAACTAATACATAAGCAAATATAAAAATTATTAAAGGTAAAATATTATTTAAATTTTATTTTATTATAAATTATATTTACGTTTAGCATTTAAATTAAATAATTTTAACTTTTAGCACAAAATAATTAACTTCAAATTTTTTATAACTGCTTTAGAAATTTCTCTATAAATCATGTTGTTAGTTAATTAATAATATAAGCATAAATATGTAACACAGAAACAAAAACTTAATCGATACAAAAACACATTTTTAAGAAAATAAATAAATGATATTTACAGAAAATATTGTAGTCTGCTTAATTTTGACAGTAAAATTTACTTCAGATCAAAATCTTCTCAATATGATATTAAAACTTGAATAGTTTCCAAATGCTTCAAACATCTCTACATTTAAAAAATTCTTTTTAGAATATTTTTGCTCGAAGCGCATATTTTTTAAACTTGTCGTTTGAAATACCGTTGGTGGCAGATGTCAATTCCAGATCGTCTGCCAGAGTAGCAGACGATAAAGGTATGTTGCCAACTGGTATTTTTTTCTCTTTCGCCGTAGGTGACCGGGGTGGTGGGACGAGCAGAGCTGCTGTCATCGATATTTTTTCTCCTGGCGTTCCTGAGTTACATCCGATCCAGGAAGAAGATGGAGAGCAACGGTAAAGCTTTCACGGATAAATACCATTTCCTTTTACCTGTCCCTTCTTACTTAAAAACTTGCTTATCACGCAATGGAATACGTAAATAGAAACTTCTTTTTTATTTTTTATTATTTGTTCTAAAAAAAAGAAAACAGTTAAGCATAAATACCAAACAATCTAGTTGAACTTAAGAATCGGCATCATCCTGTCTAAACCTGAAAATCCATAATTATTCAGCACACGCATTTATCACTAAAATTTCTTCTTAAATGCTAAATACGTATTCTTAAATGACATATGTAGATATAATTCCAAATATTGAATAATCCTCTCTCTCTCTCTCTCTCTCTCTATATATATATATATATATATATATATATATATATATATATATATATATATATATATATATATATATATATATATATATATATATATATATATATATATATATATATATATATATATATATATATATATATACATCATTTCAATACAACTTATTTGGTTCAGATATTTGTATATTATTTGATTTTCTATTACACTACAATTTCTACTTTTTTTCCAGTTTTGTTAATTTTTAAACAACTTGCTCTTTTTCTGTTTTAATATGTGATGTTTTGCTTTTTTAAGTTATATCTATCGTGTTATAATCCAGTTTAATTATTAATTTTTTCTTTTGATCACTGTTATATTAATCCATACTGAAAAGCATTTTAATACGCTCTGTTGTATTTTTTTACATGCGTTTTCAAGTATCACAGATGAAGATTTAGTGATACACAAAATTTTAGTTCTGTGACCAATTAGATTTAACAATCACTTAAAAATTTTAGGGTAATTACTTTCTAATTAATAATATATTGGATGAAATTATTAGCATTCGAGTAATAAAATTTTGTTGAGACCTTTTTAGATTTGGCATTCATAATAAAATTATTAATTAATGAGAGAGAGAGAGAAATATACTTTCAAAAGAGTCTTATATGATATTTTTTCTTTGAAATTTGTTGCTCTAGTTTCCAGAGTCCGGTTACTAAAATTTCCACTTTTCAGCACTGAAAAGGAGGTTTATTATGTTTATTACTGTATCAACAATTTAATTATTTTCATCTCTATAAATTACACGTATCAAAATTTCATTATATTTATTAATTTACATCTTAATCTTAAAAATAATATTAATAAAATATGCATATACGTTTTTCAAGTTAAACATAAGGTGAAATTGTTGGCTTTAAAAATTATATTGTAACTGATAAACTGAAATCCGACACTAATTTTTTTCTTTTTGTACTTTATTGCATCGTGGTTTATTACTCACTAAAATTTAAATTTTAACTTAATAACCATTCTAATATTAATCTTACAACGTAATTATTATATATATTTATCTGTCTAATTAATTATTAACATATTTAATTAATCTTACATTTTCAACCACCTCTGAAATTCATTCATGTCTAAGAACACGTGAATGTGAATTCAGAACTTTTATATGATAACTTGATGAATAATATTATATTTCATTATATGTATTTCAGTATAAATATAACTTTGACATTTTATAATATATATATATATATATATATATATATATATATATATATATATATATATATATATATATATATATATATATATATATATATATATATATATATATATATATATATATATATATATATATATATATATATGTTAAGCTGAAAAAACATCAAAAAGCAGCACTTTTTTTATTTCTTAAAATGTGCAGCTGTAAATGTTTTCTGTCATTGTTGTCAACTCTTTAGATATGTTGTTAAATGATGCATACTAAAAAGAGCTGTATGTTCTTCTAAAGATTTTTACACTGTCTTCTTCCAATAAAATATAGCTTTTAAAGAAAGATCCAATGAAAAAAGATCATTTACTTTCAGTTCTTTATGGTACGCTCACAATAAGACGTATGCTTATCTGTAAATGTCTCTATTTCGCTTAATATTTCAGAGTACATTTTATAACACATAAAAGCTTCAGGAAAAACTAGTTTTTTCAGTTTTTCCTGAATTTTTCCTTAAAACAAGAAGTTTCTCTGTTATGTAATAAAGCAGATGCGTTGGGGAAGACCTCCGACAACTCCCCTCCAACAACTTCACAAAATAATTTTAGGGTAAAATTAAGCCCTTTGCGAAAACGTTACTTTTAGTTCTTTACAGCTTTTGTTACAATTCGATATGTTGGGGTTTTTAAGTAATATATTGAACATATCCGTGAACGACTAATTTCCTTGGCATTTCTAAGGTGTTTTATTCTGTTGTAACAAAATTAAAACTTTGAAAATACATTCAATTCTTCATATTATATCCTTGCAAAATAGCATGTAAAAGGAATGAGTAAGAGTTTGTTTTCTTATAGCAGATACTCATTATTTTTAATATTTGTTTCACATTCACAGATACTTTACAACGTGTTTTCAGAAGAGCTAGGGAAATCTAGTTTATGAGCATTTTACATTGCAAATTAATTGATTATTACAAAAGACTAATTTCTTTCTTAGATCTCAAAAGCGTGCTGCAGTTCTTAGCTTTGGCATCCCTGGCGATGCTGAGCAAGGAGCAGGGAATCTCCGTCGTCGCAGTCTGCATCGCATACGATGTATTATTGGTGCAGCAGGTATGTGGAAACCACTTTTGATCCTGCGAATACATTGTGTACTTTTCCCTAATTGATCGACATTCATTTGAGCCTTTTTCTCATGACTCTTTTACGAGATAGAAAAACTTTAGTTCTGGGATTTGTAAAAAATAGTACGTATTGCAATGAATAGCATGAATTAAAAGTGACACACATTTATTCACAGATACTAGCATACTTTATGCTGATGATCACATGTATTTTATTGATAGGAAAAATTAAAATATTTTATTAGTTTGTCATTTTAAGGTTCTCATTTTATTAGTTCTTTCCCTTTTTCTAAGGATCTTATTAGATCATTTTCAATTTTAAGCTTAAATTTGATGAAATATTTTTAATGTATTTCATTGAAATTTAGAGATCTTCATTTTTATCTTCCAGAATAATATATATGTATACACACATACAAACACAGATACATTGATCTGTGTGTGTGAGAGAGAGAGAGAAATTCTCAAACAATATTCTTTAAAAATATAAAATAACAGTAAACATATCCCATTATATGAATTTATATTACACTCGTGTACATAAATTAAAAATAATGCAAGTTCAGGCAAAGAAAGAGACAGAAGCAAAGCAAATGTAACTTATTTGCAAAGTCTATTTATTAAACAAAAGGTAAAAAGCAAAAAAGTTGCTATATGTTTGGCATCATTAATAAAAATTGCGATTTATACTCCCTGGAGCAAATTTCAAAAAAGAACCTATTTACAAAAACCAATATAACATGGTTGATATGATGGTTAATACATAGTATGCCCACCAGACGCAGGTCGTACACCGCCTAGGTATACTGAGTATCAAATTATCGATCTGTTCTTGGGGAATATTACACCACTCATCAAGCAATGCTCTCCAAAGTTCTCCGGTAGACATGTGGGAGGAGGCAGACGGGCTGCAATTCGTTGGCCAAGCATATCCTACACATGTCCTATTGAATTCAAATCTGGTGAGTATGCTGGCCAGTCCATACGAGTGATATCCTTAGATTGAAGGCATTCGTCTACAATGTTTGCACGGTGAGGAGGGCCTTGTCATCTATAAACAGAAATTCTGCATTCATGGCGCCCCGAAACAAACGTGCATGTTGTTCAAGAATGACATCTCGATAGATGTGGCCTGTCATTGTTACATTCTGAACATACAGGTTAGTTCTGGAACCCAGAATAATTCCTTCCCAAACGAGCAATCCTGCACCACGGTAAGGGTGTCGTTCAATGGTGTTCTCTTGGTGACCCTCTCCATATGAATGTCCGGCGAGAGTCAGACTGAAAGCTAAATCTGGACTCGTCGAAAAACATCATACAAGACCACTGCTGAGGTGTCCACAATGCATACTCTCTACTCCAGGATAACCGCAGGCGACAGTGAGTTGAGGTAATTGGAACACATCTGACAGGCCTACGAGCATATAGACCAATGTTCCCTAAGCGTCTGTACACGGTCTGCATTAAAACTATCGTTCCGGTAGCTGAACAGAGCTGATGAAACAGGTCTAATGCTATGCTCCGTCTGTTTCTTTTGGCAGTAACTGCCAAATACCGGTAATCATTCATCGTTGTAACTCGGGAGCGACCTGTGCTGTAATGTCTACTCACATTACCATCATCTTGGAACAGTTGATAAAGCCTGGAGATGACATTCTGGGCGATTCCAAGCTCCTCGGATACTTCCAGCTGGGTACGTCCTCTTTCCAGATGGCCGATAATTCTACCTCGTAAAACATCATCTAAATGCTTTCTTTGTGCCATAACTATACGGTTATTGCTCTGTAAGTCTTTTAAAGCGCTTGTGAACAATTTTACTTCTTGGCGACCATTCCTTATATACCCCTCTCTTACACTTTCGTCATTGTGACGTACTATCGATGCCATCTGGTGCTTTCTTGTTCTTTGCATATTATTCTTCAAGATGTGTGTGATTATTCTGCATGTGAAATTTTTATTTTAGAATTCAATTTCAGTGTGATTCTGAATTATCCTTAATTTATGGCCATGAGTGTATATATTTACATATTATGCTAGCATAATTTCCTTTCGTTTAGGTGAGATCTGTATCTTCATCCCCCGAGAGTGCACCCCGGATTAAGATAAAAGGACCCACCCCCACATGGAGGAAGGACTTGGTGCTGCGATTGCTGGTCATGGCAGCGGGAACCATGCTACTTCTAGCAGTGAGGATGAAACTCATGGGATCAAGATTGCCCATTTTTAACAAGTGAGCAGATAAATAGAGCACCATCTTCTCTCTTCACTTATTGTTATGGTTGATATTAAATCATAAATATGAAGATTAGAATTAAATCAAGAGACAATATTAGCATATCATTAATAACATTGGTAACTTACTAGTAGCTCTTTAAAGATATTATAGACCAATAGTTAATCACATATTATTAAAATTCTTTATTTTAGTGTATATTTTTGTATTACTTTTTCAAATGAAACATTAGACATAAGTTATAAAGAAATTGACATAAAACAGAAAGAATCTTATCTGAGCAAAAATGTTTGAAATTTTAAATATTTTTATTAATTAAAATTGTAGAAAAGAAAATTTCTATTGCATATTCCATTCTGAAAAAACACAAAAAATTGATCGTATTACTAAAGACTAAGATATTATTTTAAAAATAAAATTTCTTTTTAAAAATAGAAAATGTATAATTGGATGATTGTAATATTTCTTTATTACATTGGCATTTCACAAAGCAATACATAAAAACTTAATTAAAAACATAATCAATATACACATTTCCATCTCTAATGGAATTAAATGAAAAATTGGTATCCCGTTGTTACTCTGAAGCATTTACAGCAATAAATTTTCTAATTCTAGGAATTTTTAATTATGTTAAACGTGTTTTGAAAACTAGTTCTATCGTATTATGCTACTTAACACTTAAAAGAAATTCTGTAATTGGAAAGATAATATCATATTGTTAATTGCTATCATTCATCCTTTTCATTCAATTTCGAAGGTATTTGAATAATTATCCTAAATTTTCTCATTCATCATGAACGCCATTCATTATCAAAATCTTCTTTAAAATAATCATGTGAGCCACTTTGGCGAAGGAAAAGTATTGGCTGTATAATTATTTAACTGTCTCACTTTTAATTTCCTTAATGCAGTGTACTTTTGAATTTACGCCCTTAAATGTATTCAGTTCATGATTGCAATTGTTTTCGAAGCACAAATAACTCAAATATATCTAAGTAAGTGCATTTGTTTGAATATATTTTATTCTGCACAATCACTTAAAGTGTTTTTTCAAAATGTTATTAAATTTATTCTAAAGCACGTAAGGCTTGATTGTTATTCTACTATTCTTTACCGATAGACCACATACTGATTATTTATTATATTTTGCAAATTACTTATATTTAATGTATTATCCATTTACAAAGTGCCATTGAACTAAGAACTGTTGAAAGCACATTAAAAGCAAGATAAAAAATTTTCTTAATTTTTAAATATTACTTAATAAATGAGCAAAAGTTAGCTAAATTAATCTATAATTATTAGTGTTTTAGTTTATATATTATGTAATTGTAGTTAATGTGAGCTATTATTACATAATATTAATTCTATATATTACTATTATTCACTATATTACTATTATTTACCATATACTTAATAATATTTTTAATAGATAAATTTTGATAGAATACGGAACATTGAAAACGTATGAATGTTGAATTTAAAATATTCTTTATTCCATATTTTTCATAATGTAATAATAATCACCAAAATTATTAATAAATCTCTAATGTGATACATCCGCAATTGTTAATGCTTAGTTATTAGAGTATCATTTAAGTACTCCTTGTATTAATTCTTCCAATCAAAAATATCAATGAAATGAGAGTTTTGAAAGCATGTTTTATGCTGTTTGCATGCTTTCTTCAGGGTGTTGCATTTACGGTAACCAGTAGTCTATCTCATTTAGAGCTACAAAATACTTTAAAATATAAGATAAATTGATAAATTTTGAGAAAATATGAAATTGTATATATATATATATATATATATATATATAGAGAGAGAGAGAGAGATGCATACATATATACATAAACTGATATTTCAAAATGTATACAAACAAATTTGATGGAATTTGTTATTTCATTTTAACTCGAGAATAAGAGATATAGTATAAAGAATTTTCATTTTGTGATATCAACGTGAGGACAAAATTTCCTCACTTTGAACTCATCTTTATCAAATAAAAACGCATTTCTTTATTGTGAGTATTATCTCATCCCTAACAACAAAACTCCTCACAACGATGTCTCCAGCTGCTCACGATTCATCAATGAAATGCATGGAAGTTAATCCCCGTCCATGAAGTAAGGCAATTCACAGTGTATACTGCCTTTGAGGAAGACGATGGACACCAATTGAGAACTTTCCATACTTGCTGAATGGGATCAGGATCGGGAGAGTCTGTAAGTCTTGTATTTTGTTCTATAAGTCTCTTCACAGCTAAAAAAATGAAGATAAACCCTTTCATGGGAATATGCGTGTGGACAAATAGTATGTGTGTGTATGTTATACAGTATTTCATCTCTCGGCCTTTCAAGTAACAGTACCTAGTAAAGCATATACGTATCCCTACACCTAGTTAAAATACATATATCCTTCTGTCATATATTAGGGGAAAGATATCAAATGTTGCCATCTTTTTAAATACAAACAAACTGAAAAGTCATTTTGCAGAGCAAACCAGGACTCAGTGAACATAACAATCTCCCCTGGATATTCTGCACAATTAACTTGATTAAATGACTACTTCAAACACTTCCTTTATTTCTCAAATGATCCTGCAGATCGTCTTTTTCAAGAAAACTATTTTCATGACTTCTTCTGCATGTCCTCGAGGATGACATTATTTTTCTTAAAGAAGAAATAATTTCAGAAGGAGTATGACATGAAGTTACAGTTTTGTTGTGTTATGCAAAAAGTCTTCTTCGGAAGACGACTTTGTCTTCTGAAGTCCACATGGCCGGTCTTCTTCAGAAGTTTCAACTCTTGTACTTTCTTCAGCACAATCTCTTAGAAATATATTTCACAACATTTTTGTTTTTAAATGATTACATTTATAATAATTACATTTTCTTAATGATTACATTTAAATGATAACATTTAATCACTTTTCAATGTTACACATTTGTTAACCAGTTTGTAAGCAATCTGTCGAGTTCTAAAGCAATTCAGCTGGCAAATGTGGTTTTAAAATTTCTATTTAACCTTTGGTGCTTTCGAAATTGATAAATTCCTCAGCGTTTTTCGACTGACAATTCTATTTAAATAGCTTTTTTAAGCTGCAATTTTTTTACGTTAAGCGACAGAGCATTGGCCCAGAATTGCATGGTGCAATAGGAATCAGCATTTTCAAGAAATCCAAAATTTCAACTAACTTTATCCTATTATCTTGATTTTTAATATGTTACCTAAACTTTGGATTCTACTATATTATTCAATTGAATCTTAGTATTATTATTTCATGTGTAGTATTATTAGCGATTATATTTCTTTTTATCCACCTCTAAATATTAATTAGTGGTGTACATACAGAGACTTGCACCAGGATGAATCACAAATGGTAATTCAGTCAGAATCTATTAAATTTCAAAATTATTAATCTTGTACAAAGTTATGATATCTAATTATTCCAGTATTTTTATTTTTCTCTTATAAATTTGTTAGATTTGACAATCCGGCTGCAACCGAGGGGTGGCCCGTCCGCCATCTCACCCTCACTTACTTGGCAGCGCTGAACTGCTGGCTCCTGCTGTTCCCGGCGGAACTGTGCTGCGACTGGACCATGGGGACGGTGCCCCTCCTCACGTCCTTCGCCGACCCACGAGTGCTCGCTTCTCTGCTGTTTTACGCTGTGATATGTAGACTAGTCTGTGTGGGTGGCCGCCACCCAAACATCCGAATTTCTAAAGTAATAATAATGGTAAGTACTGATAAAACAAAATAATTTAAAAACATATAATAATTTATAAAAAAATGTTATGAAATTTATTAATTATAAAAAAATTTATATATTAAATGAAAACGAAATCGTTCTCTTTGCATGGGTAATGTTGTTTCTCCGTGGGACCACAAAATGTAAAACTAATTTTGTGTTATATAATTAATAAATTACGTAAAAGGGGAACATTAAATAATTGTTCGTTTAAATGTCGCTAGTAAAAATTCTTTAAATTAAATAAAGTTTATTCAAATTAATTTCTTTTCTTCTGTTGACTTGCTTGATAACCCATTGTACATCAGGGCCCCCCCCCTTTCTTCAGAGATTTCTTCCATTCTTTTCTCTTCTTCTACAAGTAACCCCAGTTTGTAACCACCAAAATTCCTAAGTGTTCCTCAACAGGGTCCGCCCTTCTTAATCTGGGCCTTCCCTTTACTCTGTTTCCTATTGGCGTGTACGCGAAAATCCTTAAAGTCACGGTGGAGGGTTGGTTTGGTTTGTTTGTTTGTCGCTCAACGGTCATTTTTTGCACACGAGGGCTAATTAGACCAGGACTTACGGTTTAAAGTGGATTCCGAACCACTACAAACATCCATGCCCAAGGTGGGATTCGAATTGTTGAACGAATTGACGAATTCCACCCACGAATTGTTGACGAATCCACGAATTGTTGAACCGAAGGCAAGAGCGCTAACCATTCGGCTGCCAGCTCGGCTCACGGTGGAGGGATTCATACGCCAGATGTGGCCAGCAAATTTCATATAATCAATTTTAATGCATTTAATTATATCAACCTCCATGTACACCCTATACGATTCGTTGTTGTATCTATGTTCGCCATACATTATCTACTTATACCACACCCTTAATCTTCCTCAACACCTTTCCCTCAGAGACAGCGAGCTGGTTTTCCTGCAATTGAAATTAATACTTATTGAGATTGAATTCTAAAACAACTAATAATGTACCACATTATTAAATAAATCAGAATAAATATTCTAATTGTTTTTTTTAATTTAAAAAAAACTTTCTAAAATACAAATTTTTATCATTCTTACATAATTACTTTTAAATTCACTTTTTTAAGCTTATATTTTATATTAGTCCCTATTGATGGCGGAATCGTTAGCGTCCTTAACTTCAAAGCAATAGGTTCCGGGTCTGATTCCTGGTTCGCCCATGAATGCTATTTTTTCTCTGTATGTATGTTTCCATATCCTTTCACTTTCGGGGACAAAGATGTTACATCCATTGGGTGACCCATTGTAAAAGTTGCAAAAATGAAAATTTGATTTTGAAAGAAAGAAAGTTTTACTGCAAAAATTACTGATTCAAGTTTTCCTTTACACTTATTAAAAAAAAACATATTTCAGATTTTTTCTTTTATTCTTGAAATGAAACGTTTATTATAATTTTTATCATTTTTTCTAATTTGTAATTTTTTACGCTAAATCTGCCGATCAAAAAAGTGCGTCATCATTTTTCTTCTTTGTCTTTAATAGCGTTAATATCCATTCATAAAATTGTGTTTAAGAAACTTATTTACAAAAACATAAGACGTTGGAGATATTTTTGTTGACAATGGTATCTAAGATTGAATGACTTTGGATAAAAACATCTTGCTGTAACAAAGAAAGATTTCATTTAAATGGTTGTGTAAGAAAGCAAAATTCACTCCTTTTGCTGATCGATAATAAATGCTTATTTATTCTTTGAGAAACAGTGATATTTTTAAAACACATGGTTATATTTAAAAAACTTTGATATTTTAAAAAATTATATATATGAAATCTGTTTTCAAAAATAAAATATTATTGTCAAATATACTTATTTTTAATATTTTTGAAAAGTTTTCTTATTAAAAAACAGTTAATCCCCTAGTTCATCTAGAAAAGAGCAAAATTTTGTAAATTCGAGGTAAACACAAGGTCAATTAAGCCTTTTATCCCTTCAAAGGGTTGATAAAAATTGAGTACCTAACCCGAATATATGTTTCGCATCTTAGGACTCTCTGTGATGAAATCAGATCTGGGTAGTGCAAGCTTGGCCCGATGGGGCTGACGTGAGCTTAGTTTATACAATTACAACCACGGTTTACGGCTGCAAAGGCCTGGTTAGTTATCCAAAAGTAATGAGTTCTGAACCCGATCTAACGGAAGATCCATAGTATTCCCTAAGGTCGACAGAAGCATGTTAAATATGTCGTGATCGCAATGTCCTCCGTGTGAAATGATACCTCTGGGAGTGTCAGGCAAAGCCCGGGAGTCTTCAGCTTGTTCTTTGCTACTACATTACGAGGACTTACCCACTTTCGGGTCCACGATGGTGCCCACTGGGTGTCCCCCTGTATACAGTTCTATCATACCTGTCCCTTGTAGTGGTGAAAGGAGGAGGTTCTAAACGCTGGGCGTTTTATAAAAAATACTTATCCAATCATATCCCAGTACATATAAATGGTACAAAATGAGAAACTGCATAGTGGTCGTTCCTTAGAAACTGCATAGTGGTCAAGCTGTATCATATAAGATTAATTTCGCATGCGAACTTTGAAACATAATTTGAACAGCTTTGAAACATAATTTCATCAAAATATTTAGTCATTGTAGAATTGCATGTTCTATTTGGATAACAATCACATTTGAACAAGTGAAGATTAATATTCAGGGTTTACAAAAGCACCCTTGCTAAAGGGCAGATGGGTTTTCCAATTTTTATTCCTTACAACATATGAATATGGCTCTCTACGAAAAGTTCTCCGAAAAGGAAATATTTAAGTTTAGCATGAATTTTCTTATACATTATCTTTATTATTAATAGTCCATATTTGAGATAATTTATTTAATTAAATATTTTGACTAGAAGAAGAAGGAATGAATGAGAAATTATGAATTATAAATTTCGGTTTTTTTTTTTTTTTTTTTTTCGTGTTTACCCAAACATTTTGCCGTAAATTTTACAAGCCAATCGTAAATAATAAGTTAATAATAATAAATAATTTGATAACTTTTTCAAAGCTATACACAATGACACATTTGCGTATTATTATTTGCTCGAAGAAGAAAAGTTTTGATTTTCATTATAATTTAATTATGCTTGATAGTTAAATTAGAGGCCCATAAATATTTTCCGAGTACTATTTGTCTTATTTCAAAGCGTAATTGTTTATCTTTTATCAAATATATCTTCAGATGGAAGGAAGTATCTCAATAACGAACACTATAAAATATTTTTCTATTTATTTATTTTTCTTGTGGTTTCAAAAACTTTTTTCCTTCAATATCTTGACACGTCACTCTCAAGAATTACAACGCCACACATTTTTTTATCCTCTACGATTCTGTCGATGTCGAATGTTTCTTTATCTTTTCTTTATTTTATTTTATTTTTATTTTCACTTCTTCTCAGGGAGTAGTATGACAGATTCAACAGTAAAAAAGAATGAAGGGAAGTAACTTATTGGAGTAGGCAAGACCATCACGCAATTTTGTCATCCTCCCAAAAGTTGCGAAGAAACTGTTAATACCCCTGGGGTAGAAAACTGTTGTCTCTGTCCCGTTTAAAGAATGAAATGAAGAAAATATTTATTTTTCTCTCATTTTATTCCTGAAAATTGGAATCCACAACTTTTCTTGGCACAAAGAAATGTCAAAAAAAGTTGACAAGACAAGGAGCATTCTTTGTCAACTTTTCTTTACGTTTTTTCTTAACTGTTTATACCTTGAAAACCGAGAAATGGGCTTAAACTCCCCAGTCAGTTATCTAGATTTGAAAAACTTGTAGGAATTTCTCTAAAATAATAAATGAATAGAACTGCAGATGATACGTTTCCCCAATTCCGTAAAACTATTTAGATTTAAGATTTTTGTTAGAGATTTCAGAGACGTTTCTCAGAATGCATTATTATTCTATATATTATATTGAATATATAAAATATTTTTTAATAAATACTCAGGGTATTAATTCCAATTCCTAGACATTAAATTGCTCAGAATTTTAAATTAAATCTGTTAAAATAATTCAGGAATGAAATAATGGTATCTCTTTTATTTAATATTATATTCACGTTCATTTTATGTTATTGGTGTACATGTGTGGCATATTATTTCTCACTTAAATCAGCTTTTTCGAAAAGATAATGTAAAGAATTGTAATGAAAATATCTCCAAAATGATTTGATCTTAATGAAAAACGATTAAGCAAAAGCTGTTTGTATTAAATTCAGAAATAAGAATTAAAGTTTTATGTATGATTCCTTAATATTTAAAGGTAAAAAGTCATTTTTTTACTTATTAATATTCTTCCCGTTTATTCATTAAATTCAAAGAAATATTGTCAAGAGTACTTTATGGGGTATTTTATTGTACTTATATCATATTTATACATTACAATTCATAAGTAATTTTATCTTATATTTTATTTCAAATTTAATAAATTATCTGAAATTTCCTTGGAATAGGGTATAAGAAATTTTTATTCGTGTCATTTTTGAGATTTTAACAGTATTGGGATTCATATAGGATATTTTTTCTCCGATATTATTTTCATTTTGTTATATTAATGTAATATTAATCAAAACTTCAAAAGTATGTAACATTTTTCAAAAAAAAATTTGTTTCTATTGAATTCAAAAACGATACGAATATTAATTTTTAAATTTGGACAAATGAATAAAAATATAGCACATTAAATAAACGAAAAAGTGATATACTCGTTAACTTTTAAAAAGTAACATACATCCAAAGTTATTGATAAAACATTTGCAAATAAAACATACTTACTTAGAATTCACATTTTTCACCAAGAAACTTGACTCTCCAGTAGCCAAGTAGCAAAAGACATTATTTTAAAATTCGAAAAAATAGGTAATGTGTTATTCTCTCACGGAATATTGTTGGGCTGAGAGGACCAATACGCGTATGAATTTTGTATGATTAATGTTCCTCAATTGGTATGGTGATGAAAACGTTTTAGATTATGCATTGATTTTTTTTATCATTTAACTGAGCTCCGAAATCATCAAATGATTTAGTCTGGAGAAGAGGTTGTTGTCCGCAGAGATTGGTAGTCATAAGCGGTCTGCAATGAAATAAACTAACACATAAAAAGTTTACTAACCATGAAAATACTTTTAATAGACAAATATTTAAAATTAACGTGAGCCGTAGTTGTCTATAATGTGATACTTGTGCAGTTTACTATATCGTCTACCTTTATATACCGTTTGCTTTCTATATATCGTCACCTAGTAGAATTTTTTTTATTCAAAAGTTTTGTTTCTAGAAGTATTGCTGTGGGAATGCAAAGTTTTTTTTACAACGGATCTCTTTGAATTTTCAGTAGTCTGGCTTTTGATTCAACGTTCGATGTTGGAATTTTGATCACTTAGACTTCTTCATTGAAAACCGATTTTGGTAATGTCTTTGCCTGAGTGATTTTTCCCTTTATTAAACATAAAGTGTTTATTTATTTCGTTCCAGTTAAGATCATGATAACGCTCTTTTATTACAATTTTCATTGGTTTAAAATATCTCTGACGTCAGATAACGTTTCATCTACGTCATATCGTATTGAGATGACGTCATAAATCAGACTTGCCGATGAATTTGCTGCCTGCCTTCCAATAGCAAACAAGTCGGTGTTCGCCATCAAATGTCTGAGTATCATCGGCGATGAGAAAGAATCCATTCATGATTTTTACCAGTAATAAAGAAAGTTTTTTAATTATAATTTTTTCCGTTTGTAATTCAAAATCATGAAAATTATCTGCTGATCTATATAATTAGTTTTCAAATTTTGAAATCTTTAGCGATATTGCTTCCAAAATTGAATACATTCAAAAATACACTACTGGCCATTAAAATTGCTACACCAAGAAGGAATGCAAATAACAGAACGATATTTATTGGACACATACATTATAGTGGAAAGAACAAGTGATTAGTTTTACAGGAAATTAGGATGTATAGATCTTGAGAAATCAGTACCCAGAGCAGCCAACTCTGGATGCAATAACAGCATTTATCCGCCAAGGCATGTATTCAAACAGAAATTGTATGGCATGTACGGGCATCTCAGTCCATGCAGCTTCAACACTATGCCACAGTTCATCGACAGTAGTGGATGGTGAGTGATGGCGTGCCAATCGCTCGGCAACCATTGACCACACGTTCTCAATTGGTGACAGATCAGGAGAACGTGCTGGCCAGGGTAACAGTCGAACCTGTTCTGTATCAAGGAAGTTCAGAACAGTACGGGCAACATGCGGTCGTTCATTATCCTGTTGAAACAAAGCATTAGGGAGGCCTCGAAGATAGGACAGAGCCACGGGCCTTAACCCTTCGGAAATGTAACGGTTACTGTTCAAAGTGCCGGTAATGCGAACAAGAGGTGATCGAGACGTGTATCCAATGGCACTCCATACCATCACTCCAGCAGATGGGCCAGTATGGCGATGTCCAATGCAAGCTGGCAATGCGCGCTCTCCACGATGCCTCCAAACACGGATGCGGCCATCATGGTTCTGTATACAGAACCGAGATTCCTCTTTAAAGATGACGTGATGCCATTCCCGCGTCCAGGTTCCTCGCTGATCACACCATTGAAGGCGCTCCTGTCTGTGACGCCGCGTCAATGGTAGCCGAAGCCATGGTCGCCGTGCAGACAATCCATGCTGCTGCAAACGTCGTCGAACTGTTCGAGCAGAAACTTGTTGCCTTGCAAATGACTCCATTTCTCGACTCAGGGTTCGTGACGTGGCTGTACGATCCCTTGTGACCATGCGGATAAGATGTCTGTCTTCTCTGCTGTTAGTGATGGAGGGTCGCTGAGATCCTGCATGGCGTTCCGTATGATTGTCCTGAACCCATCGATTCCATATTCTGCTAACAGTCATGGGATCTCGACCGATGCGAGCAGCAATATTGCGGTACGATAAACCGCAATCCCGGTAGGCTATAATTCTTCCTCGATCAAAGTTAGACACGTACTGATAAGCATTTCTTCTTCTTACACGAGGCATTACAACAACTTTCTTTGCCGAAAACAACGTTGAAACGGAAATTAAGTATGAGAAAACTGCTGTCAAATCTCTGGTTTTATACACATTGTAGATGTCGCTACTGTCGCCTGCTTTGTATGAATGCGTTGAAAATCTAATCATTTGTATATCACAGTAAGTTCTACCAGTCATGCAAATTTCACGTGTGTGGTGTGCCGCTTTCCTGGTGTAGCTATTTTAATGGCCAGTAGTGTAGATCGGAAAAAAAGCAAAATGAAAAAGACAAGACAAAACATCCACTTTAGGGATAATTTAAATCGGTATCCACATTTTTTGCAGAAATTTTTTAACTCAGCAACATGGGTCAAAAATGAGATCTGAATGTTAATCTATGCTCACCATAAAACTTCAAATTTTGTGATCGTATAAATGTTCTTGCAAAAGGCTGAAATTGAAAAATGAAGTTTCTTCCATTGTGTCTCTATTGAGTATGGATGAGTAAATACTTTTCTCTTTACAGGATTGTGATGAAGTCAGAGCTATCTACAGTTACTGGGTACGCCATTATACGATCACGACTTGTCCCTTTATTTTAGAAAAATTTTAATAATTAAATTAATTGTTAAAATATTTTATGGTTGAACTATTTTGGATTTTTTTATTTTGTTCTCATTTATATTTATGAATTTATAAAAATGTTCTGCATTGTATGAGAGTTAGGCCTCGTGCCATTTTTTGAGCAAATTCGAATTTTTTTGTTTCTTCACATAACGTTTCTAGGGAGGAAATGCATCATTGTCCTGTCTTGAAAATAACAGGTTCGATACCCGATGTAGATGCAAAGCGACTCACTGAGAGGATTTATTGGCATGGAAATATGCGTGTGTCCCAATGAGTCTCTACTGGTGTGACTTGTACAAGAAAATGTCTGATCAAGTGTCGAACTTTTCATTTAGCTTTAGTTTGAAATTTACAGATTAGTAGTTAATAGCTTTGGTAGGTGGAAATGAGCAATCTGAACCTTATTGTAATGACTTAATCATAAAATAAACATGATTTTTATGCTTTTTCACACGCAATGTTTCTTTTCCTTTTTAGGGTGTTTCACTGTGCATGTTTCCCTTCCTACCTGCGTCCAATCTGTTCTTCCCCGTGGGGTTTGTGATCGCTGAGAGGGTCCTGTACCTGCCGAGCATGGGTTTCTGCTTTCTAGTGGCCTACGGATGGCACGCCCTCTGCCGGCATTACAAGTAAGTTAGTCCCACTGTGTTGAGGGAAGAATTAGATTTTCATATGTTAGACCCAGGCTACCAACAATTTGTTATCAGAGTCCTGCATATCAACTTATTCTTATAAACAAAATTTTTTGCAAGAAAAAATTCCTGTTTCCTAACCTCACAAAATTGTAAGAACACTCTCCAGTGTGTGATATGCATTCATTGAATTTCATGTCTTTCACATCTGGAAAGAGAATTTCCCTACAATGTTGAAGAATTCGTAAATAAAATATTGATTGTCATTTTAGCGAGATTCAGCATGCCTAATGAAAATTAAAACACATCATTATTAACAAAATTTATTAAAATAAATATTTTTTTACCATAGCTAAAATGCAAGATTAAATGTGTAAAATTTAAACAATTATTTTAAAAAGCTGTTTTTTGAGCACATATTAAATAATTAAGTATTAAACACTAACAAAAATTGCCTTTCACTTCAGGCTTCAGTTAGTTATTTTCTTATTAAAAACAAATGTTTATTTGTAAGTATTTTTCTCAAATCAGTTACAAATTTAGCAGAAATTAAACATATTCTATGCAATGTGATTTCGAACATTAAGATCAATACTTTAAATTATTGTATTATATAATATACGCCCAGGCAAACCAGGAGCTGTACGTTAACGGGTTTGGAATACTTTCCCCTATCATCAAGTGCCTCGTCATTTTGAACCACGGTCAGGTGACGAGATCACACCTGAGCTGGCACCCTCCTCTCCACATCCACGCCACACCAGCGGAAGGACTTTGGAAGTCACATATTAACATGAATACGTCCTCAATCCACGGAGCTAGAGCAACCCAGTTGGATGGCCAATGTGGTCACCTTCCCAATCACTGCTCGCGGCAAATAATGCTACTGAGCCACTGGAGCTCTATTAAACAAATCATTCCTAAATTGAACCTGTATCATGTGACTATATTGTCACTTATGTTATCCATTCCAACTCTATATAAACTCCCACGTCAACAGAGATACTTTAAAACCAATTTAAAATTAACTTGTTAAGTTAAATTTGTGTTAACTTGAAAATTTTGCTGAGTAACTTGAAAACCATTTATTGCACTTCCTAATAAAAATACCACAATTATAACTTATAATAATAATTATTATAACTAAAATAATTTGTAAAAACAAATTTGAATAACTGCTACTGCAATTAATTGTCCATAGAATGCCCTTCTCTCTAAAATAGATAATAATTTAGATATTAATACATGATTTTTATTAAAAGTAACTGAATATTTGTGATTTACATAAATTTATAAATGTATGAAAAACATTTACTAGCTTCTTACCTTATAGTTGTTTTATATCACTTTTACAATCCGTTTACAATTTAAATAAAATAATTTATCACCAGAACTTCTTTTATAAATTAAAGAAAAGCATTTTTAAAAATCGCCTGAATGAAAACCAATTGACAATATTGATGATATAAAAAGTTTATTGTTTTAAATCAAATATTTTTAAAAATGGTCTAAAATCTAATTTTATTTTGTAATTGAATGCTGACGAAAAGCATATCCCAAAAAACTACTTATATATAATAATATATTTAATAATACATTTTTGATTAAACGTTATAAATTTATTCAATACTTTCACTTAATACTCCGAAAATAATTTATATACAAATCATTTTGTTTTTGCAATCGTTTTGGATTTACATTTAAACTAAAATAAATTTTAAATGACCAAATATATTTGAGAGAAGTGGTTTTATATTAACCCGATCTACTCTTATTATATTTTTCAATTTTCAATATTTCTCTCATAAGTCTAAATCTATATTTTTAAATTATGAAAATACTGAAAATTCTTTAAATCGATAAAATTTCAAAAAAAGGAAATAGTTAAATGGTATAATGCGGTAGACGATGGTATTTTTTTGATACGGTAGACTATAATCTATACACTAAATCTATAGGCTGTGTAAAAGTAGACTATAATTGCAAATCAATTATCCTTCCTTCATTTAAATTCCTAACGCCATATTGAAAGTAGATTTTTATTTTTATTTGTAAATTATAAAAACTGAAAATTTATTTGTAAGTAATTTGAAGTTAATTTGAAAATTAATTTGAAGTAGATCAAAAATACTTTAAAAAAAAGGACACATTTGTCAAAGTCTCTCTCTCAATATATATATATATATATATATATATATATATATATATATATATATATATATATATATATATATATATATGTATGTATGTATGTATGTATGTATGTATGTATGTATGTATGTATGTATGTATGTATGTATGTATGTATGTATATATTATAATCAGATGAATTAGATATTTTACAATAATAAACTTGTTCCCAGCAGTGATGATAGGAAGACAACTCATTTCAGTATTCTAAAGCCTAGACTTGAATCATTTCAGAATGAGAAAACTTAATTAAAGTGCTAATCCTAATTAAACCTAATTTGTCACAGTACTGGAGCTAGTCTTCCCCTCATTGCGCCACTCGGTTTATCAACTCTGCCCTAACTGAATTAGTAATGTTCAGGAATGAGAACTATGATTGTATTAGCAGTACTTGGCAAGCAATGAAATACTTGTTCACAAACCAAATGTACACGATATGGGTATATAAAGACAAAGACCTAATGGAAAACCAGTCGCTATGTACTATGACATTAAATTCCTTTAATTCGTTTATTGAATAGCTTGTGATGCACGAACAACTTTGAGGGCAATGCAATATTTCTAATCAATATTTTAAATCATAGCATTTAATAGTATGTAGTAATTATCATTTTTAAATATAAATATTTGTTTAAAAGCAAACAGTGTAAATAGGTTTTTTTAAACAATTTCTTAAGAATCAGATGCATGCTTACTATCCCAGATAATTCTAATCTAATGTTCTATGACAATATTACATCAATAGAGAACAAAATTAATGAATAGACGAGTTTGAACAAAATAGTAATAATTTTAATTATTCGAAAAATGAATTACAAGTTAACATTTATTAGGAACTCTTTCAAAATGCTCTTCCCATATGAAATTACTATTATTGATTCTAATTTAGGTTCTTATATATGAAACATACATCGAGAGATTTAATATTTACATCAATAAAATAGTCCTCATATATTGTTTCAATGCTGGTATTGCTTCAATGTTCAAATGATCTTAGTAATCCTTAAAATGTTTGTGAGATAATTATATATATATATATATATATATATGTGTGTGTGTGTGTGTGTGTGTGTGTGTGTGTGTGTGTGTGTGTGTGTGTGTGTGTGTGTGTGTGTGTGTGTGTGTGTGTGTGTGTGTGTGTGTGTGTGTGTGTGTGTGTGTGTGTGTGTGTGTGTGTGTGTGTGTGTGTGTGTGTGTGTGTGTGTGTGTGTTATTTTTAACAGTCAGATTTCATTTGGGTAATTTTAATTTGCTATAAATTTACTATTCTTATTTCACTGACTTTTTAATTAATTTTTTCTTCGACGAATTGTTCAAAAACTCTCATCATAATTTTCTCCTCAACACTCTGTTACGATTGGGAAATTCTCTTTTGAACTGGGAAGTTTTGTTTTTTGCCGATTTAGTGCAGAATTAACTTCTTACAAATATGCATAAGTGTTTCGAAATTCATATGATTTTAATATTTGATTACGCAACTATTCATCATTCTTCTATACACGTCTCTTTAGGAATGGAGATGATGATAATTATAGTTTTTACCTCGCTTATTTCGAAATAATGCACATTAATTAAAAAAAGAAATTGGTTTTGAAATATCATCATGAACGTAATTATGGATGATAACATTCCTCCTTCAATTCTGAAGATACTTCTATTAATAATAGTTAATGCTATATTTTATGTACATTTAATATCAAGTATTAAAAAAGAAAAATCTTCAGCAATTAAAATTTAAATATTTTGAAGAATAAAAAATCAATGAAGTAAGATGTGAGAGATGTTAATAATAATACTATATTTTCCAACCCCCGGCTGCCTTTAGGAAATGAATCCTGTTCAACCCTACATGGGGTGGAGACGAGGGCCACTCACACAGTGGGTGTGTCATCTTCACCCCGAAAGTGAAAAGACCGAGAAACACACAGAAAGACAATAACATCCATGCCCGAAACAGGATTCCAACCCGGGACCACTTGTTTCGAAGTTAGGGACGCCAACCACTCCTCCATCGATCGGCTTAATAAAATAATATATATAACATCGAAGCATAGTAAAACTATAAAACAAATTCATTTATTTCCTGAACCTCTGACATTCACATTTTATAAGAGAATGAAAACCAGGCTCATTTCTGAAAAATGCTCCCTTGTTTTTATAATGGAAACATTTCACAAGCTATATAAACATTTAGTTAATGAAATTCGCCACTGCCTTCCATCTTATTTTAAATTCCCAAACTTTTTCCCACAGAAACCTTATAGCCGATAAAGTGATAAAATGAGAAAAAAGCTTTTCGTTATCTATATATATATATATATATATATATATATATATATATATATATATATATATATATATATATATATATATATATATATATATATATATATATATATATATATATATATATACAAATATTTCACTTAATAACTGTTGTTATAAGGGAAAAAACAAATATCAGTTTTTTCCTTTAATAGCAATTTTAAGGGAAAAAACTAACTTAATTTCACCCTGTTTAATTGCTTTAAAGAGAAAACAGTAGCATTCAGTTTAAAACTTGAGAAATAATTTTTAGTAATTTTGTAAGAATTACAAATAGATGAGCATTTTTCGAAAGTTTTCTTTTTATTAATTATTATGCATTCTCCTACATAATCTCATTGTTTAGGTTGCTGCAGTGCATTTTCATTGCCTAAATTCGTAGACATCGCTCCGTAATTTTTAGCTGAAGTAAAGTGATCATCGCAACTTTTGAGCTGACTCATTCTCCTTCACCCTACCAACTCAAGCAGATGGACATTTGACCCAAGAACAGAATAATATTACACAACGCTTGTCGTGATAGTGTGTATAACAGCTCAAGTAACGAGCCTGCTATCTCCATAGCAAGAGAGGGTGGTCTTTTACATTCGATATTAAAGACTAAGTGCCTGGTAGGAAAACGCATCGATTTCGGGTCCATACCGTTCAGTACCTGAAACAGTCACAAAATCCATCTGATTGAAGTGGCTTCTATACACAAATATTCGTTGAAATTAGAATTCTGTGGCTAATTGGATTCTGAAGTTTGAATTGGGCTGTGCCAATTAAGGCATTAATAGGAACAAGTTCAGTATCCCCATACACTGATTTCTCGCCAAATCTGGTAACCGTTGTTTACGTTTTAGTGATGCCGATTTCAGCTTTTGTTTTTATTGTAGTGTTTGCCAAATTTAGTTTTTATTACTATTTTTATTTTTTCCTTGCCAGATTCCGTTTTTCTCGTGTTTTAAATAATTTTTACGTTATATATGTGCTTTTTTTTAGTGGCAATAGCTTTTTTAGTTTCACTTCGAGAACTTTCCAGAACACGTTGATTACATTTGCTTCTAAAATTGAGATCGTTTTATCTTAGTACGTTAAAGTGGGAAATTTCAAAATTTTTACTTTCCAGAACTTTCTTTGCTAATTATTCTACGTTTTAATTGGTAGTCATTTTAATTTTGTTTACTTTTGCTGTTGCAATCACTGGATTCCCGCTGTTGTGTTTCGTTCACTCCAGTGTCCAAACATCGTAAATTTTTCTTTTTTACTAATTCTTTTTCATTATTATTTTTATTTGGTTTAATTTTAATATATATTTTTTTATTAAATGATATATTTTATTTTATGTATTTAAAACCGTTAAATAATCTTTTTTCCTTATTTCGTTTTCTTAATTTATTATCTTTTTATTGTTTTAATTACTTTATATTTTGTTTCAATTTAAAATGTCTCATAGTCAAAATGTTGTTGAAAAATATCAGCAAATTATTTTAGCAAAAATTAAAGATAATAATGATGGATTATTGCTCAAGATTCCAAATTATTAATTAATTTAGGATTCGCAAATATAAATTAATTTTTAGCGGAAATTGGATTTGGAGAAGGTGTAATTATTTTATTTAAATTCTATTGCTTACATGTATTTTTTTATTGTATTCTTGTTTCATTTTTATTTACTTAAAATGTGTATATATTTAAAAAATATTTTATTCATGTTTTTTTTTTTAAATTCAAAAATGTATATATTTGAAAAATAAGTTTTTGCATGCTTTTTTTTAAATTTTATAAAGTGTATATATTTAGAAAATTATTTTTACTGAAATGTGACACTGGTGACAAACGAAAAAAATGTCGAAATAAATATACCAATCGTCATGTCAGCTTAACTTCATATCAAGTAAGTCCATTATTTATATTTATTTCCCTTTTTAAATTTTCTGAAATGCTTATTTTTCGATCGAACTTAGGGAAATTTCCCGTTTTAATAAACGCGCGCCTAGCTTGGCGACTTGGCAACAAAAAAATTCGCCGCGTCGCCAAGTGTATGGGGATACTGAACTTGTTCCCATTAATGTTACCATTCGAATTTAATTCAAACTAATGAGAGGGTATATTATATTTATAATAATAGATCAGTAGAAATACACATTCGTTAATATTTTATCTGTTTGCCACGTTTGTAGTTTCCGTCAAATTTTTTTTTTTTTTTTTTTTTTTTTTTCGCGTCTGTCTGTTTTCAGAGACAAGATTGGAAAACAAGACAAGTTTCGTTTTTGACAGTTTTGGTTTGCTTGTCCTCAAAGACAATTTTTTGCACACTAGGACTAATGAGAATCTGACCTACAGTTTAAAATGGATTTCGAACCACTACAAACATCCTTATCCAAAGTGGAATTTGAACCCACGAACTGTTGAATCGAAGGTAGAACTCTAACCATTCGGCCAGTTTTTGACAGGAGAATTCAGAAGAAATGTACCAACTTTATTTTACTAAGCCCCTTGAGAATAACATAAGGCATTACTCTAAATACCACGACTTCATAACACCTTTAACCCCGTTTGAAATGGACACCTCTTGTAACTTTAGTAACAACTTTTTACCAGACAACTTGGCGGAGACTATTTTTATGTGGACAAACAATATTGGTTCAATACGAATAATATATACCTTGATATTGTAGAGATGCATTTGGACTGCAATGGCCTGGTGAAGTAAGGCGTTTCATTTTTGTTTGTATATGATAAAGGAGTATGATTCTTAAAACTGCTGAAGATAGTCATGTTGAGAGAACTTATGAACTCAAACGTTCAGTTCAAGTGTACTGTACTGATGTAGGGAAAAAATAACCCGAACTTAAGTGTCGACTTCATCACTCGACCATGATTCAATATTACGAAGTGATTGTTTGTGTTTAATGTCTTCAATTAGCAACGTTTGAAAGCCAGTAACGTTTTTGCAATAGTTTAACATGACACTAATATAAGGCTTTCGGAAATGTTCATTTAAAGAACCAGAAATGTTTAGTGTGGCTCAAGGCACATTAAAATAACTGAATGTCAATGTGGAAGTTGTTTTTTTTTTAACTTTAAGATATTTTTAAAAAATCCTTCAAATTAAAAAATCCACTTTAAAACTTTTAAAAAATATCCATTCTTCTAGCACAAATTAAAATTTAAATATAAATTAATAATTTTTAATGCTATTTTGAATTTATAAAATTTGATAGCTAATATTTAATATTAATCATTTTCTAAGATTAACGTATATAAAATGTTATATGAATATATATATAAACCCATAATGGTAAACTAAAGATTAAAAAAGCTTTAGTACAACATAATTAGCCAACATAAATAACTCTTCCTTTACTGAAAGGAATGTATCGCAAATCAAATATATTTTCCTTTGAAGAAATATTCTTAGAATGTTAATTAAATATTTGTCATTAAATTTCACAAAAATATTTATTTCATCACACACATACATATATGTATAGGAAAAAAGAGTTAAGATATATTATTTTGGCAAGTAATCAATAATTGCACTTTTGTTTGTTGTTTTTATAATTTTGAACAAATATATTCATAGAATTTCCAATGATATGCTCATTTGGAAAGGCGTGTTTTTACTTTGATGTTTGAGCATAATATTTACATCCGCTTATATAATGTATTAGTTCTTTTGTGTACTTGTTAACAAATATTTGTTTTCAAGAAAGTCACAAAAAGACATGAAACTTCTTTTATCCTTCTAAGTGTAATCAATATTCTCTTTCATATTTTTTTAATTGTTAGTGATCGTAGATTCCAGTTTGTCTTTTTCATTTGAAAACACTAATAATTAGATTTAGTTTCAACAATTTTAATTAATTGATTTATTGTATTTTTTCGGTTTTTATTTACATACAGTAAAAATATCGATATTTCATTTCTTTCAAATTTAAAAAATAATAGTAATAAATTATGCTCTTTTGTTTTATTTTTTAAGAAAAAGATTTTTGGAAATAAAAAATCCCAGTTGGACGTCAACAGATTACAGAATTGTATACTTAAATTTATAGCAATACCATTAAACTCTAAATTTAAAACTGTAAATCAAAACAAATCTCTAAAATAACGTATGTTTGCCAAATTATATTTCTTAATAGAATACTTTACAATTATATTTCTTTGAATTGATTACATTCATAAAGATATTATAAAGAGAATTAAAGTTGACTTCATTGATTTAAATAAAATTTATTTGTTTCCATAAAAATATAAACAATAATGGGAATAACAGAATAAGAAGAATATTAACAATAATAAAGATAAGTTATAATTAAAAATATTCAATCGTGCGTATTTTTATGAAAATGCATAAATCTTGAAAATTGCATTTTAAATAACTGTTTGAAATTCGCATTAATACATTAAATAAATAAAATAGAAGTGAATGTAGTAAAATTTAGATCAGGAAAGTCAAAATAAATAAAAATCAAATATTATTTACAGTTATAGTTTATTAAAATAATAATCTGCTGGTGCTATAATAAAGTTAATTTTTTCTGTGATTCAGTTCAACAAATCATGAGTTTGATTTCTACCTTGTATTAATAAGTGTAATAGTTCGGAGCTCATTTTGAATTTTAGTTTTCGATCAAACCCTGAACACCAACTAATAAGCCAAATCTAAAACTTACAATTAAAAAATACACTTAATTAATTGATCGAAAAAAGGTTGGCATTAACCAACATTTTAAGAATTCAAGGGTCTGAATTAAAGAAATAAAGTATATCGAGAGAGAGAGAGAGATTAGGAGAAATGGTAGAAAATTCTAGAATTTTCTTTAATTAGTAGAAAAATTAATATGAAAGCCATTGAAAATTATTTAAAACTTACAATGCATCAGTCAAAAATAAAACATTTCTCTCCGTTCCATGTTCTCAACATGATATTAATCTACTTGAAAGAATTCTATAATATTTCATAGGATAAATTCCGACTGATTCTGTTAATAGCTCATTTAGACAAGGAAACAAGTTTTATCAAGCAGGCTAGCCAAAATCTTTATGATAATAATAGCAAAAAACTGAACTTCTAAATTCCCAAATGCTTTTCAGTATTTTTTAAAAGCTTTTGCTAAAAATTTTAAAGCATCCCCGAATGCTAATTTTACTTTTTATTAGTACTTTTTTCATCTTTGGGAATACATGCCCTCAACGAATAATGACACAGCTTAAATTTCCTATTTTTGTTGTCGGAAGTCATTGTCTTCCTTTTGATGAAAAAAAAATTGATTTTTGTGTTCCTTAAAAATGTATTGGTTGCAGATGTAAACGTATGTTTTCATTCTGTGCTCCCTTTCCTCACTGTCTCTTTAAAATGAAAGAGGACAAAAAATTATTGTGATACATTTTCGGTCACCTATTTCAAAACATAATAAGCGCCTCGCTTTTCTGACATAATAAGTTATTCAAAACATAATAAGCGCCTCGCTAATCTGAATCGAATCAAGAAGTTAAATGACGAGGTCGAATTCTGAGCTGACACTTTCCTCATCGAATTTCCCCGCATGGGGAAAGATCCTGAACGTAATTCCGTTTTCAATTTTTAAAATGCATAGGTTCTTTCAATGCATAGGATTTTCAGCTGGGTCTGGTATTGAACCAACTACCTTCCTTGCGAGAGAGTGAATCCCTCTCAAATTTCAGGTTAGATCATTACAATGCGCATTTCTTGCTAGTTTTTTCTCTGACCAATACCATTTCTGTCTTTCATGACCAACAACACAATTATCAGAAACTAAAAACATTTGTTTTTTATGACTATGGGTTTTAAAAATTTCTGCGAATGCAAAACAATAATAGAGTCTTATTACTCAAAAAAATTTTAACAAATTAATGAACTGAGAGTGATTTCATTTCCCATTCCTTGAGGCCGAACTGACAACTCAACGATTTGCACTCTTGCTTTCCGATCAACAGTTCATAGATTCAAGTCCTACTTTGGCTATGGATGTTTGTAGTTATTTAGAATCTAGTTTAAACTACATGTCCCGGTCTAATTAGCCCTTGAGTGTAAAAAATTACCGTTGAGCGACAAAAAAACCAATTCATTACTTGAATTCGAATCTTTAATGTATGTTGGTGAATACTAAGCGTTTTGTTTTAAAGGTTAAAATAGGTGTCTTCTATTTTTCTTTGCTTGAATTTCTCTCCTTTGCTTTCTTCATTGTGATTGTTTTAGCTTGGTGTAAAAATTTATACTGAAATAATATTTTTATTATGATTATTAAATGTTATTACAATGGACATAAAAATACCACAAAACATATAGGATACTCCTGATGGTTGTTGCAGAGTATTGGAACATCTGCTTTCCAGGACTCTGTCACAGACAGTGTGGCTTATTCTTGTATCTCAAGGGAGCAAACCTGGAAACACCCTACCACCAACTCCAAATGTTGTGCACCCATAAACAGGGTGTAATACGGACCTCACGTCATTCAATATTGTGGCTGACGTGAACACGTGACTTTCCATACCGAATAGTTATTGCTGTAGCTAGTTCAAAGCAGTCTTCAGAATCTAAAAAGGTGCAGATTTAATGAAAAGTTTTAAAAAGAAGAATATATATATATATATATATATATATATATATATATATCATAATAACAGAACAATATGATAATAGCAAATATTAAATAGTTTACATTCAAATGTTTTGAAAAAGAGCAATGATTGTTCTGTTTCAATATAATCCAAAAATTATTAAGTCCCATTTGCCTTAATTCTCAAAAGCTAAATGCTTACTATTTTCTGAGTCTGACCTTCATTCTCAGGTATCACTGCTATACGAATGTAAACAAAATAAATTTTAAAACTATTATATCCCGTCAAAATTTGAGTTATTTTAAAGTCGGTATATAAGAAGTTAATTTCATTCGATAAGGCATTGTTCGAAAAATATTTTTAATACATTTTCCATAGTAAATTTGACAGTAAGTTTTAGTTGACCTATGTGAAGGATATGATATATTTAATAATGTTGCAGTAAGTAGCATCTTTTGGTCACAAAACTTGATATCCGTTGTCATTATTTGACAATAATCCTGAAAAGGAATAAAGACACTTGTACCATAATTTTCTACTCGCCCCTGAAAGGTGTTGCTTTTTAATAAAGTTTATCGTGACTGATACTTTTTTGTAAAGATAATAAGAAAACCGAATCGTGACGTTGAATCTTCTTTTTTAATTCAACTTGAAAAATGAACATTCATCAGTAACTCTAAAGTGTTGATCTTCACTTTGTACATTTTTTCGAAACTAGTTACTTCTTCTACCAAGTTTACTTTGACCAGTGTAACGTACGGCATCGTATCAATTATTCATTTAGGAAAACGAGAACGAAAGAACTCTTCTGGAAGCTTGAGAGAGAGAGGAAACGTTTGATATTAGAACTATTGTATTTAAGCAATTGTATCTATTCGTGAATCTAGAAGAATATTCTTCTTACTTATAATATAAAATTTCTAGATTAATATGAAGTAATCCAAAACCAATTAAGAAAACATTACAAGTTAAAATATTGAATCATCTAAACATTCACAAATGAAATAGCTAAGTTTTATTAATATACATTCTGTTGACTTTTTCGGAAAACTTTTTTTACCAAATCATTGAAGCATCGGAGAAATTATAAGAAAATTCCTTATCTATAAATGATTTTTAATAAAAAAACTGCAAATATCGAAACTGGTTTCGAGAATTTTATACAATGTTTAAGAGAAATTTCACATTTATTTTTGAAATATATAAGATTTGCTTCTTCTTTTAAAGTTTTCGATCAATATATATATATATATATATATATAAATATATATATATATATATATATATATATATATATATATATATATATATATATATACAGAATGTGACCCAAGTTATTTTATCGTATACACAAATGCAAGATCTCTTAAGATAATTTATGTACCATTTATAAAGTTATTATGATGAAGGAAAAGCTTAATAGTAGAAAAAGCAAAGAAAGAGAGAAACTCCTTCATTAACTAATTAATATTTGTTTCTTTGAAACCGAGGAGATAAGTAAAATCATAGGATAATAATATAATGTTATATTAATTTTCTTATATGGAAGAAAATAGATAAATTAATAAGGAATGTGTTCTATATGTAAAACAAATCAGTTAAGCTTTGCCTGCAATTTTTTAACATCAAAAATAGAAGTCAAATGACCAATTAGCTTTTCCGGAATGATAACAATACACAAATAAGAAAGATGCTGTCATAAAATTATACATAATCAAAATATTGCAAAAATCACCATACACTCTAATCAACAAAATCCTTAGCATTGTTTGAAATTTGGGGGCAAATTGAGGTTAATCTTTCATTGTTATCCTTTTATAAAATTAAAATGTGTAGAAAATTGACATAACAATCTCAAAATCGGGGCAGATGAAATTTGTTTTTATATGATAGAAATATTAAATACTACCTTTTTAATTATTAATTTGTTTACTATTTATTGTTATCTTGGTCAGTTTTTGAACACGAGGATTATTTTTGATAATATATAACTTAATATATAAAGGCATGCAAATTTTATTTAATATTTGAATAAGTATATTTAGAATGAATTCAATACAATTTTAAGGCCTAACATTTTAATAAACTTAAGTCCCATGAATGTTTAATAATATCTCTTAAAAAATATGTATTTAGATATCGTAATATAGTACCGCGTTAAGTCCCGCAGTTACAGATTTTAAGATTCTTGTCTTGTATATTTTAAAAATTCCCCCCTATCTTTTGAAAAATATTGTTATACATTAATACCATTAAAGAGCTTGGAATGCAGATGAAAATAATTTTGAAGATGAAGCTGATGAAAGTGCACATCATTTAAGACTTTTTTGTACATTTTTAAGACACAATAAAATCTAAAAAATATTTAATACCGACTTAAGTGTATATTATATATATAATATACAATTAAGTTAATATTAAATAAAGTATCAATATTCCAATTAATATTTTTGAGACTAAGTGTGACACACTGTTGGACATAAATTATTCAATATCTAAAGTTGTTAAGAATTAAAATTATTTCAAAATATTCTATGTGTCCTCTCATAAATAAAAAATGCCTTGACAGAGCAACCTTTGGTCGAAAAGAATGAAAATTAAGGAATTACTTTTCATTAAACGTATTATTTCTCAGTTTCTTTAAAACTTTTTATAGTATATTTCACTTCCTGTATCAACACTTAATTAACATTTTTCGCACATCCATCCTTACGTAAATTTATAATTTTTTTTCCTTTCCACTTTATTACTCATTCACTTTACTTTAATCAAAATTTAAAAAGGGTACTTGCTCCATCCATCCTTTTTCGGTTATTCTTTCAGAAAAAGTGTCATTCATTTTTACAGTTTTCAAAGGAAAATAGTTTGAAAAAGAATTAAAGTTAGTTGTTAAGTGAGCTTTGAAGTAGAAAGAAAGAGAACATCAATAATCAAAAGTTTCTGAATTGAATGACTGATGGGATAGAAGAATAAATGATGGGGAGAATATAAAAATTACTCTTTTTTCTCAAATAAAATTTTTCTTTATTTTAAAATATGCATAAACCACTTAATACACTTTCTAAAAATAAATCAAATGAAGATTTTAGAATCGAGAGTAATTTTAGCACTAGCTTACAATTAAAAAAAATACGAATTTAAAGTTTACTACGTAAATTTACTCTTTTGTTCAAATGTAAAAAAAATAAATGTTTAATATTAGATTAATTTTGAAAATTAAAAAAAATGTATATTAACAATGCTTAAGTAATAGTAAAATGCATGGAAGCTCGTAACAGCAATTTTAAAGTTAAAACTACTCAAACATTTTTGCTTTACTTATAAAATCAATAAATATTTTTAAATATTAGCGAAACTACTCTATCAATACATAAAATGCATTTTAGTCTTACATTATTGATAACTTTGTTTCTAGATAATAAATGAATAATATCTGTAAATAAAAAAAGCGCACGAAACAAAATTGTGATTAGAAAAAGAACAGAAATGAAAATAAATTATTGAAACAAAGGTAAGCAAGCTACTGCAGCATAATCACACCCTAAATAAATACGAATGTTGTGAAAAAAATGTGGTTAAAAAAGTAAAATTTGAAGATCAATATTAATTGCCATCAAACACTGGTCATTGCTGCTTACAAAATTTCATCTTAATAATAAACATGAATATAAACTTGTTTCCAAAGTATGCAGTGACTCTGGAAGAAGGAAAATATATATATTTTTAACATTTTGGAAAAGGCGTTAGTATTTAAAAAGAGTCTAATTTTTCTATCAATATATCTAAAATCAATCACAATGTATACAGGTTTTAAAAGCCTAAAAATAAATTACAATATATTATTGAGTATATTTTTTTAGTCTTTCGTACAAAAATATAGTTTCGACTGTATTTGGTATGTTGCGAAATTGAATATTATGTATTTAAGTCATACACGTGTATCGTTTACCGTTACATAATTGCGATTATAATTTACTAATAATTGTTGCACTAATACTAATTATTACAAAATATGATTTCTGGTATAAATTTTAAATTCCATAAGTATATATTAATTTTTTTTTACATAAATAATATTTAAAGCTGGTTAATTTCAAATTTGTATGAATTCAAATCAGTATATTATATTTCTTAATATAAATAGCATATATTTTAAAAGAGATTTATTTTTTTATCAATATATCTAAAATCAATCAATATAGTGGTTTTAAAAACTAAAAATAAATTGCAATAAAATAATTTTTTTTCCAGTTTTTCATTCTGAAAACTATCTTACGAATATAAAGCTCTAACTGTATTTGGTATGATGCAAAGTGGATATCAATGTGCAATTATGTACTAGTAAATAAAGGAAATATGACTAATCAACATTTTGCACCAATACGAATTATTGTAAAATATTATTTCTGGTATAAATTTGAAATACCGAAAGTAAATAATATTCTAGGCTAAATGATATCAAAACTATTTGATCTCAAATTAAAATATTATCTTTTCTAATGTAATTTCTTTGCTATTACAGTTTAGAGATCACTATATTTAAATAAAAAAATACGAAACTAATATAAATTATCAACTTTTTTTATTCATTTTTAAATTGGTAGCTGAGCTAGCAGATGAATATTTGGTTTTCTGTACTTTAATGTATTAGTTCGCGCGGATTCGATTCCAGCATGAATTTTTTATGTGAATCAGGAATTTACTTTAAACTAGCATTTTCTGCAGAATAAAGTTCAAAAATGTAATCACTCAAAATCAACAAATCCAACCAATTCAATATTTTGCACCATTAATTTAAATTTTAACATAACTGATTGCATTTTCTTTATTACGATATTTCACTGTGTATCATAGCATACAAAAATATTAAATGCAGTATACTATTGTTAATTACGTAATAATAGTTGAATTACATAATTAACAATAGAATTTGAAATATTCACTTCCATATTTATTAATATATTCAAAATTTTAATGTTAAGTTTTTTTAAAAGAAAAGCTTTGATCATGAGGAGATGTTACCTTACAATTATAATTTTTACAACACCATTCATTTTTCTCTGATTTCACGCTGTAGTGGCATACATTTTTTGTTTCAATAACTAAAACAAAGTTGTTTCATGAAATAGATTATTTGGGGTAACCCCTCATCAAAATGAAACCTATTCACTGAAGTAAATGAATTTTATTTTATCTTTGTTAGTTTAATAATTGGTTGCTTCAATATTTCTTAGTTATATGTGATTATTTTTAGGTGTGACATTTAGGTTTACATTGGATTATTTTATTATTATTTTTTTCTAATATTTCTATGTTGTTAATTTTAACATATTCTTAAGCATGAATTTTACATTTCCTAGAATGAATTTGTAATAAGTCAAATTTGAAATTTTAAAGCTTGATATTAATCTTTTCAATCGTTTGTAATAAAATTCAGATTACTTTTTGATTTAAGAAAGTGCTTTCTTAGAAAGAATAATAGTAGAAAAATTATTGTTATAGAGCTGTTAGAATAATAATTTGGAAATGTTATATTTAATTTTCATAGAAACGTAAAAGTTTATTGTGATTCTAAAGGTCCTTATTTTTTCCGATATCTTAGAAATTTCCGGAGAATCAGCCTAACTTGAAACAAAGGTATAAGTAGTAATCAAATTATATCTTAGAATTTCAAAGAATTCCTTGAATATGTGAAATTAATTTATAGAATTGGATTACAAGAAATGAATAATTGACTTTAGAGCAATAAAAATATTAAATTAAAATTTCTTAGAAACTTTTTTATTCTCAGTATTTCTCTTTTTAAAAATACTGTAATTTGCTTAGTTTACATGCATTAAATATAATTAAATAAGGAATTTTTTTTATTTCGCCATTTTGCTCAGTAAAGAAAAAATATAACTAGCAATTTTATTAACTGACATTAGATAAAGAAAAAAAATTCTTATATTTTATATATGTGGATAAAATCAGTTTTTAGGACAAAATGCTGGACGAAAAATTATAAATGACTTTGTATTTTTATCACAAGTTCTTAGACAATATAGCAATTGTCCATGAAGGTCTCACTATAACCCAGTGGTAGTATTGTGGTCTTTGGAATGGAACACTCCAGATCTGATCAATGTACTGTTGAACAACGGGATATTACTCTTCTGCTTTCTGAAAACATGTTTGTCGGGTATCAGGGAAATTTTAATGTTTCTCGCTTGGCAACACGTATTATATAATAATTATAACGTGAATAAGCCCACTTTAGAGTTACTCCCAGAAAGACGGGTGTATATATATATATATATATATATATATATATATATATATATATATATATATATATATATATATATATATATATATATGTATATATATATATATATATATATATATATATATATAAAGCAGTGAACACAATATGCACAATATACAAGATAAAATGCAGCACATAAAAGTCCATTGAACTGTATAATACATTACCAACAAATATATATATTTGGCAATCTATCCAGAGCAAAAGCAGCGAAAGAGATACATGCCAATACAGATTAGATAAGATGCAATCTCAAGAACAAGAACACAAATAAGACAAAATTCGAAAAATCAATGGCGAGAATAAGATTAAATTTTACAAAAAAAAAGGCATACAGAGCATGTCTTCGTCAGAAGAAAGATGGTCACAACTATGCAAATTATACACTCTTTTCTAACAATTTAAACACTACCTTCTCTTTTTCTCTTAGCAAAACTTTCCCGAAAAGTGTCAGTATTAAAAAGATGCACAAAAATATTGGCTTCAAAAATATTAATGTATATCAAATATCAGCAATATATCAAAATACACAAATCCAAAGTAGAAAAAGGAAACATCAAAACAGCGCAGTAAGAACAATATGAATACCAGCACATCAAAATAAAATTATATATATATATATATATATATATATATATATATATATATATATATATATATATATATATATATATACATAAATTGTTTTTGTGATATGAGGAGGA
Organism: Latrodectus hesperus; assembly: GCA_037975125.1. NCBI lineage: Eukaryota > Metazoa > Arthropoda > Arachnida > Araneae > Theridiidae > Latrodectus > Latrodectus hesperus. Next base: position 31,129,800 of record CM075851.1, on the reverse strand, counting down.
TTGTGATAAATCAGATGTATGATTTATTGTTAGTTATTTTATGACTCGTAATAACAACGGAACATTTACTTTTTCTGGAATCTACATTTCATTATTACTAGTCATAAAATGTTGACAATATTGGACTAGCATAATGAATGTCTGCTTCGTGAAGTAAATACATTATTTTCCTTTGAGAAATTCTTGATCTATTCATACATTCATTAACAATGTCATCTGTTGTATAAAAAGTACGGGATTCATGTTTTTGTTGGATATAACTAGTAATTGTTCTTACAAAGAATCTTGCTTTTATAAATTTTCTTTTAAAATAACGTATTCCATTCCCTTTTAGCTCAGTGTTATTAATGATTTATTTATTACTAGAAAAAAATCCTAAATATTAATGGCAGAACCTCTTCCCTTTATAACTTATGAACCATTATTGATCAAAACTTTACTGTTGTGAGCGTACACATTACAAAGATAAAAGTTCCATACTTGAAAAAGATTGCACTGTACATCACTCAGTTGTTTTGAATTTTAGAAATTGGTGTTTTTTTATATATTTTGATACATAAAAATTTGCATTTTTTTAATGTGAGAAGATAATTATGATGTTTGGGCTGTTTTTTTTTATTGCCTTTTTTTATAAATCTCAACTAAATGAGCTATAAATTCCAATTCTGAATGCCCATCAATAGGAAATGAAGTCAAAATACTTTGATTTTTATTAGATCGTTGCGATATGTTTCAGGGTTATCTTTCTATATCAAACCCTCTATTATAGCACATTTTTCTTTAATTTTATACATGATCCATTTATGATACCTGCGATCTAGCACAGCTGTTTTTTTCACCACATCAGCTTCTGGTATATTAGATCCCAAGTACTATCTGATAATCATAGGTCTATTTTGCATGGTGATCTTTCTCTAGTTTTAGAGATGTTCAAAAAGACGTGGGAAGGATAAATAGTGTAGATGTATACCAAAGGGAGAGAAATGTAAAACATGAGCATTGTGATATGTAACAGGAGAAATAAGATTTAGATGTAGTTTCCTCGTTGTTGTTTTTAAAAAATATATAATTAACTGAATTATTGATATTATCGATTGTCAGTCAATTATTTATTTTGTTTTTAGAAACTATTAGAAACTACTGGTTCAAACATTGATTAATATTCTAAAATTAAAATTTTTAAGATATCGTAATTAAACCTTATTTTTAAAAATATGTTGTTGCTTTTTTTTTCTTTTCTTTTTTGTAGAAAATTATGCATGAAGAAATTTTTTTTATTCTTTTTAGCTTCACTGTTACTAACTTTAACCGCAACTACTATAATTTCTCTAAGAGTTAATATTTTATTCGAATTCCGATAACTTTCAGTTCTGTGGAGGGAAATGTACTATCGCAAAGAAGTAATAGCCTCGACGATGATTGTTGCTGCTGAAGACCCCCATGTTGAAAGGTTCCACCTTGAATTATTTTTAGGCACTTATGTTTCTTCGTTGATGTTGTATATATATTTAGAGAATGGTTTCCCAATTCAAATATCAGACTCGTCTCTTGTCTAACCCTAGTAATACAATTATAGAATACATTCTAAAAGATAGAGTTTAACTTGTTCTCAAAAAGTTTCTCATTTCAGGAAAAGAAAGAAAACCCTTCGCGCATGTTTTGTGATACTCTTGTGCCTTAATGCTGCCAAGACCATTCTCCGAAATTATGACTGGTAAGTTTGAATGCTGGTGTTTCCCGGATGAGCATTTGGTTTACTCCAGTTGAAGATTCTTCACTTCACTGTCCATTTTCACAGGAGAGACGAAGAAGCCCTGTTCGAGTCCGGCCTGCGGTTCACGAGCTCCAACGCCAAGCTCTACAACAACCTCGGTCACGTGATGGAATCCAGGGGAAGGCACGAAGAAGCTCTGGAGCTGTTTCTGAAAGCAGCGCAGTAAGTTGGACAATTGTGAATCTTATTTTTCTAATTTCCATTCCATTACCATTTCACAAAATTATTTTATAACTAATCTGTACGAGAAGTTACTTTTTGTAAATAGTGTATACTTAAATCACTGTTTCCAAAATATGCTTTTGTCGATATATTCAAAATTGTGCTTCCCAATAAAAGATCGTTTCCCAAGCAAGTACATTTTAATTCGCTTATATTTAAAAGAGAAACTTTAGTATACTATCTATCTATTTATCTCTCTGTATATATATATATATATATATATATATATATATATATATATATATATATATATATATATATATATATATATATATATATATATATATATATATATATATATATTCAAATTATTCATATTAATTGGGTTTACTATGTTTCATCTTCAATTTAATGGAATAGTAATAAATCCAATTTTACCCTTTCTTATTTATGTATGTATGCATACGCATATAAATGAATTTGTATTATTAAAAGTATTAACCCATTGCTTTGTTCATTTAAATCAAATCAAACTTTCATAAATACATCAATAAAATAATAAATATTTCATCTTTGTCAGTGTTTTTAAGCAAGTATATACAAATTATTGCTCATTTTATTTCTCATAATTATTAAGGCTACAGTTTACCTTAAAAGCTTTATTTTAAGATAAAAAAATAAATGTAAAAGATATCAAAACACTGTAAAATATTATCGATAATCGACTCATCGTTTCCTTTGTTCTTATGCCGAGAAAGTGCATAGTTTAAACTTATGTTTAAGATTAATTGGCCTTATTTGTGAAATAGACCATTTTATCTTAGTTTTCAGTAAATGAAACAATTATGAATTGTTATTTTACTATTGGTAAAATGTTTGCATCTTAATATTATAATTTTTTTTTTTTTTTTTTGCGCTTATTTTTCCAAAAGAATCAAAATTAAGTTCTATACAAATAAAGAAATCCATTTTTTATCATAGACCAATTTTTTTATGATAGAGCAATTAATTTCTTATTAATTAAGAAAATAGAATTCCTCTTTATATATATATGAGATATTAAATAGCTCTTACAAACAAAATTTAGTATCATCTCAGTGACACGTGTTCAGTGTGTCCTGTTTTGAAAAGTTACTCAAAAAAAAATTCATCTTTTTTTTCATGATACTTAACAACTTTATTTGTATTTTTAAAACATATTACTTTCTTTTAATAATTTTCTACCTAAATCTTCTAAAATATTAAAAATTTCGCAGCATTTAAATTTTTTTAAAATACTATCTACTTTTTTCCTAATTACCTTTTTCAGAATGTAAAACAATACTAATTTAATTTAAAATTGAAGTATTTAAAAAATATTTTTAATGAAATAAACAAAATGTAATTTTTATTCAACTTCCTTTTATATACATTAAAAAAATGCACACATCTAAATATAACACATAGGTTTTACTATTAAGTAATGCATCTAATTATTATTTCAATATAGTTATTTTTTTAATTTAACTCATTTTTTATTCTTAACAGCATAGACATTTAAAACTAAACAATTGTATGTAAATTACTAGATCAATTTTTGTGATTTACATTTAAGAAATATTATCATTTTGTCATTGTAAAAATGAAATTATTATTATTACAACTGGATTTACAAAAGTTAAATTACCTTTTTTGTGCTGCCATCTGTTGATTACAGCGGTAAGCTGATTAGTTATATGAAATATATTTTTAAATGAACCATAAATATGTTAATAAGCTATTTGCTGTCATTGCTGATGATTTTGGGATTACTTAACAGAGCTAGACAATCCCCATCAATCCAAAAATATCTGATTCATGTTTACAAAATGAGTAGCTTCAGTTGATGCGAAGGTTTAAGACATGAAAGCGAAAAGTCTGACTTAGCCCTGAGTGCCTGTCTGTTTTAACTGGATAGGCTTTCACACCTATGGTGGCTCTACCAGGAGTAAATTCCCGATACACTTCACCAATTCATCCCATGAACACCTCTTCACCTCTGTGAGGCAACCCACAGGTCTAGAAAGGAACAGCTTATCCGTACTGATAATACGAATAAGCTATTTACATTAATCAATCTATTTATGAGAAAAAATATTTAAGGTATTCCTGTTTCAAACCAAAATATTGAAACTTATATTAACTTTCATGATAAACTTAAAATTTAAATTTGTTTAATAATATAATAATAATAATAATAATAAAAAATATAAAAATAAAAAAAAACATGTTTAAGTATGGAAGCAAAATATATCAAAGGATGTGTCTGAGTGAATCTGGTGCTGCCATCTATACTTAAAAGAGTAAAATAAATCAAAGATTATTTCTTTAAATAAATATTAATTAAACATATTTTGAACTGTGAAGATTTAAATTCAAAGTTACAACAATAAAATGATTAAAAAATAAAAATAATTAAAATAAATATAACAGAAATCATAATATTTAATTTACTTACGATGCTACTAAAATTAGGTTTTTATGTTATAGTCATATTTTAATAGTTTTCTTTGTCATGGTTATTAATGAAATTTTTCAATATATTGATCCCTCAACACTTTGAAAATGAATTAGAATTATTTAATAATGTAATAAAATTTTACTTCAATAAATATTTGAGCATTATCTTCCTGCTGATGAGAAATAGCTATTTTATATTCAAATAACTCGATGAAATATTTTTCAATAATTAATAGGACAAATATAAATAAGAAGTTGACATGTTTGATAAATAATTCTTAAGTAAAAATTTAAACTTCACTGATTTAAATTTAAAAACTTAGCTAGGACTAGTTAAAAATAATACAACGAAATTTCACTTTTGCTTTACAATAACTGTATGTATTTTATATATTCTATAATTTAACATTTACGTAACTAAAATTCATTTTTAATGTACTAAGTTATAACAATAAAAAATAGAAAATATTATTAAAAATATTTGTAACAATAATGGGAAAGTTTACTTCTCAACATAAATTAATTTTTAATATTAATAAAAATATTATAAGCACTATATGAAAATAATGGGATTGTTCTTTAGAACTTATCTAGCAATGTAAAACAAACTTCGAAGAACATTTTTTAAATACTTTGTATTAAATTTTATTCATATAATTTTTAATGAAAATTATGTATTAATCAAGTTACAAAGTTTCATAATAATATAAACATTAGAATTTTTCAAACACAAAAATATTCAAAACATTACTATATTTTTGTCTTATGTCCTGTGTTATATAATTATGTTTATTGTTAAAATTACCATTTTTATAGGTGGAATAGACATTGAAATATCAATAAATTTTTTTAAGCATCTTCGCTGTTTAAATGTGTTACATAATGATAAAACTCATGTCAAAAACATATTGGTAGTGATTGAATAAACTTTATCATATTTGTGAAACTGAATATTATTACATTAACAATGTTCATCACATAAATAGCTCGCTGTACAGTAATGTTTCTGATTTTTAATTATATGGTTTTGTGTTGTTATATCAGGCTATACCAAATCAGTTAGGGATATAGTCCAATCATCATAAGAATTTCCTAGCTATTAATCATTGTCAACTGACGAGCTTCACACCTCAATTTCTGCATCTTACCACAGAAATAGCATAAAGAACCACAAATGCTTCACTTACTTGTAGATGATTTCCTAACGCTGTAATTTTGGATTACATCAAGAAAAATCACAAGTAAACAATTCCTTTAATATCTTAATGTCTGCAAATTACTACCAAGAATTCCAAAACAAGAATGTGAATGGTCATTAAAAAATACTGTTTCCAAAATCTCTGATTGGGTTTTATATTCCTAAGGTGATGGGCACAAATACCGTATAATCCAGGATGCCAAATTCTGAATTTTTTTGGCGATTATGAAATGTTGACAGGATGATGTATTGTGACGTGAGCGACAACATAAATATTAGGGATGCCAAAATAGAATTTTGTGCATAATTCTAATAAGTCTCCATATCTATGACATAATAAAAACCAGATTGCCAGATAAATAAGAAAATCAACCAAAAAAAAATCACCAAACTCAGAATTTATTATCCTGGATTATACGCATCGGTGCCCGGTAATGAGTATCATTCTTCATAAGTCATTCTTCAAACGTAATTTTGCATCATATATAATTAATATATTTCTGACAATTTATATAAAAAGTCATTCTTTTGAAATTGTGTCATTGCATCTGTCCAACAATGATATTGATTGTTATAGTAATATTCTTCCTCATCTACAACTCTTCGCAAACGTGTGATTAAAGTTAAAATTTTCAAAAATTACTGTGGATTTAATATGAAAAAAAGCACGCGCTTTATTTGCAGATATTTACAAGTATTATATTAGAAACGTTATATTTTCAAAACACAAATGCCTATTCTTATCAGAATTGAGTTGTAGCAGGATTACTTAAGCAACCACCCACTTTGCAATTTTTAGGGCACTAAAAATTGCAATAAAAGTAGGTTTCGGGTATGATATTCGTTTTGTATAGCATCAACTTTCGTTGGCAGTGGTTTTATCCCTTCCATTGTGATTTCATTCCATAAATAACTGAGTTTATAAGTGCCAAAAATACATTTTGAAACGTTGATGCATAAATCATAGTCAGTTAACCTTTAAAAAACTGCAAGTGCTTACGGTGTGATTCCTCATCTGGAGAAGCAATTAATATGTCATCTAAATAACAGAATGCAAAGTCAAATCCAAACAGTACCATGTTCATGAAATGTCATTGAAATGTCTGTGCTGCATTGCGTAAACCAAAGGTCATGAATGGGAGTTTAAACAACCCATAAGGAGTTATAATGGCTGTTTTGGGGATACCGCTTTCATGTACTGGAATTTGTTGGTAAGCTCGAACTAGGTCAATTGATGAGAAAATTTTCTTTTCGTATAGGATGTAGCCACAGTTGGTGAGGAACGGCAGAGGACATTGGTCAAGAAGGATGATGTTGTTAAGAGCCCTGTAATCTCCACGTGGCCTCCAATCCCCCAGCATCTTTAGGATGAGATGTAGAGGACTGACCCAACAACTTTTTAAAGGTCTTTGCAGACCTTGCTGCAACATAAACTCAAATTCTGTTTTTGCTGCTTTTAATTTTTCAGCTGATAGTCTTCTAGCCACAGCTACAACAGGTAGAGCCGCCTTGGTTTCAATGAAATGTTCAATTTGGTCATCTTTGATTTATTTATTGGCGATTGTTGGCCGCAGAATATCTGGAAATTTTTTGTATTACATTATTACATGAACCCTTGGTAAAATGTTAACAAAGGAGCGTTTACCCGTAGACGACAAGGAAGTGATGCCATCAATTAATTTGCAGTTTTTGCTGTCAGCTAAAAGGTGAAAGTGAGACAAAAAGTAAATACCTATCATTGGCTTATTGACGTCGGCGATTATAAAAGGCCAACTAAACGCTCTTTACAATTTTAAATCCAATTTTAGTAGCTTTTTCCCATACGTCTTAATTTTATTTCCATTTGCTGCGAAGAGCTCTAACTTTGCAACAGTTCTTTTTTCTTTCGATGATAGTGAAACCACGGAAATTTCCGTACCCGTATCGACTAAAAATTGGGTGGCGCTTTCTTTGTTTCTAATGAAAAGACGACACACCTCTACTCTTGACTCCCTGTCGTCTGTGAGAGTCGGGGATTTTGTTTTCCTGCGGGTTAGTGTCAGGCAAATTGCAAGGATAATTACTTTTGTAAGCTTTATTGCCAAACCTTGATTGATAATAATATACATTTTTATCTCAGATACTACGTCTATAAATAGAATTACTTCTAGAGATGGGGTCTGAATGCTTGACGTCTAGAATGTCTTCTATTCAATTCGTTGACTTGTAGAGACAAGTCTGCTATCTGTTCTTGCAATTTAACTAAAATGATATCATCACTAGAGCAAATTACGGCAGCATTCTTATATGACGTGGAATTTATTTCCCACATTTTATCAGCCATTGTTGCCAATTTGATTAAATAGTCACCACTGATAGATAAAATATTAGAAGTTGCTGTAGGCAATCTTGAATCCAGAGAATTTCAAGAAAAGTTTCCCTTACTTTATCTTATGCTAAATTCATCATTTCACATAAAAACTGTGAAGGTTTTCTATCGCCCAATTCTACTTCAGTTAATAATTTTTTAGTCTTTTGCATTTCGATTTCAGTGAAGATGGAAATTAGTCTTGTTTTAATAGCCACGTATTTATCGTCATTCGGGGGATTGATCAGAATGTCCGACACTTGAGATAATATTTCAGCATCAATGGAGCTCACGACATAATCGTACTTTGTTTGATCTGTCGTAATTGCAGCATTTCGAAATTGAGCTTCCAATTTGTAAAACCACATCTTTGGGTCCGGTTTCCAAAACGCAGGGATTTTAACACTAACTCTAGAGATCAATGATGAAAAGCCTTTTGTTTTCCATTTTCGGTTTTTAAAAATAAAATCCGACAGAAGTTGTTTTCTTTAATACAAATCTTTAATCCATGACAAACTTTTAACTTTAAATGAACAGAACTTAGAAAGAAATAGACTTAAAAAGGAACAAAACACGTTTATTATTTTCTTGATATCAATCAGCTGTTGCTAGGTAAAACACAATAATTCTTTTCGTCTTGTAAACAAAAACTTCTGTTGCCATATTAAGAAAACTAAAAAGTACAGAAATTAAAAATAAAATGAAGAGAAAACATAGAGGTCGCTACACCAGTATATAATATAAATGTTAACATAATTTTAACTTCTTGATAACAATGCTGTAATTGAAAAGTTAAAGAAAAATTCTCTGTTATCACTTGTTTCTTGAATTTTTTATTATTTTTCAAAAATAAAAATTCTTTATTTATGTTGAGAAATTAGGAATTCTATATTTTTATATTACGTCTAGCATGCCATTAAATTTTACGAAAAGAATTCTAATGATTAATTACAATTGCAATTAAGCCCCTGTAGTACATATTTAGTAAAAAATATAAACCATATTAAATTATAAAATAACAATTGGTTAGAAATCGTTGAAAAGAGTGAAATTTAAAATATAAAATCAAGTGCTTCTAAATTCAAGTGTAGAACTATGTATTTAGAACTTCTAGATCTACATACATATTTCTGCATTTCAGCATGCATAAAATCTCTATTCAAGTTTCCTTTTTCAAGCTTTTTAATTTTAAAGATAAAAATAAGTCGCATTTTATTCTCAATGTAGACTCAAATTTTTCATAGCCTATTTCAACGTTTACAGCTAATTAAAACTGCCGGTGTCTCTCTTGATGACTTTAGTACAGTAAACCACCTGCTTAAATAGTTTGCTTTCCCAGGTCGCTTTCTACGCGTGAGGAAGGTGTTCTTCAAGTGATTGCAATTGGGTAATTATTTCACATCGAGGCCTGACTTCCAAGCAATTACTTCATGATGAAAAATGTGTTCAAACAGAAAGCTTTCAAAAAGTGCTTTTTGGATCCCATTTCTATTTCATCATTAGCAGCTGTAAACGCCGCGTATGTAATCAGCTGGTTCATAGGGAAATTACACTAAATGAAGTTACAAAATAATTGTTTCTTGAAGAGCATATTAAATAGTCTTTTAGTTTTCAATATTGCTGATTTATTTTCCTGAATCCACTTTTGGCTCCAAACTTAGTTTAAGAGTTTTTACATAAAATTATTTATTAATTTGTAGTTATATTTCATTGTTACAATTTTTATTCATTAACTTAAATGAACAACATTAATATTTATAAAAATATGTCGAGTTCTGAAGTAAGCTTCATCATTTCCAGCTTGACTTAATATGATATTTTTATTGATATTTGTTTATTTATTTTTGACATTTTTAAAGCCACTTTTTTCAAGTATGGTAAAAAAATTATGATACTTAATTCTACTATTACTTCACCAATTTTGCCTAAACTCTATATTTAAATTTTATTCAATCATAGAAAAGAAGATTTTTTTAATTGTCATAAAAATTTTATGAATCTTTTTCCTTAATTTAATATTATACTATGGAAATGCTCAAAAAATAACTTAAGCAAAATAATGTATATTTTACAATGAAAGAAAATTTGTAAAATGGCAAAGGAACGGGAGAATTTAACATAAATTAGCAAAAGAATTTGCGTTCAATAGTAATTATTTAACACATCAAATTACATTATAACAATGAGACTTTTTCTTAAAATATTAAATTCTCTCGTTATTTAAAAGGACGTTTTTATATTACAAGAAAGCATGTTGAATTATTTCAAAAAAGAAGCTTAATGTAGTGAGAGAGTTTTCTACATGTATGTTTATTATTAAAGGGTATATTAATGCAAATATTTTACTGAAATAAAAAAGTAATACGAGATTTTAATTATATCACATTAAAATTTTTATAATTTGCAAATATTTCACTCATCCATTCTTCCCAGAGCTCAGCCTGATGACTTGGGTTCTCATCTCAATGTGGGGCGGATGTACAACATTTTGGGCATGACAGAAAGAGCAGAAAAAGCCTTCTGGCTGGTAAGAAGAACATTTTCTATTTTATTTAATCTACGCTCTCTCATATTTTTGCAAGCAAAATTCCTTGGTTCACCTTGATCTAGTGGTAATACAACGCTCTTATGAGCATAAGGTCCCGGGTTCGATTCCAGCCACAACAACAGATAATATATGTTGAGTTTCTGCCTACTGCATGCACATCTTTCAGGATGCCTGCTTAGGATTTATCTGATTTTTCTACCTCGTAACGTGAATATGACCCACTATCCATGGAAAGTTCTCTGGAAAGGCCATTAAAGCGGCGGATACTAAATGCGTTACAAGAGCTATCAGTTATCCCCTGCATCTCACTATCAAAGCAAACATCCTTTTGAGATTTTGATGCCTTACATGACATCATTACATTATGCTTTTGATTATTTTTTTCTGTTGATCGAAGAGATTAATCACGATTAACCTCTTCGTGGTTTTGAAATATATCAAATGAACAAGCTGACAGTTGAAATAGTACTCTTTTCTCCTATCTACTAATAATTCATTAATAGAGGGACGTTACAAATATTTTCAACGTGCATGAGATTTCTTTTTTTACAGGATAAAGTATCGAATCCATAACCTTTTGTACAGGAGAGTACTGATCTTTACCAATGTGATTTGGCGGCTAGAAAGGATTTTAAAAACGTGGTTATTACTTATGATATTGTTGCAGTTTTATTGCTGGTAAAAAAAAATTAATTCTATTTCAAATCTTTTAATACTATATGTACCTACTTTAAACTTTATAAAAGGATTAAGCACTTCTTCCTTTTATGAAGTCTTAATGTGTTCAATTCGCTTAAGCTGCCAGTTTTTAAATCTGAATGTAAATCAGATCTAAATAGATGTATCAGGATTAAACTTTAATAAAGAATCTAGCAAATTTTAATCATTAATACTTTAATTATTATCTGTTTCTTTCTTATTATATTCGGAGCCTTTTAATTAATAATCTATCAGAGTTCCTTAATCATTATATTTGTTATTTTCTTGGCAGCCATTTCTTATGAACCAAATGAAGATGTTTTAATCCTTTCTTACAATAGGCTAAGAGCTTATTGCCAAAGAAACGATCTGGACAGACCTACCAGGCTCACATTGTACCGAGGCATCTGGACCTTTTCCTGAATTTGGGAAGCTTGCTATCCCGGAACGACTCACGACTGGAGGAAGCGCAAGCGGTGATTATCAGTCAATTTATTAAATATTTACTCTTATAAATTAAAGATTATTTGCTATGATAAAAATTAGGCAGGATTATTTATTTTAATAAGGATTTTACTTGTTACGTTATTTTGATTAAAATTCAATGAATTTTTCCTTTGTTAATTACATAGTTAATAATAAATGAGGCCTATAAATAATCACTTCTTAACCTAATGTGAAATTCCAGTGATGGTATTTTATAGAGAAGGGGGAAAATACGTCACTCAAGTTAAAATCGTGACTCTACACTCGTACTACTTCAGAAATATATTAGTAGTAGAGCGCATGCGCGTTTATTCGTCCTAGGAAGCTTCAGGTGTCTTTAATTGTACTTTGTTAAACCAGTTTTCTAGAATTAATGCTAGTTTCTAGAATTCAAATAAAATTTCATTTAAGCTAGCGACAATTGTATGTGGATATATGCCCCTTCTGAAGCAAGCTACACTGAGTAACATTAAATGATAGCCACAACGACGAAGTTTTTTTATTCCACGACCTTTTAGAGTTGTTTGTACGCTTGGCGATAGGAAGAAATTGCCAACATTCGAAACACTGAAGCCAACAAATTTTAACGCTGGCAATTGACAAAGTTTATTTCATATGTCACTACCACAGCCTAACTAAGACAGGGACATACGAAGCTGTTGCCCCGGGCCCCCCACATCAGAAGGGGGACCGTGGTGGTCTGGTTGGTTAGGGCGTCGTTCTCATTATCAGAAGGTAATGAGTTCGAATCCAGACTTAACCGAAGATCCGTGGTGTGCACTAATGGCGGCTGGGCCATATTAAGACTGGGCGATGTCGCAATGTCCTTCAAGTGAAATGATACCTCTGGGGATGGCAATCCAAGTATTGGGAGTCTTCTGCTTGGTCCTTGCTTCAAAATCACGAGACTCCACTTAGCTGTGCTTCATCTAACTGATAAAGCCCCTATCTAACTAGTAGAGTCCAATTCAGGGCTGATATAAGGAAGCATGCTGGTGCAGCAACATTAGATGGAGCCGCACCATCGAAAAGGAAATTTATTTTATGTATTCAATGGAATATAGAATCGTTTCCAAATCGAAAATAAAGTTTATTGTGGTGAAGTAGATGGGTTCATCAATTAGGCCTAAATTTGGTTAAGTCGAGCCCTGGTCACTACTGATTATTTTCCTTATAAAAATCTAAATACCGCTAATCTGGAAGTTGAATGGTTAGATATTTGACTTTCGCATCAACAGTTTTTAAATTCGATTTCCAACTGGGGTAATATTTTTATGGTGTACTGGAATCCATTTTGTGCTCTTCGATATTAGACGCATACGCTTTCGTATGCAAAAGTAACCATAGAAAGGCAATCAAAGCTATTCTGATTGCTGATTTATTTCAAATTGGAGATTTAATGGTAATAATAATTACATATATTATATTTGTAAACTAATAATATTATAAATGTTAAAAATATTAAACATTTACTCCAAATACTAATATATTATTTATTTCCAGCTTTATCAAGAAGCCATCAGCATGAAGACGGACTATGTTGATGCTTATATGCAGAGGGCGAACGTCCTTCTGAAGCTCAACAGGTAGAGGGTTGTTCTGCAATTCTTTGTGGTAGCTATGTAAATATAACAAAGACGCTATTATACGAATGAGTCATAAATTATCGTACTTCACAAAAAAGTGTATATTACACATATTCTTAACATAGTTTATTTCAATTCTAAATAAGTTTGGTGGTTTATAAATTTCCGAAATTATTCCTTGATATGTTAATTGAATTATTTATAAAATAAATCATTATTTATATCTTGGCTATGAGATTACAAATTCTAAAATATAATAATGATTATCATTATAATCAATGAAATACGATTATACTGCAATAATTTATATTTATTTTGATATTAATATTAAAAGAAATGTTAGAATTGTGCTTATATAAACTATATAATCATATTATTTTCTTATATTTTAAATACGCGAACAATTTATCTTAAAGAGGAAACTTTCTTCGTTTTATTAAACCTTGTATGAAAGATTATTGAAAATAATGAAATCTTTTATGTAACTTTGAAAAATAAAGAATTTCAAAGTTTTTCTTATTATGTCGATCACAAAATTGAATATTGCAATAAAAGAAAATTAAAATAAATATTTTGAAATTAGATTCTTAATATTATAGTTCGAAAGTACTAGTTGAAACGAAGACGACGTTAATGTAAATTAAATAATGAAGGTAGATAGAAATTTTTAAAATTTAAATTACAAAATAATAAGGCTGATTTTTAGTTTATATTAATTGGAGTTAATATATTTATAGAAAATAAAAAGTTAAAACATTTTATTACAGTTTTTAGATCTTAGTATACACTATTCAGAAATAAAGAAGTAATATATTAATGCAAAATATAATTATTAAACCTTACTCTTATTTTATTTAACAAATTACACTCTTCGTAAAATTAAAAACTATTATATTTAATGGAAAAAGATCATAACTCACATAATTTCATTACAATAAATTTGAAATTAAATTGAATTTGTTTCATTCAACTACTGAATAAATAATTAAATTGAAAGAGATATTTTCCCAAATTATTTGATTTAATAAATCCTTACTTTTGAAAATTTAAAATATAATAATTTTTTTCAGATGCATTGTTGCATAGGAAAAATCAGTCAAAATAATGAAAATCAAATTTGATGTGTGAAACATATTTCATTTTAGCTAAACAATCCAATCTTATCAAAATGACAGATTTTTCCATATTCTAAATAGAAATGACAAAACGACGCTTTAAAACGAGAAAAATTTAATTTCTTGAAAGTGTCGTTTTAAAAACACACCACTACAAGCTGAATAAAGTAGATGTTAAATGAAAAATATCGCACACGCGTCCTAAATCTAATATATATATCATATTTCTCGATAGTTAGTGGCGCCATCTAGTTTCTATAAGAATAACTGTATCAAGACAAACTTAGAATGTATTAGTTATAAATAATTATGTACATAATTAAAAAATATATATAACACGTACTGAGTTAATAAAAATTACAAATATAATTTATCCATTTAACTGTCATTATAATATTCCATGTACGTTTAAAAATAACAATAACTTTAATAAGTAGTATATTTTTGGCAAATATTTAATGATTAAATAATAATCCGTACAGTAACACATTTCATCAAACTAATTAAATGACACCTATGTTCTTTCAGATCAGAAGAGGCCCAGGACATGTACAGACAAGCTTTGAAGCATGACCAAATGAATCCTGATATACTTTACAACGTCAGTAAGAATTCTTCCGACATTCCAATCTTAAATAACAATGTAGATTTATATTTTTCTACATTGTTATTTAAGATTTAATAACATATCTTAAATAACATTTTTATTTAAATAATCTTAAGTAACAATGTAGATTATTTAAGATTCTACATTGTTATTTAAGATTGTTATTAAAAGCCTTGAGTAAAATTATTTGTTGAATAATTAAAAGATCCTTTAATCCATGTTTAATACTATTAAATTTAAATTTTATAATTAAAGTTTTAATTAAATTTCTCAAGGAAGTGTTTAATACTACCACATTTGATTTTAAAATCTACTTGAATTAATTTAATTTGCAAGAATTTTGTGATGTTTAAATGAATCAATTTTTACTTTTTTGTGATTTTTTAAGTTGCTTAATCACATTAAATATTATGATTTTTAACTTTTTGTAAACAGTTAAAGTTAATAAATTGGTAAATATTTAATAACAATAAGAAAATCATACATTTTTAATTCCTCCATAGATATAAAATAGTTATACAAACACAAAGATATTATGAATCTCATATTTAACTAACATTAAACAATTGTCAAAGTATTTTTTGTATATATAATCGTATAATGTGAAAATGGTATTGTTTATGTTTGCTTCCTTCTTTTCTGTGTATGCTTTCATTCGAAATTTAATTATAGTGTTTTTTTTATGGTATTCATATTTTGGTACTTTTCCATTATACTCCCGCTTATGATCCAAATGAAATAGCATGTTTCTTGCTGAAGAAGTGATAATAATATAACGTAGATATGATGATTTTAATGACTCAAAATTTTATTTTAAATTAAATACAATAAAACTTTTTTTGTTCAAAAATTAAATTAAGAATGGTAAACAAAGTCAAAGAAGCTAATTGCTTGTAAGTGTATTCTTAACTACTTAAAGCAATGCAGAGATATTAATTTCGAAGTAAATCATATTTTGTTAAGAATGGCATAAAAACTTTCTATAATTACATTCATTCACAATAAAAATAATGATGATAAAATCCACAGCAAAATAAACAAATAGAATCAAGTGAATATAAACATTGAGTTGAGTAGTTTTCTTATAAAAACTAAAATTTAGATTTAAGTAATGATAATTTAGATTTAAGTAATAATACTAAAGCGACCTCTAGTAATTATTTACACTGAAATAGTTCTATAATATAGTCAGCTTATAAGTTGGCATTTTTTTCCCACCTGCTAAGCAAAGTTAAAGTATATTAGTGCAATGGCTTAGTTTTTAAGGAGCATTACGATCACAAGTCGGCAACGGAAAAAACAGCTAAATACAGCAAAATTTAACTTTGCTTCATTGAAAAAAAATTGTTATTTCATATATGTATGGAATCAACCATCGATATGATTACTAAGCAGTTTCCGCCAGAAATAAACACTGGCCTTTAAATAAATTTTATTTAAATATAATTTAATTAATAAGAGATAATTATTTAGTTTAAAAAGTTAAATAAAAATGCATTTTTTTTTCAATTTTTATGGAGTAAACCTTTTTAAATAATATACGATGCAAATGTAATATTTACGACAGTAATTTTCGATTTTTTCCCCTTTATTGTTACGGCGGGGTGTATAATGTAAAACTACCCCTATTTTTAAATCAATGCATTTGATTTTCAATACATGACGTCCATATTATAGTAAATATATTATAAGTGCATGTATAATTTTAACAACCTATAGCTGAATAAAATAAATACTCAGTTTGATGTATTGTACTTGTAGCAAATTTAAATATAAAATGTTATGGACTAGTTATTAAATATTTGCATTCGTATTTGTATGTAATGCTTAATAACAAGGTAACTATTGATAAACTCATTGATATATTTAATATTAGAAACATATCATAAGATATTTTTTTAATTTTATTACAGTATGTAAACCTAAATATAAATCTGCAACTCTTGAACAAATATGTGGCTTGGAATTTTCTACAAATATTTGATTAAACAAATGTAATTTTTGAAGTTTAAAGTTATTGATGGAAAGAAAGTGTCTAATTAAAATTAGAAATAAAAAAAGTACCAAAATTTTATTGTGAGCAAAATGCATATATGTATAACTGTTAATTTCTTGTGAAAAATTAATTATTAGATTGATTGCTGTGAAGTGCAATTTAAATCATCTTTTAGAATTTTCTTGAAGTGTAAACATTATTATTAGAGGTTAAAAAATGTAAACATGAATTATTATAAAATCTTTGTGTGTTGGATTGTTATTAAATATAGTTTATGAGAAAAAAATTTTAAAAAAATCTTTGAGCTCATTTTTTGATTTTATTCGTAAAATGTTTGTTTATTTTCAGATGGGAGTTTTGTTGCTGGAGCAGGGTAAATCCGTTCAAGCGTTGGCTCGTTTCGATCAGGCACTGCAGATTGATCCAGAGCATGAGGTATTGACTTGTCTATGCATGCGTAACGTTAGATAACACGCTGCAAATTTTCTTTTTAATGTATTTCGTAGAGAATATTTTTTAAGCGAAATATTTGCATGGAATAAAAATCAATTAACAAAAAGTACTTAGAAATACATTTTAGATCAATTTACAGAAGTTACGTAGAAAAAAATATGTGTAAATTGTCTTAGTGAATCATTCTTGAGCAATATGCTTTTAGTGTATAATTCATATTTGAACCGATAGAGGGCAGTTTATGCACTACTACCTCCTTTTGCTTGAGAAACCAATCTTTTTAAAATCAAATCAGTATGGGAATATAATATTATTTTAATTATAAATGTACACAAGGGCTAAAAAAATATAAAGATTTTAGTTTTTTATCATTAATTTTATTTCTTTAAATAAAACGCCTAGCTTTAATTAAAATACTTTTATTAGTTAAGAGGCTTTTAAATTTCTTGCAGTAATATGAAGTAAAAAAAAGTTGTTTTTTCTCAATATTATTATCATGTTTAGAATTTCTGCTAACTTTTTAAAATTAAAAACTTGCCTTAACTTTATTAATTTTTATATATTTTTTAAATAGATTATAAACTAAAATTTCTTTTTTCATGCATCTTAGAATACTTACATATTTTAGAAATTTAAATTTGCATCATTTTAAGGTCTTTTTTTTAGATAGTTCAGATTTCTGTAAAAACTCATATTTTATTTTAACTGTGAAGATTCGTAACTGCCATTCTGTTTCTGTGTATGGAAGGTAAGTAGTTCTCACGGACGACTGTAACAGAAATCACTAATATTTGCTCGAAGAATTAATTAATTCAGTGACAAATGAAAACATCCCATAATATGCAGAGAAATGTTCCGTCAATAAATTTACAATATTGGTAAAATATCTGATTTAACAAGTAATCGCATTTGTTGTAAAAATATTTTAGTTTGTTACTGAAATTTCTGTATTCAAATGTATCACTTTGAATACTATGCATTTGTTATTTTTTTATTTTTTCCCACCAACTTAATTTTAAAAAATTCATATAAATAATGATATCAATACATGACCAAGAACTGCAGCTGAGCTGGGAGAGGCTTATATCGCTCTGGAAAAGGCAGCCGGGAAATTGAAGCTCAGGACAAATGTAGGAATGATAACATTTTTGTACGGAGGAGAAAAAGAAAACCCGCCGAAAATTTTTGAGACTGGGACATTTAAATTTGAAACACCTGAAAAATTTTACCAACTTGAAAAACTGGGGAATACTTGAAAAATTTCACCTATATCTGTTCTAAACCCAATAAAAAAATTAATAAATAAATAAACCATTTTAATTCTGAAATTAGAAAAATGCTTATTGCCTAAAATTTATTTTTTCGAATTAAAATCTTTTTTTAAAAATTTCCATCTTTTAAAGAAAAGAACAAAGAAGATATAAATATAAGACCCGTTTAAGCTAAACATCAGAGACGAATTTTAACGACGTTGAAAGGAAAATCACTGGTGATGTTCGACAGGAAGGTTCTAGGAACTAATTTCGGAGCTTTTTCAGAAAATAATACTAGTAGGAAAAGATATAACTTTGAAATCTATAAAATCTAAAAGATGATGACACCATTGAATACATAGAACTAAGTAGAATGAGATGGGCAAGTTCTGAGAAAAGAAGAAGATCTAAAAAAAGATGGAAGGACAGTCTTGATGAGGATTTTGCTAAACTAAATCAGGAAAACAGAAGTCTATTACTGAGAATAGGGTGGAATGGAAAAGACTTCTGAAAAACTACTACCGAGCAGGGGGGAGAATCCTTGTGAGATTCAACAAATAGCGAGATCTCCTCCCTTAGGAAGATGGAATTAAACCGACTTGGAAGGATTCCTCTCGATCCCTAGTGGTACTTTGCAAAAGGCCCGGGTGGGTCATTTCAACTTTAGCCTAGAAAATATCAAACGACTTTTTCTGTTTTCATGAGTGGCCATGCCAGAGCACCCCCTTTCCATCACGGGCAGACGATCTTCCTCGAGTGCCACAGGTGTGGGTCTGACAGGGTGACCTCGGCTTATATTTTAGTTTGCTTGGATTTTAAAAAGAAAGTGGTCTTTCAGGATATTCTATTGGTTTTAGACTTTTTGTGTATTTTTGAAACTATGGAGAAGCTAGACAATCTGAGATTAGTAATAGCAACCGCGAATACTGAATGAAGCAAGGTACAAACAACGGGCATTCATGCCAATGTTGACGATGATATTATTTATAATATCCATCACAGAAACCATAATTGTCTAATAATTTTGTAACATTCTTTACTATATCGAGAATGTTACTGTACCCTATATCGTTATAAATCATTCATCTAATAATTAAAACTTTCATCATTGGAGAATTTAAAATTTGTACTATTTAACGGGAAAATGTTATATTCTTATAAAATTTAGAAAATAAAAATTTATATTTAATACATATGCTAGATTGAAATGTAATAAAATATAACTCTTTTTATTACATTGTATTATTCATAACCTAATAGATACATTAATTGATAAACGAAATACTCTAAATGTTAAACGGGTACTAAATATTGAAAAATCATGCTACAAATATTTGAATTACAATTGTTACATTTCCTTACGTCACACAGTAGATGACGACAATTAATTTTTACGCAAAATAATTCCTACAATCAAAGATATTTCTAACATTCCATTTCACATAAATTCTTTTCTGACAACTATTGTTAATTTAAAAGTTAGAGCATTCGTTTCGCTGAATATATATAGCGCTGTTGCGTAATTTAATCGAATGCCAGTTGCCTTCATTTTCTTGTGACTATTATCAATTATTTAACAACGTAACTCTCATTTTGAAAATTAAAATTCATTGCTAATTTCTTATGTTTGTAAAGTAAACGATAAAAATATTTTAATTGCAAATTTTCAAACAGTATTTTCCAAAAATATCGCTCTATAACCGTAAGTAAATAATCCCTAATATTGAATGTCAGTTGTTTTTATTTCGACACATAAATTTTATTTACTCATTTTTATTAGACGTATATTTTACAGTAAATTTTAAAAATACTCATTTTTAAATATATTATTATTATTATTTATATAAAAGTATAAATAATATCGTCATATAAAAGTATGTATTGAAGTCCGTATTTTATAGGAAAAAGGTTTTCACAAAAATATTTCTTGCATTTGAACGAAAAAAAGACAAATATTTCCTCTGTTTAGAGAAAATATTTGTCTTTTTACTCATTGCATTTTCGATTGCTGAAATGACGAATATCGAGTCAATATTTGTTTTGCGGCATTTTAATCTTCAAAATATTTATTCAACGGGTGTTTCTCATCCCTCGCACGTGGCTTCTCTCACATTTTGAAAATTCGAGTAGTGTTTCTTTTTCTTTCCCCATTATGCAAAGCATCCTGAAGACAGGGTGTTACTAGGAATTTAACGACACGTGTTTAGAGGTTAAATTCAGTTATATCGCAGTTATGTATAAAAAAAATCTTAAATCGTTTAACCCAAAAATATTCTTTAACAATTAACATGTAGCTTAATTAACTTGTAAAAAAAAGTGTTCTAGAATAAAGGGATATGTCGTGATCATACAATGATGGCGTACCTAGTAACTGTAAGTTGATCCTGTGAAGAGAAAAACATTTACTCACCCATATTCAATGAAAATTCATTCACTCATCATGTTCATTTTTTTTTATCTTAGTTTTTTGCACGAACATATATAGGTTCACAAAATTTGAAGTTTTATAGTGAGCATACATAAATATTCAGATTTCATTTTTGACACGCATTGCAAAGGAAATAGTTCAAAAATATCTGTAAAAAAAAGAGAGAGAGGAATTAACACAAGAAAAAAAATTAACTCATGCTTGAAGATTTAAAATGGATGTTTTGTTAGGTCTTTTTCCTGTTGATTTTTCTTCTGTTCTATTCTCAATGGTTTCAATTTCGAAAGCAATATAGCTGAAAATTTGAAAACTAATTATTCAGAGCAGCAGGCGGGTGATTGTCATGAATTTCGACACTGCAGGCGGACATCCTATTCGCGAAGCGAGTGTGAAATTGCAGGTCCTCCGCGTGAAAAAACTCATCATAGGGACCCCCTCCCCTCTGTCGGGCAGGTAAAACACAACCGCTCCAGCAGCCGAATTCCTGACCAGACGAGTTATTGCTCTGCTTGGCCGATGTGATGGCCACTCCTCCAAAAGACGATGGGTTCGACACCGGAACAAACTAGAGAAACCCCTCCCCAACCCAACGTGTATGTCTCACTTATAACTGGTAAAAATCATGAATGGATTTTGTTTTCATCGCCGACGACACTCAGACATTTGATGATGCACTTCACTTTGTTTGCTGCCATTCGAAGTAGGCTATATGAAGGCAGGCAGCAAATTCGTCTACAAGTCAGATGTACGACGCCGTCTCTATACGATGTGATGTACACTGATGGAAAAAAAATCCCAACACCAAGAAATAATTATTGTAGAGTAATGAAATTTCAGCAATACATTTATATAGGTAACGTACGTAATTGATTACAATGTTAAGATCACAGGTTAATTTAAGCCCGAGAAGAGCCATTGCAGAAGTGAAATACAGGTACATTAATAACCGGTGTAACCGCCAGAATTTTGAATGCAAGCATACAAACGTGCATGCGTTGAATCATACAGGTGCTGGATGTCCGTTTGTGGGATGGAGTTCCATGCCTGTTGCACTTGGTCGATCAATACAGGGACGGTTAATGCTGGTTGTGGATGACGCTGGAGTTGTCGTCCAATGATGTCCCATACGTGCTCAATTGGAGACAGATCTGGTGATCTGGCAGGCCAAGGCAACATGTCGACACCCTGTAGAGCACGTTGGGTTACAACAGCAGTATGAGGTCGAGCGTTATCCTGTTGGAAAACACCTCCTGGAATGCTACTCATGAAAGGCAGAACAACAGGTTGAATCACCAGACTGACGTACACAATTGCTGTCGGGGTGCGTGGAGATAACCACGAGAGTGCTTCTGCTGCCATAAGAAATTGCTCCGCAGACCATAACTTCAGGTGTAGGTCCAGTGTGTCTAGGCCGCAGACAAGATAGCTGCAGCCGCTCACCTGGGCTCCTCCTAACCAACACACGGTCATCTCTGGCACCAAGACAGAACCAGCTTTCATCAGAAAACACAACAGATCCTTACTCCGCCCTCCAATGAGCTCTAGCCTGACACCACTGACGTCGCAAACGGCAGTGGTTTGGCGTTAGTGGAATGCACGCTACAGGACGTCTGGCTCGGAGCTGTCCTTGAAGTAACCGATTGGTAACAATTCAGGTGTGTCACTGTGGTGCCAACTGCTGCTCGAATTTCTGCTGCAGACGCAGTACGACTCGCTAATGTCATAGCGTGGCCATACGTCGAACACGGCGGTCTTCCCTCTCAGTAGAGCCACGTGGCCGCCCGGAACCCGGTCTTCTTGAGACAATGCCTTCCCTTGACCACTGCTGCCAACATTCATGCACAGTGGATGGGCAGGCGTGTTCATCCATCTGAAAGATGACGTCGATTCAAATTTTGCGCTCGGCGCATCAGTGAGACGCTAGTAGCGACACACGGAAGATGCAAATCAGGTTCACTTTAAATACGAGCTGTAACGTTCCTGAGCGTTGTTTAGCGTCGAGATTTGATGTAGTGAGTTGATGCTAGTCCACAATGCCTTTAAGAAGACGACGAAGCCATTATCAACAGCTCACTGAGTTAGAACGAGGTCGTATAATAGGCCTACGAGCAGGTGGATTTTCTTTCCGCGAGATTGCAGAATGGCTTGGCAGAAATGCTGAAGGGGGAGTAAATTTCTCCAGACCATTGCACCCATGGTAACTGCTCAACGACCGACCACAGGACTTTCGATTCCACAGATTTAACGAGCATGTTTATCGCATGTACTCGGTGGGTCTTTGGCGCCATTGAGAATCGAACCCCACCTTTCCGAATGGAAGGCCGATACCCTAACCACTAGGTTACTACGGCCCAAGTCCCCTCATCTGGGGATGGCAGGTCAAGTCTTGGGAATCTTCTGCTTGCTCCCTGCTTCAAAATCACGAAGACTCCATCCGGCTGCTTCTATCCAACTGATAAAGTCCATCTCAGGGCTAGATACAGGGAAGTATGCAGGTGCAACAACAACAGCAACGGCCCAAGTCCAACGAAGTACAAGCAGCATACAGACGAGCAATTAAGTCCTTTGGTGTTGGCACTACGTCTCGATACACCAGTTCCTTGAGATAGCTCCATAGGAAAAAATCCAATGGTGTAAGATCTGGTGAACGTGGAGGACATAGAACCGGACCCCCAAGTTCGAACAAGCGACCGGGGTATTCCATATCCAGCCAACCACGTACAGGAGCACAGAAATTTTCCGGAGACCCAATCATACTGGAAACAAAGCCATTTCCATGACATCGGCCGTACATCAAGTACATATCACAGTAGTCACGTACGGAATACATGGCCACTATACGAAGACTACGGTCGCTGAAAGATGCAGCCTTTTAAATACCAGTTCAACGGCGGCTTAACGTCATTCCATGGCACGCGCGCATGCATGACGTGATATGCGTGCGAACGTTTTAAACATTATCGTCTGGAAAGATATGCAAATACAAAACGTTGATATGTCCAATAAAGTGTTTTTTCTTGCACTGGCAGTGACGTCATACTTTGATTTTCGTATTTTTCTCGTAAACTATGGATAGTACAGGAACTCTTCTTTGGACAGTTTTTATGTACTCCCAACGAGGAATCTAGCTGTGCAGAGTTTATGCGGTCGTTTTGGGACACCATGTATATCTGCAAATATTTAAAACTTTTTTTAATTTATATTCATTTATACTATTAATATTTTTATTGAATAAAATATTAATTATTTTTATTTAATTAATATTATTTATTTTTATTAATTCCGATATTAATATTAATATTTTGATTAATATTATAGTTAATATTAATTAAATATACATATATATATATATATATATATATATGTAATTAGTATTAGTTCTAAAATAGTATAACTGAAACAATTATATCAGATAAAATTTTGTACTCTGACTTTGGTAATTTGAAAATCACTATCTTCGCGTTCCTTGTTTCATATATATATATATATATATATATATATATATATATATATATATATATATATATATATATATATATATATATATATATATATATATATATATATATATATATATATATATATATAAATATATATATATATAAATATATATATATATATAAATATATATATATAAATATATATATATATATAAATATATATAAATATATATATATATATATAAATATATATATATATATAAATATATATATATATATATAAATATATATAAATATATATATATATATAAATATATATATATATAAATATATATATAAATATATATATATATATATAAATATATATAAATATAAATATATATATATATATATATATATATATATATATATATATATATATATATATATATATATATATATATATATATATATATATATGTATAGTTCTTTAAATCCTCCCCTCATTTTCTATAAAATGTTATGTTAACATTTCTGATTCCCTTTCAGAAATCTCTTCTGAATTACGCTATTTTATCGCAAGATTCTGGGGATTCAAGTTTGAGAAGAATAGCCCACAAAAGGTTAAAGCTATTTATTATATCATGAATTATAGTTATAATTGCAATTTACAATATCACATAATAATGAAATGGATTATTATTGCATGTTTTTAAGATACTTGTATTTCAAATTATATAAATCGCGTTATTTAAAAAAATTATAGTGTAAGTGATTAAGGAATGTGAATATTATTTCACGCTAATTTGTTAGTAAAATATATTCTTCATGTGATTCAGTTATATAATTTTAATTATGCATATCAATCAATGTAAAAGATAATAATATAATGCGATGCACCTTAAGAGGAGCGTTTGTACTTGCGAGTTATTTACATGAAAAGTGTATAAAATTATCAATATATATGATACATAAAGTTGATCCTTATTATTAACTGCTGTAAATTGGTAAATTTTGAGTCACATTTGGCAATATTCTGATATTATAACAGTTATAAAGAGTCTTGCCAAGCTGACATCCGAATTGTTAGCGTTCTGGACTTCGGTTCAGCAGTTTATGGGTTGGAATCCCATCTAGATTTTGGCTGTTCTTCAATGTTCGAAGTTCATTTTAAATTGCATGTCCTGGTCCAATTAATTCTCGTGTGCAAAAAGTGATAGTTGAGTGACAAGCAAACCAAATTATAAAGAGTCTTCAGAATACTCATGGCTTATGAATTTTTGTACGCAAAATTGTTAAAGCATCAAATGCATGGAATTGCTTTTTCCATTAATTTATTTACTAATATATATTGTTAATTTTTATTCAAATTAGTATTTAACGTCCTGTTGTGGGCAGTCGAGTAACCGAAGACCGTAAGGCAATTTTTATTATCCACCGCTCAATTGGTCCCCGGGAAAACTTTTTCTAGACTGTGGGTCAAATTCCTGTTTCACTACCCGGAAATTCCCGTACACCCATCCCAACTGACTTGCATAGAGAAAATAGAAGCGCAACATCTATATTCCGTTGTTCAACAGTAGCTGAGATCGAACCCGGGATCCTTCGCTTTAAGGGCTCAACAGCCCATTCGCAATAACACTTGTAATATTTCGATATCATAAAAGCTAATGTTAGTTTGTAAATTTCCTTAAATGAGAGCAGTGATTTAGGAATTGCTTACTCATAAATTTTAGACAGATCATTTTCAATTGAAATAATGGAAGTGTTTAGATGAGATTTAAAAAACGGGTTATATGACGCATATAACGCAATTCCAAAAACTGGTCGTGTTTTTATATTATCTCTTGCACTAATCTTTATCATTTGAAAGCGATGAATGTAGATTTCTATTTTCTCTTTAAGTTTTGAAATAATGAAATTATCTGTCACCTGGTGTACCTGTCACTACGGGTTAAATTGACGCAGTAGTGAAGTAGACAAAAAATTTTATTCAATTCGTTTTACCCACATGAAAAAAACATAACAATGATAAATACGAATATGAGATTGTCGATGCCGTTTGTATCAAATGAAAATAAGCAGCAGTAGAAAGAACGCTGTTATGACGTTGAATTAAATTTGTGCCGCGAATTTTCTATACATCATTTTAGCAATTAAATATTTGTTATTTTCTATGAATGCACAGAACACAAATATAAATTTACACGAACATTTTTATAAGCGAAACGCATCCAGCATTCTAAACAGTCTCGTTATTCTTCCTTTATTAGAATCCAACAGCACAAGCCGCTTTTCTTACTCTCTTCGGGTTTTTTTTTTTTTTTTTTTTTTAAAAGCACGTTTGGCCGCTTTTGCAGTGCTATCTCGCGGTCATCGAAAATATTACAATGCAAAATGTGAATTACAGTGAGACATTAAGTAATTGTGCAAAAGATGTGCGGAATGAATTTAGAATAGGTAAGTAACTAACTAAAATATTTTTGATTAATAAAAACCTTTTCTAAAAACATATCTCATATTTTCATTTTTCTACTTGTAGTCTTTAATTATGTTGCTTTCTAAGGGGTTGTTTTTCTTTCAATACACGTGTTCATCCATGCGTCCATGCGCCAAACTAACGCGTATTCGTAGAGATAGGTATACTAAAAATATCCGTAAAGTTAGTATACTTAAGGGGCAAGAGTCTTATTGTTTCATGTGTGAAGATCTAATAAAACTCAAACTATCGGAACTTGTAATAAAGAAGACGTCTTAAGACATAAATGAGTCTCCCTCATAAGCATTCAACAGATCAATCTCGAATGAAGGATGCGCCTTCAAATTGCAATCAATTTAAGATTGCTTTCTATTAATTGTTCTGCAAGCGCGACCACTTTGGTCGATTGTCATGCACTTAAGTCACGATTCTCATTATTAAGTGGCTTACAAACAGGTCACGTTTAATGTATAACATTGTTTCTTAAGCATTTCTTAGGCATTTTTAGGCACAAATGAGTTTTCCTCATACGCATTTAGCCGATCAATCTTAATTGAAATCTATTTCTTTCAAACCCCTTACCATAGTTAATTGTTCTATATTTGCGAGCCCATTTTATCTCTATTATTTTTGCAATATGCCTGTAAATGGAATTCTTGATTGTAGGTCTGTAAATAATTTTAAATGACTTAAGATCAGATATAATGATCAATTTTTTCTTACATTGTTAAAAATTGACATGTATATTATGACAATAAAGATGATTTTAAAAAAAATCATCTTTTTCGTCATAATATGCATGTCAATTTATATATATATATATATATATATATATATATATATATATATATATATATATATATATATATATATATATATATATATATATATATATATATATATATATATATATATAAAGTTCAAGATAAAACTATTTAATTAATAATTCTGCACCTATACGATAAAATATATTCATATATTTACTGTCGTAATAAATGACTTTTCAATTATTTTTATGGATTATATTAAATTACGCAGAAGTTAAATTTTTTCATACTCTTCCCAAATTAGTTTCTAATGTTTTTACTAACCTCATTTCAGCCATACATTTCAAGTTTAATAACTTAAATATATTTATGTTAGATTAAGTTTAGTTTTATCATTCTGCTTTTTTATATGAGAGCTGATTCGATTAGGATTTAGGATAGAAAATGAACTTTGAATCATTGCAAACAAACACAACAGAAGTAAGAAACGAACATATTCACATCAAATCTGTTGTTTCTAATCCCAGATGATCTAGCTAAGCTATATCATCTCCATAAAACCAAAAATTCATTTTAAAGCTTCCATTAAACTTTCCAAGAAGGAAGCAGCTTCACATGATTCATATTACGGCAGCTATAACGTCAAATCTTAAGGCAGCTATAATGTCAGAATATAAGAACAAATAATTTTTTTAATAATGTAATTATTGGATGTCATCTGATAAATATAATTAATGGAACAAATTGAACACGAATGAGTTAAGAAAATAAAGACAAGATAAAATAAGGAAATTAAAAATTTCTCGTATATAGGCGGTCATCATTAAGAAAATTGTAATGTGCTTAGTGGTAATTTTACAAAGAATATTAAAATAATCTTAATGTACTAAAGAATTTATCAAAAAGCTTAATATATTCAATAATATTGCAACCATATGTTTTGCCATTATAACAACAGGACATCCAACTCTAATATTTCAGGGATAAAATACTTAGCTTCAATAAACAAGAGTTTTTAATGATCAAATGAAACAAACTGAACCCGTTTCTTTGCAACTATATTCACCGGATTTACATTAAGTTAAGCGCATATGGTACCAATTAAACTATAGATTCAATGCATTGAAAATATAGAGAAAAACAAGACCAGTTGCAGCAAACAGAAAAAATTTATTCTCAGTACAGCATACTAAATTTATATGCCTCAATGCCATACCATATGGTTTCTTGTATCCTCGCTAGAAGCGACCCAACAAAATACTAGTGTATCTATATATTTACATGATTTTCTCCACAATAAAATCTCTTTCTGTTTTGATTTTGAAATCAGTATACAAAAAAAGAATAAGAATTATCACAACCTCACGCAAAACAAATTTCATTCTATTGCTGTTTCTTTCGTGGTGCGTTATTACTTTTTTACATTGAGTGTATTATGATGTAAGTCTCAAATATGTTCATAACTTTTTGGTATATAAGATATTGTTGTTTAGTTATTAACCCAATGCAACAGTTAGACTGATAAGGATTTTTTTTTCAGTTTTAAATTTTTAACAATTTTCTTCGAGAGAGCGTTAGTGCAGCGAAATTACGGTACATTATCTTAAACTATAGTGTACATTCTTTTCTTAAATTTTAAGTAAAAACAAAAATGGTTATGAATGCCTCAACTCAAAATTCAATAAATGAATCGAATTGATAATCATTCAAATTTACAATATTCAACAGGACAAGTTGCTTCCTAAAATTTAAACTACAAATAAATTAAAAGCAATTTTTTCGAAAGCACGGTATTTTACTGCAATTAGGTTGGTATTAAAACGGATGTAATCTTCTAAATTAATGTACATTGTTTAATGTAAAACGAAAATTGTAGTGAATACTTTAAAATAAAATTAAACAATTAATAAATTAAAAATCAACAGATTTCTCATTACATCAAATGATAATTTGTTTTTAAGTATTTTTGTATGCTATATATATATCTTCTCATTAATACATTATTTTACAGAAACTTTGTTGCCATCGAGGCAGCTGAAAAATCCAAAACTATTTTTTTGTTCTTGTTGTCTTGTGTCAGCTAGGCTGGCAATAAGGGGGATGGGAATTGCGCTGCTCCACTTTTCCTACAGATATGTAATTTGGCGTGGAGTCCGACTTCCTCAGTACACACATGTCATAGGTAACTGTTTATAGAATAGACAATCATTCACAAACCATTCATACAAGAAAAGGACAAAGACAGGAGAGAGAGAAAGTACATCCATGCCCAAACCGGGATTCGAACCCAGGACTGCTATCTATCTGCAGTCAGCCACGCTGACCACTAGACGTAGGCGGCCAAAACTGCTTCTTATTTAAGGTATACATAATTTCTTATTTTAGTTTATGAGCTAAAATATATGCATATTGTTTAATTCTTAAATTAAAAATAGTTCTTAATAACTATTTTATTGTAATCATTTTTATTAGTCAAACTGGCAATTTGATTTTAAAAGGTAATCGATCCGCTAAGCATTACCATTTTCTCATCATCATTTTACGTTGTAACGGGTTAAGTAAACTTTTTATCATTACTTTTATTTTGAGGCACATATAACAATTTTTTATTTAATTTAAAAAAAATTAATTAATAATTGCTTATTTCTTAAAATAAAACAAAAGAAATGGGGAATTACTTAAAAACTTAAAATCACACTTTGTCGTGTACTGTATGGCCAGTCGCTTGAAAAACATCAACCTTTACTAGTAATGCATTTCTCATTAGCATACTGCTTTGTTTCAAATGTTGTCACCAAAACAAGCAGAAACAAATCATTGCATAGCTATAAAAATAGATATTATTCTTAACTATAAAAAAAATCCAGACAGCGTCAAGTTAACGATATCTGCACAGCTGGAGACGGATCAGTAACCAGATGCAATAACTATATGTCTGTTCTCACCCACTCGTGTGATAATATGGCATAAAAATACCATTTTTTCCACAGATTGCAGGTGCTGCTAGGCAAAGGACAGCAACCTGAGCGGACCTACTTCAACATGGGTATGCTGGCTATGCAGGACAGAGACGCGTCCAAAGCAGAAGGTTACTTCAGAAAGGCTCTCCAGGTTATTATCAGCAAAAATTTAATCATTCAATGAAAAATTTTTTATGTTTTACACTCAATTTATAACGACAGTGCAGTGAAGATTTGGGCGAAAATATTAAATTTTAAAGTATTTAAACGTTACATTTATTTCTAAATATTTTTTTAGATTTTTATAAATGATTAAGAAATATATTTTTTGCATCCAACACAATCAGTAAATCAAATAGTGGTCTAAGAATAAAATTCCTGTAAAACCTGAATAGTCCACTTCACAATGAAGTCATTTCATATGACGTCATATGTCATGTGATCAGTTAATCTTTGCGATTTGTTTATGCTTTGCTCTATGGATAAATTCTTTCTTTTTCTAAGAAAACAAAATCTAATATTTAATTTATTTCGGAATATTAATATAAATGTTGAAAAAATTAATAAATCAGTATGCTGGCTGTTTGTGGCTCTGAAAAAACATACTTAATAAAAATTTATTTATGAAATTTCTAACTTTTGAGGACCATTTATGTATTACTTGAACAAAATTGTCTGTTCAAGGAAATAAATTAATTCTTTAAGCTTTTTAATTTTGCAGTTAAAATATTTTCTACATAATATACTATACAAAAGGCAAATAGATGCACCTAATTCATTCACATTGATAACTGTTTCTCAAAAATTTTCACTTCAGAATCACTTATCAGTGTCACGTGATAAATCCTTACAGTGTCGTATTAATTTCATTAATTTAACATGCCTTAATTTTTAAACGACAATGCCCTGTAATAAAAAATAAATGTGATCAATCCATTTGTGAAATATTTTTTCCTGTTCACAATTTCTTGAATTGATCAATTCGTGAAGTACTATTTCCTGTTCTTTATTTCAAACATTTATGGATATTACATTGGGAGAAAAATAGTGCTTCATTTTTACTCCTAATTTCAGAAATCAATCAATTATTAAAACATCATTTCCAATTCTCAGTTAAACAAATCAATTAACTTATGAAGAATCATTTCTTATTCAATGCTTTGAATGTATTCTTAAAGTATCATTTTCTATTTATAATTTTATGAATCATTATTCATAAAATTATAAATGCCATATCAATTCGTAATATTGATCTTATGGCTTATATACATTAATCTAAGCCATAAGATCAATATTACGAATTTTCGTTGATTTATTGAGAGATGAACGAAACATAAGCTAGTTGCAATGGATCACCTAATTATCTATTCTAAATCTATTTAAAATTACTGCCCAGAAATAATGAACTGATCGCTAAAATGTGCCACAAAATGCCATCTTATAGTCTTGCAAAAATCTTTGACTCTTTATTGAGTTAACAGAAGAAATCATAGCATTTTTCAACCGTTTTTTATTTTTTACCCCATTGATTGCTTAGAGAATTAAATGATGGCAAAACTCAATGATTAACTGGTTCCAAAATTTATTGTAATTATTTTCTGGTATTTTTAGTGTATTTATCTTTACTTCTATCTAATTTAAATTCTTCAACTGGATTTCATAATCTAACGTCTATAATATATAAATTCATATGCAAATTATCAATCAAACTGCGAATCACTTTGTTCTTTCATACGTATTAAGGTACTTTAATACTACTTAATATTTTTTCAAATTCTCTCTCTCTCTCTCTCACACACACACACACACAATTTCTAAGTGATTTATTAGTTAAAAGGTGACTTTGAGGCCGCCCTCTTCAACCTGGCCCTCATCCTCTACGAGAAGGGACGCCCCATGGAAGCCCTGCCTTACCTGGAGAAACTGGACAAGCGACACCACAAGGGACTGCTACTCTTGGGAAACATCTACTTTAGAGAGCTCAACAACTACACTGCCGCAAGACAAGTACGTTCTGAAAATTCTTATTATTTTATACTAAATATGCTTGAAATAGTACTGTAGTTCCATTGCAATGCTTCAAAATTTTTTTTTTCATTTCAAAAAAAATTAACAAAATCCATTTAGTCCCTTACATTCATTCATTCTAAATATAGTTAGGGGATTATAATCATAAAACCATATGACGCCAAGTTTTCCTTAATTTTTTTGAACGAGTTTCATTTAAAATAATGATTTTTATAGCCACTCAAATCATCTCTGAAATACTATAGACCATGGGTTCCCAAACTTTTTTTTCTCGTGGACCACTTTCAAAGTTTTACTATTTTCAGTAGACCCCCAGCTGCTGCATTTCTAATGTATTCCCTAAACTCCTAAAAAATATCACCCTAAATTGGGGGTGCTACGAAAAAAAAGGAGCACATTTTCTTGTGTCCTATTTATTAAAATAATACTTGTGGTTATTCAAAATTATAAACATTTACTATTACAAACAATCAACAATTGACAAAAACTCAACAATGAACTCTGAAATGTTAATCAACAATAAAAAAATAGTCACACTTTTAATGAGATGGTGCACGGGCGGCACTTTGCAAGTTTCGACATGTGGTGTACACTTGTACTATTATCCATTGTTCTATTCAAATCTGTGTTTGAACTGAACCTCGAATATTTTTGTGTACCTACCTAGTGAATGATGCTACCTGCCTACGTTGATAGGTAAATCCAAGCCAAAATATTTGTTCTTTATTATGAAAACCGGAAATTTTTTTGTGGACCCCCACTTACAACTTGTGAGTCCCTCTTTTCTTTTCACATCTATAGGGACCCCTGGGGGTCAACCTGGACCACTTTGGGAACCTATGCTATAGACCCTTTTAAAAGACCACGGTGACCTGGTTGATTTGAACGTCGTTCTCAGTATGAAAAAGTAGTGATTCGAACTCTAAATTCATATTCCCTAAAATCAGATCGTGCACTTTCAATAGTTCCTGGTCCTCCAAGTGAAATACTGCCTCTGAGAGTGGTAGGCCAAGAATTGGGAATCTTCTGTCTGGTCGTTGCTTTTAAATTACAAAAACTCCCAATCGGCTGCTTCCACCTTACTGATAGCTAACATTTGGGTTAGGCTGGTTGGTTGGCTAGGTTTTGAGGAGCAAGATCTAGAAAAAGACAAGCTGCGCCAAAACTAAGATTTGTGTAATAATGTTGTTATTTCCAAAACCCAAGCAATGTTAAATAGTTAAAAAAAAAAGCAAAAATATTTGTACATGTAACAGAATTAAACTTTGGGCGTACTGGGAAGTAAGCTGCTGCAACAGCAATACACTCTCTTAACTTCATATCCCCATGTAAATTCCCAGATCAAACTTTATGTTTTTCCCATTAAAATGATAGAATTATTTTTCATTTATATATTGTTTAGTGTTAAATCATTTCAACTTTTTTCTTTATTAGTTTAAATCATTTAACAAGTACTTCCAGTGAGAAATTTTAAAAGTAGACGCTTTAAATTGATTTTCCAACTGAATTTTTGTGAAACAATCTGACTTTCCCATCTTTTGAGTGCTCTGGTTCTCAGTACAACAGTTCGTGGATTCGTCTACAAGTTGGAGCATGGACGCTTGTCTTTGTTCAGAACATTCTTTAAACTGCAAGTGTCAGCCATCCCTTCCCTCTTGCCTGACTTTCAATAACATTCAGGTATTCTACAGAGGCTAAATATTGGCACCAACTAAAATTGAAAAGTATAGCTATCGTAACTCATACATATTCACGAAATAAAGACATATTATTTTCTGATAAAAATTGTTTTAAATACTTTCTTGCATTCCGAATTTGATCCCAGAAAACGAGAGATAAATGTTGTACTTTTACATTTTACATTCACGTTCATTGGATTAAGCACTTCTGGGTTTCAATCCGGGTGATTTATAAATATTTATTACTATTTATGAAAACCCTTCTCTGAAGATGTATATGCAGGAATTCTTACAAAACCCGCGCCCCAACAGTTTAGCTACAAATTTCTCTGATTTGCGAGTCAAAGCGCATTCTGCCACTTAAGCGAGCAAAATTAAACTCTACGAAAGTGTGGTTAACTCTATAATTTGTAAAAATATATATTTTTAAATTAAGTAAAATTTTTTAAAAAGTTTTAACAATAAAAAAATTTTTGAATGCTCTTAAATAATGACATGCTTTTTTTCAGTGCTATGAGTTGATCCTCAAACATGATCCCAACCACATCGCCGCATTGCACAACCTATGTGCAGCGCATTTTCATCTAGGGGAGCTGGAAAACGCCGAGACTTGCTTGATGCGGGCTTCGAACCTGTCGCCAGAAGAACGCTACATCCAACAGCATCTTAACATCGTTAGAAAGCAACGCACAAAGATGCTAAATAGGAACGCAGAACTAAAAGCGTTTCATTGTTCTGTAACAGATTGTGACTGTGATATTTTTCACCAAAACAGTGGATCTAAACATCCATTTATAGACCAAAATGACTCCTCCATCAATTTGAGCCAGATTTGACATTGTGATATCCCTCGAATTATATTTACATATTAATTGTGCATTATTATTTGCTAATAATTTTATGTGGAATGTTTATACGTTATATACATGGAAACACTATTGTAATGTTTGTATGGTGGTCAGTATTTTGAAATTTATAAATGTTATATGTTTGTTTATATTACGAATTTTTATGTGATTCACACACAAATTATATGAATTATTAACTTATCATACACAATAAAGTGGACAATGTTTAAAATTTTAATTAATACAAGATGTATATTAATACAGGATACTTTTAAATTTCCTAAATTGAAGATTTAGAAATTATTTATATCAATTAAGCGAAACATTAAATGTCTAAAAATGCTTATTACACAGATTTGTTTATTTATTCTCATAAATAGCGAATATTGGCTCATACGATAAAAAACTTATAACATTATATTAATATAAAAATTAATACTATTCTACAGTGCATCTTAGAAGTATTTGCAGTGATGATTTAATCCGTTTTATAAAAAAAACAAATGTATGCGATTGCTTTTTATACAGATTTATTTACTCCCACAAAATTGAAAACTTCCTTCATGGTGACAAATACACACTTGTCATAGTTCGATAGTAAAAGCCAATCACTACATGATGTCTTACAGCATATAAATCTCTTAAGCAAATTCACTAAATGCTAAAGAAATTGGGTTATTTACATAAGTTATATAGTTGTTGTTATTTATGACACTTAGACAAGTAAATAGCTAGTAGATGGCTATGCGAAATTAAGTCCGTAGAGTGTGACTTTCGCTTAACCAGAAAACCAAGAATGTGAGAGTATGTCTTTCCTCTAAGACTCCTCCGATAGATGGCACCAGCAGTGAATCCATTCCCTCAATTTTGACTTTGATCTGAAGGGGCAGGAAATTTTTTTTCTACAGACCATTGCACCTATGGTAGCTGCTCAACGATCAACCGCAAGACTTTCGATTCCACAGATTTAACGAGCACGTATATTGCATGTACCCGGTGGGTCTTTGGTGGCATTGGGAATCGATCTCAGCCCTTCCGGACGGAAGGCCGATGCCCAAACTACTAGGCTAATTTACATAAATACTTGCTACAAACCACAAGAATGTGAGAGTACGTCTTTGCTCTAAGAATCCTCCGATAGATGGCACCAGCAGTGAATCCATTCCCTTAATTTTGACTTTGATCTGAAGGGGCAGGAAATTTTTTTCTACAGACCATTGAACCCATGGTAGCTGCTCAACGATCCACCGCAAGACTTTCGATTCCACAGATTTAACGAGCACATATATCACATGTACTCGGTGGGTCTTTGGCGGCATTGGGAATCGATCTCAGCCCTTCCGGACGGAAGTCAGATGCCCAAATCACTAGACTAATTTACATGTACTTGCTACAAGCCACAAGACAATTTTGATCATAGATGTTTGGAATAACAACATCATAGTTGCACTTCCTGCGCATATTTTGAAAAACGCCGTTGTTAGTTTTCTGGTGAGATTTTTGGAGCTGTCAAGTAATAGCACTTTTCAGCTATTTGTAGAAATGATTTTCATAAACAAATAGTCCGTTAGATTTTTAGACCCCATTTATGTGCTTACATCTAATGATTAACGCATTCAAAACAGCTACATCAATACTTCGCATACTTCATCTGAAAAATGATTTGTCCGAAATATTTATGTTGTTGTTTCTGAAAGAAAATAACTGAAAATAAAAACTTCTTCAACTATAAGTTTCTAAAAATATGATATTTTAAATGTATATCATAAAAAATAGTTTCGATATAAAGAAAAAACTGTAATGTTGTATTTTCATTCTAGAATTTAAAAAAATGCTCCCAGTTTATTATTATATTATGTCATAAAAAATTAAAATTCTGTCAATAAAAATGCTAAGCAGAAGCTAATAGCGGAAATAAAATAAAATTCTTAGGACGTTCTATTGTCAACATTTAAGAATAAAATAATCAAGCTCTGAATTAAATTTTTACTTTTTAAAAGGCCCTTACAAAATAACATATTATATGTTCAAAGCAAAAGAAATATGCATTCAAAATAAAGAAAACATAGGCAATCTTCTATTGATAAAAATCAATTAACTATTAAAAGAAGCCACATTAACATTTCAGAGCTTAAGATCTCAAGACTAAAATTCTTTCTTAGGATTCTAAGCTATTAAAACTAATGATAGGTATACAGATTCTTATCATATCTATTGCTTTTATTACGTGGGTAAAATACAATATTTTATGAATTTGTATAGAATGTAATGTAAGGAAATGTGTACAGAATAGTTTATTTTATAAGTCCGGGGGATTAGAGGTAGCGTTCGTGTTCCCCAAGGCACAAGTCCGAATTCCGATCCTCTGGTGGACTCATTTTTTCGTCCCTTCAGTGGATCGATAAACTGAGCACCAAGCATGCTTGGAAACTAAACACGGGAGATTTCGTGTTAGGTTGACCACTTAATCAGAACATATGCTTCGCACTCCAGGGCCCTTGGTCAGGAAAACATTTATAGTCACTGTAGGCCTTTGCTCCCATGGGGCTGTCATACCAAAGGTTCAGTTTTCAATTTATTTTGTATTATAGTTTTACTTGTATAGTTAGTTCATTTGTAACGGAACTTGTATAGAATGGTCTCATGAAACAAAAACCATTTCGTGAGATCCAAAGCTATAAAGAGTAATGATAACATACTGGCTCTCATCACATGCATTGCTTTTTTTAGTAGATAAAATTCTATATTTTATAACATATTAAATACATACACAGAATATTAATTTTTATTCTTATAAATTCAAAATACATTACAAGACATTACGTTGTGAGAAAACAATCAAATCTCATTATTGACGAAATTAGTTATTCATGAATGGGCAAAAAACTATAGATCATTATTTTTTAAAAACATTTTAAAAAAATAAAAATAACATAGGTCAAACTCAACTCAATAAAAAATATATATATATATATGTATATATACTAGCTGACCCAGCCACGCGTTGTAGTGGCTGAGTAATTATAATACATTGAATCAATTTTTTACTAATTCTTTGATACAATCAAATTAATATTTTCTAAAAAAATTTAAAATTGGTTCATTCATATGAGATTAAAAATAAAACGTTTCCCCAAAATTTAAAAGTAATAGATAAAGTTATCGAAATTTTGAAATTAAGCACAAATCAACATATACTTTCTGAATTTACATTTTATTCATCTTATACTAAATTACAGTTTGTAATCAGTGACTTACTTACAAAATATACTGTATAAATAAAAAACATATAAAAATAAATTGTTATAAATGAGGTAGATAACATT
Organism: Latrodectus hesperus; assembly: GCA_037975125.1. Classification (NCBI taxonomy): domain Eukaryota; kingdom Metazoa; phylum Arthropoda; class Arachnida; order Araneae; family Theridiidae; genus Latrodectus; species Latrodectus hesperus. Next base: position 31,091,164 of record CM075851.1, on the reverse strand, counting down.
GGCATCGAACTATTATTTTTTCAATTTTAAATTATTAAAACTAAAAATTATCTAAGTACTTTTTTGTGTACAACACATTCCTGGTTAACCTGTCTTTCGCTAACACGAAGAGATTTGATGGTTTTCCTACACGTGAGCAGGCAACATATAGCTGTCCATGTGAGAAACATGTGTTTTCCAAATCCAAACCGCAAATAGACATTGTTTGGCCTTGAGATTTATTTATGGTCATCTCGCAAAAGCTAAACAAATCGGAAATTGGAGCATTTTAAACGGTATTGGAGATTCTGACGCTATCAGTGGAATACGTGGCAACAGGACGATATCACCTTTAAATTTTCCCGTCAAAATTGTTGCTTCGAGAATATTTTCGGTCATTTTTTATGACTAAACGTGTACCGTTACATAATTGAGGTGGGTTTAAATTACGTAGAAGAATAATTGGTGAACCAATTTTCAATTGAAGATTGTGTGGTGGCATTCCTGGCATATCCAGAGAATTCAAAAATTCAGTTGGAAAGTTTACGACTTCGTTTTCATCAATAGCTGTGACGATTGATTTAAAAGACATCAAATCACCGGACAACATCTGTTGTATGTGAAACTTAACATTAATAACGAAAATGTTCACATCAACGTTTCTTGCTGCCAAAATAGCACGATTACATAGCGAATTGTGATCTAAATAATTATTCAATATATCCGGAAAGACACTCTCAATTAGTTCATTTCTCGTTTCAACACAAATTTCAGAGCAGAAATTATCTGGTAATTTTATGTATTGTGTAATTGCTGCAAGTGAATGTTTATGAGTCTTAGTACACTCATCCCAAATTATAATTGCACTCTTTTGCAACACTGTAGCCATTCCGCTTTTTTTAATATTACACATTGCGTTTGGTTTGTTATGAATGTCTAATGACAACTTCAATTCTGAATGTGTTGTTCGTCCACCATCTAAAAAAGTTGCAGCAATGCCTGACGATGCAATTGCCAAAGCAATTTTCTGTTGGGATCGTATTGGCAAGAATTAATGATATTAAGAATGTCTTACTGGTTCCACCTGGTGCGTCTAAGAAAAAATAAAACACTTTGGTCAGCATCAACGGTCAGCATTATCCGATTATAAATATTTTTTGTTCGGCTGTCAGTAATGGGTCATTATTCGCAATAATTGTAGCTAAGTCAACGTCATTGTACAGTTTTTCTCGTTGCAAATCAGTGTTAATTGATTCGGCAACCGGGCGATCAGGTGATGGCACTCCATAATGACTAAGTGGCAAATTTGAAATTAAAATACATAAATCTTCGATCAACACTAATGCTTCATTATACATCTCTGTTGTGAAATCTAAATTTGGACATTGATTTGTTCTACTAATTCGATGCATTATATCTTCAGTCATATAATTCCCATATTTTTCCCACAGAGTCGATGATTGTGTTGGAAAACATGTTGTCAAAATTATTGCAAAAAATTGACGAATATTATTCGGTGTGGATGTCAACGCTGCATCAGCAAGTGTCAAGTCCCAATGATTATCTGCTTCCAGTAGTTGCAACTTACAACGTGCATCTTGATATGTATTGAACACTCGACCGTTCACTGTTCGCAAACAAGCTCTATTAGCACGCATACGTCGTGCATTTTTACTATACTGATTGTTAAGGTTAGATTTTTTCCGCGGCATTATACTAAAATGAAAAATTAAAAGAATTTATCATTAGAATAAATAAATTAAATCAAAATGTACGGCTGAATAAATTAATAATTATCAAATTATAAAATAAAAATAAAAAAATAAAAGGCTATCAAGAAATACTTACATGTTTTCGAGGTGGTTTAAAAATTAGTAGAGAAAAACAATAATAAAAAAATTTTATTTTTACTATTTATAATATTAAAAATATTCAAACTGAACACTGCACAGTAATAACACAATACAAAGTATAATTATGAAAATGATTCACGAAAAATTGTTATAGTTTGATTATACATCATGAAAATATATGTAAATTCTATATTCAACCAAGCGCTTGCGCGCGCACGTTAATTTTCTCGAATATGGTATTAGAAAAATAAACACGACGCCATCTGCCGAATACCTGTGCAACTTAGATGCTAAGTCGCCATCTATTAGGAATTTACAGAACTAACCCATAAATAAACACTAATGCCGTATAATGAATAATGAGATCAATAATTAAGAGATAAAAACGATTCTATCTTTTAAGTTGGACCATATTATAAATGGTTACAAAATTTTATTAAAATCCGTTCAATAGTTTCGGAGTTTATCGCGAACATACATCGTGACACGAAATTTATATATATATATATATATATATATATATCCAATGCAATGTAATACATGGTTATCTCCTTCTCTTGTCAATTTAAAAAGTATTATTTTGAAGAGGTTGATTTTCAAGAATAAGCTTTATACAGGAACAAAAAACTTTTTTGTGTGACATAGCATCTGTAGCACGTCTGTTCGATAAGAGAACTCATTCCGAAAAAGCCTCAAGAGAACTTAACCCCCTTTAGAAGGGTACAGCATACTGGTCACTCATTCATTAAGAATAATAGCACCAGATGACATCATCGGTCAGTTCGACATTCCTTAGCCATATTTGGTAACTACATTTGTATAGTTGGTGACGTACATTTGTTAAAAGGGGCCATATATACAACAAAAAGGTACAATTTATAGGATACAAAAAACAAATATATATATAGATAGATAGATAGATATATTCAAAAAAAATATGCTTCACTTATTTTTGTAAAATCCAATTACTCTATGAAAAGCCCCATTACCTTTAATAGCTTATTTTCTCACGAACTAAAACAATTTCATGAGGTTCTAAGCTATTAAAGGTAATGATAACTATACTGAGAGTTATCGCATTTTTTGCTTTTTTAAATGAACAATTCTATATTTTACTAAATGTGTAGTATATTAGTAATTTATAAATACACAGTAATTTTCAGATGTACAGTATAAGTAATTTATAAATACATAGCATGTATAACAAGGCATTAACGCTAAACGCGGTGCAGGAAAGACAACTAAACTTCCATGTAGTTGGTTATTCATTTTCTCATTTAATTTTTTTTTTTGTTCTTCTTCTTTTTCTTTTTACTTTACTCTCAGCTACAGTCGCATATTTTGGTCAGTAAGATCATTGCACTTTGGGTTAAATACCTTTGAGTTTTTATTGCTCTTATGAAAATCTGCATTCATTACCATAGAAACCGCTCGCCAAACTGAAAATTTGCAGTCGCGCCTTATTTTATGGCCTCCGTGTTTTTTTAATAGACATGCTTCACCCACACCGTCTTTATAAAACGGGCGGTTGGCGTGTTTCATCTGCATAAACCATTCTGGAAATAAAAATATTATATTTTTAGAAGATTTTTATTTCCCTTCGATCACGAGTTCACATCTTCAAATAAAAAAAGGATAAAAATAGAGGGATGAGAAGGAAAATATCTGTCATAGACATCAGATTAATCCTAAGAAAGAGGTTTAAGAAAAAGAGATGATTTTTTTTAATAATTTATAAATTTGTTGATGAATAAATTGTTGTTGACAACAGATTAAAAACGCAATCTCTGTAAATTTGAGTATTAAGATTATGTTTTACGCAGCGATGGATTATATCAAAAATTAATGCTTTTACAGAAAATGTTCTAAAATTTTATGTTTTTCCAATCCAATCATATAAAAATCTACATTGATAAATGCAAAAAATGTCTTATATATACACTCTAATTTATGTAAAATTAGAGTATATATATAGGAGAAGAATATGAGAGATATAATCTGTATATATGAGAGGAATCAAATTCAAATAAAAATTAAATCAGCGGCATTTTTGATGATGGTCAGATATGTATATGATACTGGGATGCCTCAAATTACAAATTGACTTTAAATCTGAACAGAGAGAGAGTTAAAATATCTTAGAATGTTCAAGACTAAATCATAGGGTGCTGAAAACTCTATATAATTTAAAAAGAAAAACAAATTTTGAATACATATATATATATATATATATATATATATATATATATATATATATATATATATATATATATATATATATATATATATACCCATTTTAAACATGCAGATTATAACTTAAAGAATATTTTTGAATACATTGCTAAATTTTTAGTGATGGTTAAATTCTTTAATTATATCCCTTATTGCCCCAGTCCTGTAATCTATGATATGATTTAAAAATTATAGCAAACATCTTTTATGAATTTCAAAATTGAAAATACTGTGCATTTCTTCTCTTTCAGCGAACATGTATCCAAATATCTTGTAGACCAAGATGGTATAATTCTTCCGTTGTTTCTTTAGTTTAATTAGACATCTTGATCTCTAAACAATTATATTGGAACTGTTTCTAGAACATTAGAATATGACTACAGAAGTGTTTTTTCTATGACACGACAGCCTTAAATTTGTTAGGCATCTTGGCCTGGAAATGATTGTACAGAAATTTTTTCAGACCACTATGATCTACTCATAAGGTGCAACAAGTTTAAGTTTATAAGGCATCCTGTTCTAGAAATGATTGTATCAGAACAATTTTCCATCAAGATTGTCAAATTTTATGATGCAACGACAAGAGATCATTTAGTCACTTGATCTTTGAATTTGTTCTAAACAACATTTCCAACAATCGGTCCAAAAGAACTGAGGTATAGCTCTACCAGTTTGATTCTGTTTGATTTTCATCATTACCGTAGGTAAAAACTAATTATCTCCGGTATTAATAAATATCAAAGAATTCAATGGTGGAAAAATTATCTCGGGTACTGAAGAAGATCAATCTCCGTTTTTGATAATAACCAGGGATAACTCATAATTTTCGGAAGTTGCATTTTATAAAGAAACAGTAATCAAGTGACTAGCGCTTGAAAATGGAACAAGACCGAAACATTTTGGTGAAAGCAAAGTTTAAGTTTAAAAATTTAAGCTAATGAGGACAATTGTTTTTACTGTCCTAGTGTTGTGTATAGTGAATTTCTACTTGTTTGTGTTTGAAAATAAATAAAATATATTTTGTATACTTTGTGTGGAACATCTTTCGATCTGTCTATCATTTTAGGCAATATTTCATCAAAAGGAACTTGGATTATGAATCACGATTGAAGTAAGCCGAAATACTGCGATACAATAAACCATTATCCCAGAAGGCTACAGTTCGAGAATTATCAGAGTTAGAAACACGTTGGAGAACATTTTTCCTTCTTACATACGGCACCACAAGAACTTTCATACGAACAACAACTTTCGAAAGTAATTCAACTTTATTAAACCTGCTGCATAATTCCTTCTTTTAATTAAACCCATGTAGGTATTGCTATTGCTGTATATTTTACATGATCAAGTTGTGAAAAGAGCTAATTCTTTGCATTCATAGCTTCTGTTCTTCCTGTCCCATAAATCTCTTGTATCTAGCTTACAACTTTCTTGGTGTAGCAATTTTAATGATGAGCCAAGTGACTTTTTGAGTTCAGTTTTTTGATATAGATTCAAATGCACTCAACTGTCTCATTCCTGTTTGTACCATAATAAGCCATTTTATCGTTATTCATTTTAGGCAGTATTTTTACATAGAATTTGTATTACATAAATATCCTGTTTTCTCATTGTTAAGTTACATTATTGCAATACATTTAAGGCTAAAGACATAAAACATAATTAAACCAGCTTTTAATAAGTTAATTCGTTAAAAATAGATTCCTTATCTTTAAATTTTCACAATGCAGAAAAACATTAGACCTAATGAAAGATTTATATGTGTGGATAAGCTCTCTCAGCATAATAGTCTAGTGCTCTATTTCAGGTATCGAACTTACTACATATCGCAAGTTAGAGTGATCAGCTTTCTCTGCCCTTGCTCTATCTATTCTTTTTATTCAACCTCTTCTTCAAAATTAGAGTTTATTTCCAAGCAATTAATAAAAAGATTTGCTTAATGTGCGGGTACACATTTATAAATCATTTGCTAAAACAAAGAACACATGATGAATCAATATTCAAGCCATGAAAAAGAATAAAGATATTCACAAGATTTATGATATAAATTTAAAAAAAATTTCTATACTGACGCAATATTTATCTACAACAAATTAATAAGTGTATTAATTTTCATGAATCCTTTAAATTAATGTAGTTGTATTTTTATGGATAATAAAAATATTTCATTTCAAAAAAACTTAACTTATTTAAATTTGTATTTATATTTAATTCTGAAGTGTTAATTTCAAAATGCAGTTAATTTTACAAAATTAGCATGTCAACTCAAACAGATTGTCCGCAATTCCTTTGTGTCGCGGAAATCAGTTCCTATAATCCAGTAGAGATGTGAACATAATCCAAGTGCTAATTTTTCCTTTTTTACATTAATTTGTTTTTGATTTTTTTAGAATATTAGAATTGTATTATTATGTGAAATATTTTAATAATACAACAATTATAGAAAAAAATTCATATGTGAATTACTATTTCATTTACTTGACAAAAAAATTTCAATTGAATAGTATAAAAAAAACAAGTTTAGAATATGCAATTATGTTTTTGTGTATAGATATATTTGTCCTTTCAATCCAACTTTTATTCTCACTGTATCTAGTTAATTATTTAAAGCATGCAAAAACAGTCCAATTGAAAATATATCAATCACTGTAACTGGATACAGGTTCTTAGGTAAGGGTAGGAATAGTGCTGATTCTTGCTATAGGTGAAGACTAATCAAATATGGCCTACACTAAAATGTAAATATTTAAGTAAAATAATATGAAGTATGATTCGAAACATAATATAATGTCAAAGCCATAGCAGCCAGGCTGAATTTGTTAAGGTATATTCTACAGGCAGTTTCTAAGAAATCCAAAAATGTAAACACTATTTAAAAAAAGAAGAAACATTCGTTAGAACTGTTTAATGCATTTGCTGAACAGTCTCGACCCAGTGCCGCCAAGGAAATTTCATTTTATCAGAATGATTGATGCCACTCATAAAAAAGTTTATAAAAAAATCTGAAGAGAGAGAGAGCTTTAAGTCACGCATATGAAGACCTCCCTAACCTTTCGAGAGCATTTAAAAAACCGTTTTTAACCTATTTTTATAAGTGTGGGGAAGGGGAAGGTGCTAGATAAAAATTTGCGTGGGAGACATTTTTTCACTCTCTTCCCCCGGTGACTATCTGAAAGTCACTTCAAACACCCCCTTCAAACGGGTGTCTCTCCAGCTCGTCGTGAGGTTCAAATTCAGAAACGTGGAGAAAACAGCTGTTACAGAGGGTAACTCAGGGAAGGAACACGTCAAAATTTGCTTCGGAAATTGTATCTTAGCTGACGAGATCTCAGCTGTTTTATAAAATCATCGATTCCCTATTCTTCTATTTTCATTAATTCCCTTTAATTTTGAATTAATAAAATATATTTAATTGAAATTCCTAATTAATTTTCATTTAAGAAAAAAATAACCCGACAAACTATCCGAGACAATAAACACAGAGATTTTGACTTTCAACAATTATCATTTTAGTTTATCTAGCACAAAATGCAAAACCAGGTACAAAACCAAGAAACATCTAATTCATTAAATCTGCAAATAATATGCAATCTTTGGGTTAAAAACGTATGAGTAATTACCAACCTACATGCTTATATTTAATATAAAAGTTATGTTTTTTATTTAATATTTTTTATTAAACAACATGTATTTTCTGGGGATGATTCGGAATACATTTAAGTTTTAATTTATTTTATATCAAAAGTTCTTTATTGACATATATTTTTATGCAGAGAAATGTAAAAATAATTTATTTAATCAAAAATATTAAAATTTGCATTCGTGCTTATTTTATTCACTTATCAAAATTTTAATTCAGGAATTTTTACCTAAATTATTCAAATCAATTTCAATATATCTCTAGAAAAAACAAAGCAATCGTCAGTTTAAGTAAGAGTGTGCAATTAATAATCCGAATTTACTTATTTATACTCATCTATTTATTTATATTGAATTTGTTTATTAAAAACTTCTATTTCTCAATTAATATTTATTTAATAAATAAGAGACATGCTCATGCATATGTAAATAAAATATATTTCCTTATATAAAAATTGTTGTTTTCAAAGGACAGACTACAAGATTTTAATCTTTCAGCACTACAAGGAGCAGAAATGATAGCACCGTTATGGAGTGGGGCACTCAGGGCCCTAAATGTGGGTCCTCGTAATTTAGAAGCAGGGGCCTAGTAGACGACTCTTACATTTGGCATCATTTAATCCTAGAGGCATCATTAAATCACAATTATTTGTATATATTCTGTATCTAGTCTAAGAAATTTAACTTTTTCTTCAAGTAAAATTAAAAATACATATTCTAATGTGCATTTTCTTAATGCATCTTTTTTCCCTCACTTTTTAACTTAGTTTAATGTAGAGTTGAATGTCATTTTAAACATAATTTAATATATTCTGTACATTATAGAGTAAGTGTATTTTAAATTAAATTTTATAAACAATGTGATCATACTTCTAATATTAAATCATTTGATATTGTTTTAGACATAAAATTAGTTATTAAATTGTAGAAATAAAATTGTTTAGAATTAATTTTGAACGTTCAGAATACTTAATTTGTATACCGTTAGCCTCAGTAATAAAGACATTTAAAGCATTATAACATTCACGACGTTTTAAACAAAATGACGTAAAATTAAATGTTAAATATAAATTACGTCATGTGATGAAATAAAAAAAGGCATCGACATGGTGTAAGTGCTTTTATTTAAAAATAAAGCCAATAAAAAATTCTCATAATAGAAGATTTGTGATGAGGAAAAAACATTTGTAACTTTCAACCACGTGAATCTGGAAGATCAATATATTTTTTCTAAATTCTGAATGTTGACAATGTTTTTCATTTTTCTTCATTGATTTCTCTTGCTCCGTAAAATTGATACAGTACATTTATCTGATTTAAGTCATCTATAACACAGTTAGTAATAGGCTGCCAAGATCTTACTTATTTTCTCGCTCATAGTTTTTGTGCTATTTCAGTTTCATACAATTCCAGAATAGTTCGAAAATTTTGCATTACGGTTTCGAATTCATAGACTAAATTGCACTCGAATGGTTAACACTCTCCTCTGCGATTTAATAGCTCGTGAGTTTGAATCCAACACAAGTCTGGATTTCTTGTAATGGTTCAAAATTCACTTTAAATTATGAGTCTCGCTCTAATTACTTCTGGTGTCATAAGATGTCTTTGAATGACAAACAAACCAATGAAATTTATAGATATAATTTTGAGAAATCATTAAACTTCCTGGTCTGCATTTGTAAAACATCGCCTTAAGAAATAAGTAATTTGAATCCTGTGATTTTCTCCCATCAGATGGTTTGGTTTGTTTGTCGCTCAACGGTCATTTTTTTTTTTTGCACATGAGGGCTAATTAGACCGGGACCTACTTTTTAAAGTGGATTCCGAACCACTAGAAACATCCAAGCCCAAGGGGGGATTCGAACCCACGAGCTGTTGAACCGGAAGCAAGAGCGCTAACCATTCGGCTGCCAGCTCGGTATTCTCCCATCAAAAGTAAACTAGTCACGCTAAAATATTTTCTTATAATATAAAAACTAACTTTGTTCATAAGTGAAAAATGTTCAAAATAGTTACTATACAACCTGTCTTTTGTTTAATAGATTTTAAAATTCTGAATAATAAACACACCTCCTTTAGAAGCTTTGCTTTATATATAAACTCCAGGTAGCACCGTACTTCATAACAAAACAAATTAGTAATATTTTAAGAGGGAAATATTATATTTATTATTTTTCAATGAAGCAATTCTAAGATTTGTTGGTAGTTGTCTCATAGGAAAGAATCTTTCTTTTAATAACACGCAATCCCATTTCTACATTTGACAGAAGCAAATGAGTCCTCAACCAAGCTTTTTTGCTTGCCAGGTACAAAACAGAAAGATTTTCAATATTTTTAAAGCTTCTCGGGTTATTATTTTTACCAATAATAATTAAAGTTCATTATTCAGCGTCATCTATAATTGCTCCTACCAAAACTATGAATAGATTCTCAAAACGTTTTCTACCACTGCATTTTCTCTTTAAATTTTAAAGCTCTACATGTATATGTTAAATATATATTGATTAAATGTATCGATGTTTATTTTTTTACGATTTTTCCATATAATAAAAATTATTTATTTTTTAATTAACTCTTTTGTACTATTGTTGTTTATTTCTGCGATTGTTATAATTTCGAATTTACTATTTAATTGAAGACATTAAATAGTATTTATTTTTTCTTCGTATTATATAGCTTTATAATAATTTTGATACAATTTTTTTGCCTCATTATATAAAGAATGTTAAAATGTTTCTTGGTTTAACTTCAACTGGGAATGAACATCAATTCCATTATCTTTTATTCATTTATCATTTAATTATATCATTTTTTATGATTTATTTTCTTTATTGTTCTTTAATTAAGTGTTTCTATATAAGGAGGTTGATAACAGGATAAACTAAGCAAATTTCTAGAAAATAAATTTATTTGCTAGGTACCAAAAAACCAAATTTACAAAATAAATTATTCAAATTTATAGAAATTTGCATCGATACGCTATAAAAATGTATTTTGATATTTATTGAGAAATTCCCTAAAACTAAGGACTTTGTTTTTGAAATTCGAAACCAAATTTTCAGTTAAAAGCACTAGACAAAATCGTATAACATTCTTAATCCTTGAGGATTTGTTTTGTGCTTTATAATAGTATTTATATCTGGATGACATGATTTAAATGTATTTTTAACTATTCTATTAATTTTAATAAAATTTATTTTTTAAAATTTGTTCTCTTATAAACTATATACTTTATTATACCTATTTTTTTTATTCTTTATAATACATACTTATTTTACGCATTTTAAAGCTAAAGTTTAGAAGAGATGATCAATACGCTGTGTTTACTTGCACTTTAAACTATAGTTTTTGAAAATCGATTGAAAGTGTGTGAAAATCTATGAAAATATTTGCAGTAATATCGATAGTCAAAAATAGTGAAGTTATAGGCGCAGCGGAAGGGAAATTGTAGGGTAAGATCAATGGGAAGACCAAGAAAACTTAAACTGTATTTAGACTAGCTTTAATCAAAAACTGCGAAATATTTTTAATTCAGAATATGAAGAATTGGATACTGAAGCCTTTACATGATGCCTAGTTTGATGTAATTGTTTTTAGCAAAAGTAGACTTTACATTTCTTTTTTAAATTCAGTTGAATACCTAGTTATTGCAATATTCACCGTAATATAGCATGAGTGTTATGCGGATGGACTTCTTTTAGGGATTGTAAATGTAAGCACAGGATGGTCCAAAAACCATGATAGAAAGTATTTTGAATTCTTGACTTCAAAAGTGTGGCTGTAAACATAATTCTTCCATATTGTAATGGCACATATATTGACATGTCAGGTAAATGCTTCATTACCAGCAATAAATAACAAATAATATGGAATCATTGACATTAGAAGAAGGATTATATATCGTTAGAAAATTTCATGAGAATAAATAAAAGAATGCCACCATTCGACAAGCAAGTTCTGCAAAGTTCGGAAAGAAAAGAAGATACATTGAAGTGGTAATCGATCGATACTTGCTGCAATTTTCAATGACGGAATGACGACAGAAGTGTCGAGAGTTGCTTGAGCGTGACTGAAATCGACCATCAGAAGTGAGAGTTTCATGAACAAGATTCCAACAATACTTCAGAGCGTTATAACAGAGTTTGGGAATCTGCATTATATAATAGAGAACGGTAGACATTTCAAACCTCTTGTATACTGAATGTCATTTATAATTTTATTCAAAACAGTTACTTTCATATTCCAGCATGTGTTGTCTTTTTCCACAACAATCAGTAGCTTTCTGTCATGTTTGTTGGACCAAGCTGTACAATCGTAAACTTAATATATTTCAGATGTTTCTCATTTATGATTAATAATAATAAATGTTTTTATGTTTTAATTTTATGCATTTTTTTAATCGATACGCCAGATTGATATGTTACGGATCAAAATTTAATGACTGTGTTGCACACGGCGATGCGCAACTTGTAATTTAACTTACTGTACGTTTACATTGACGAGACATTTCTTCTGATGAATTATTACTCTATTGAAATCTGAATAATTGATTTCAAATTTCATGAGAAAGAAAGGCAATCCAAAAAAATGTTCATAAAAAATTTCTTTTCAAACATTTTCATTGCAACAATAATAAAAATCCCTTCTTGATTAACATTTTCATCATCATCAGCATTGGCACGACAGCCCTTTGTGGGCCTTGGCCTTCTTCAGAAGTCTCTACCATACCGCCCCTTTTCTAGAAATCGACCTCCAGTTCTTGACTTTAAGTATGTTGAAGTCTTCTTCCAGGCAGTCCTTCCATCTCTTTTTGGGTCTTCCTCTTGGTCTACTACAGGATTAACATTTTAAAATTTCATAATATAAAAAAGAAATTTCATGAATTATTGTTGTTAGTTTTATATATTTTTACAATATAAATTCGCCGATAGGAGGCGGAGTGGTTAGCGTCTCTAACTTCAAAGCAGCATATCCCGAGTTCGAATCCTAGTTCAAGCACGGATGTCTCTTTTCACTCTCTGTGTGTGTTTCTCTAAACATTTTTTCTTTCTGGGCAAATTTGGTGAACCCATTGTAAAAAATTGCGATTACCTTCGCCCCTTGCAACTCTGAATCTGATTTAATCGTAAACAACAGCCGGGATGTAGAAAGAAAAAAAAACATCAAAACGTCTCATCTACGAGATTATTTTAATTGATAGCAAAATATAGCAAATTATGAAAAAAATAGAAAGTATCATAATAAAAATAGAAGAATTTAAAAGAAATTAAAAATTCTAACTGTCCTGGATGATTTAAACTAACCACATAAATTGTGTGTGGATGTTTTGTCTTTTTAATTTTTTTTCTTCTGTTCTATTTTCAACGTGTTCAATTTTAGAAACAGTATCACTAAAAATTTGAAAACTAATTATTTAAAACTAAACATAATTTTCATGATTTTAAAAACTTTTTCGGACGGAAAAAATGCAATTGAAAAGTACTTCTCTATTACTGGTAAAAATCGTAAAAAGATTTTTTTCTCATCGCCGACGACACTTAGACATTCGATGAGAAACTTCACCTTGTTTGCTGTCGCTCGAAAAATGTGATTTGAAGGCAGGTAGCAAATTCGTCGACAAGTCGAATTTATGTTGCCGCCTCAATACGATATGTCGATGAATTGTTACCTGACGTCATAGATATTTCAAACCAATGAAATAAAGTGGCGTAATCATGATCGCAACTAGAACGAAATAAACAATTATTTCATGGTAAAAAATAAAAAAATGTAAAAATATTATAAATAATAATTGAAGTAATTATTTGAGGCACTAGCTGGCAATACTGATATTAGAAGTATCATTTGCTTAAAAGTATTATACATAGGAATTGTATATTATAAAACTAAATATAGTAGTTAATTTAATTTTACGTATTCAGTAAATACTGAAAATGATACGCTTGCGCAATTCTTCATCCGCAATTTTATGCTTTTTCTTTGATTTACCTAACTGGATTCCCCTTTTAAAAGTAACAATTATACCCTCAAACGTAAGTACAACTTATTTAGTGCGGATAATTTTGCACAGGAAATTTGAAAATTAAGGTAAAAAGCCACCTTTGCACCTTATACTGCTAACCTAACTCCCGCACCTCTGGGATGATAGGAGCAGATGATTTTTCTTCGCTTCCGGTGAGGATAACTTCCTTTCGCCCGCACACCCCGTGTCCATATGGCCCAGAAATGTGCTTATGTTGGGGGAGAGGGGATGGCTTGTTCAACGGTACGTTACAATCTTCACGAAATATACGGGATCCCGGAAACCAAAGGCAAAAAAATGTTAAAAAAATTACGCTTTATCTTAGTTTTGTTGTTTAGGTTGGATGTGAAAAGGGAGAGAGAAAAGAAGAGCCAGAGCTCACGAAGGATATTTTTAGAGAACGAAAGTACCATAAATTGCGCAGACGACTGAGAACATCTCAACCCTGTGATTCATCTCTCGACGCAGACGAACATTTCTAAAAATTGGCTTCTGGAAAAATCGTCTGATTTTCGTTAAAAAAAAAATAGAAAAGAAACTAAAATTTTAAACAAACAAAAAATAATGTAAGAATAATGCTAAATGAGACAAGACGGGAAACAAAAATGAATAAAAAATAGAAACTTAAATCACTGTATCAGAAGCATTAATTAATAATTTATTTGTCTAGTGATCAAGAAGTCTTATTTAATATACATTTTCCAATTTAAAGAAATTCTATAGAAATTTTAGACTTATATGGAATTCAGTAACATCAATGATAAAAAAAAACATTTCAAAATAGATATTCTGGTTCAAGATTTGTTTAATCTTCTAATTTAAAGAAACTCGATTAAAATGTTTGAAATTATCGAAATTCAATCACATTATTCAAAAATTACTTCAAAGAAGATATTCTGGCTCAAAGGAATTTGATAAAAAAATATCAACATGTAGCTGAAATCTATTTTTTTCATAAAAAAATTCAAAGTAGATTTATATTTTTTTAGATTGCATGTAAACGTTGAAGCAATACATGTACTCTTTATGATACATCTATATCAATATTTGCATAACAATGAAAAATTAAACATAAATAAATGAATACAATGAGGATAGACCAACTCATAATTAAAATTATCATTAATGACAACGTTTTATCAAATATTCTGTTATAATCTTATTTATTTGCTTACGCTCAGGTGCAATAAATGTATTATTTGCTTTTACTTATATAATAATAGTCGTATAATTATCCCGAATTAAGCATGAAAAAAACTGGAGAATAATGCAAAATAATAAAACAATTATTAATAAAATAATAAATAGAACAATTAATTGATAAATTATAGATAATAAATCATTTAAATGATAATTAACCAAACATGAAAATACTTTGTCATAATTGCATTCACTCATTTTAAGTTATAATTCAATATCCCAATCTTTAGCTCACATTTACATTATAATAGTTATGTAAAAATAAAAATTAGAATGTAAATAAATGAACAACTGAAAAATAATGCAAGCTGATAATTAAAAAATTACGATTAACACAGTAAACAATTCATAGTTTACTTAAACATTGTTTTATTTATTTTTTATTTAATAATTTTTTTTAATTTCTAATGGCAAATTCGAAGATAATTGAATTCGGAATAATAAATATTAAAATTTTTAAAAAAATCAAAAGCAATATGAACTCAGATAACAAAGCTAAAATCACAGTAAATCTATAAATCGTTCATCTTGAGCCGAGTTTTCCAGTATCTTTCCCACAAATGTTCCGAGTTCAGTGCAGGGCAAATGATGTCCATTTCCTCTCGTATGTTGCCCAGTTGGCAAAGGGGACTTGAAATTAGTTTAATCATTGAAGCAAAAAAATATTTGTATCATTTGATCAAACTTTTATAAAGGTAGTAAATAACAAAACAGGGACAGGTGAAGGAGTGGATACTGCAAACTGAAATTAAAATTATTATTAATAATAGAATTTTACATCAATTAGTCTCTGAGCCAATGTCCACCTAAAGTAGAGCTCCAGTGGCTCAGTAGCCTCACAAAGCTAGCAGTTATATCAGCAAAGTGAATCATCCGTTGCCGTGCCCACGTTCATCTGTAACATCTGAAGTCCTTCCGCTGATATGGCGTGGTTGTTGAAAGGAGGGTGCCAGAACAGGTATGATCACGTCGCCTGACCGTAGTTCAAAATTACTAAAATCTTGGTGGTAAGCAGGTATTCCAAGCCTTAATGTACAGACTAAGGATCATCTCTAAAGTCCAATAACTGGTAACTCCATAATATGAGCCAGGACCGAATGGCACTGAAGGGGGTTCCCTCAACTGAAACTTCCGTTCTGCACCAAACAGCGGGGTACGAAGCCCAACGAAAATGTCACATGTATAGGATCTCTCAGCACGATGTACTTCGACTAGTTCATGAACCGAATCCGTTACTTTCCACATACGATAATATTCCGAAAACGCTAGCCGTGACCACGCAGTAGTTTATTAAATGCAGGAAAACTCCAATTATTTGAACTCCGTCCATTCGAGTTGATTTCGAGTTGATCCATTCGAGTTGACTTCAGGAAAATGAATTTCACTGAAGAAGACAAAATGAGACAAAGAAAAAAAGCTCAAAAAAAGAAAGTATGAAGAAGGGGAAGATGCGAAAGAGAAAGAGAGATCTCACTTGAAGAATTCAGAACATTCTTTTTGAAAATTCTTGGATGTTCAGGAACTAGTGCTAAAGATATGGGAGATTCATATCGTGGGTTTCAAATTGCAAATGATGGTCAGTTTATTGAAAGCGTCAAGGAAGAAGATGCCCGTAATGTCCAAGTTGAAGCAGACACGGGACCATTCGCTAGTGAAGTATTTGCTGTGTTTGAGACAGATTTGAAGTAGATGGAGCGTCAGCACGATTGTGATTTCATGCAAATTCTCACTGCCTAGCGGATGCGAGACATGGCTACTCGAAAATGGATGAAGGCAGTAAAACTGCTAACTGTGACCGAGATGCTCTGCCAGCAATGGCTTTCCTTTTCAGCACGGTACATACATACTGTATTAATGCACAGCACTTGTAAATACCCTAACGTGTTAAAGTGTTGTCTTCTCATTCACTTGATTAAATAGCTCCTTTTCTTTAAATATATATAAAGTTTTTCTCTCATTTATCAACATACAATAATAAATTTAAAGGGACCATTTTAAAAAAATTTCAATTAACCGAATTTTTGATTATAGGAATGGGGTCCGGTCAAACTGATTCGGATATTTGGAATTCTACAGTACTAACTTCAAAAACGAAAAAGGATTTATTCTCACTAACTGTTATAAAATTGATAAGCAAAAATTCCCTTTTTGTTTATCAAAATTTCACATACTTCCAAATTTAAAATTTTTTATCAGTATTATGTCATTTTATTTTTCAGTTTCCAGTATAATGTAACTGAAACATTTTTAAGGCGAAATTTTGTGAACACATTCGATGATAAAACTCATTTTAAAGTTCCAGTATGTTTGTTATATAAAAAAATTCGTTTACAAAATTATATAGCATGATCACTTTTTAAAATAAGCCTTCAACAATTAATGCTCATGTGCAATTCTTTATTGATCCTTTACCACATGGATCGAGATAATGAGGTTAAGTGATATAACCATGGTAAAAATGATATGAAAAGAAACAGATTTGTATATTGCTTCTTTCATTAATGTTATAAGAACTCTATCGATACAAAAATAAACATTTGAATGAATTATATAGATAATTAATTTAACAAAACACTGAATAAAAGATTACTGGTGATTTTAAGATTTTAAATGTTTCTTTTGATGTTAACGTAAAAAAATAATAATTTGTTTAGTAAAACACATGACACAGAAAACAAGAAAAAAGAAATCTGAGATTGTGCCATAAAAGTATGTACTGAAATCTGATAATTCTTGGTTTATAGCTTTTTGTGGTGTTTCAAATATAATGCTGCAATGTTTGTGATTTTCCCTAATTTAAGGAATCTCTATATAAAAACGACAAAAGATTTTTTAAGCATTGGCTATTGCTCAACGGGGATTTAAAATAATCATTAATCAATTAAATGAAATAAAGAAACAATTTCTCAAAGTGCGTTTAATTTATTATGAGACACAAATCTTTAATAGTATACATAATTCAAATGTTACATTCCCTTTCCTATGTAGAGTACCAATGAAAAATAGACTATACAAAATATATTACTTAGTTATTATATCAACAAGTAGCCGAGAGTCAATGTGTAAACTCCCCGAGTCCTGTGCCGAGTCCCACTTACATGTAAACTATTTCCCCTCTACTATGATCCTGGATTGGATATTGCCAAATTTACATATATCGCAACATATCATTACATGTATCGTAACAATATTTATGAACTTGGATCTATTTATCATGGATATATTTATGAAATGTTGCCTTATTTTAAAAAATATTTTTTATATCTTATTGTGGAACTTTTTTAACAACA
This sequence comes from Latrodectus hesperus, assembly GCA_037975125.1. Lineage (NCBI taxonomy): Eukaryota > Metazoa > Arthropoda > Arachnida > Araneae > Theridiidae > Latrodectus > Latrodectus hesperus. Next base: position 31,072,949 of record CM075851.1, on the reverse strand, counting down.
TATGTTATCTTAGATTTGAGCATTAAAATATTGCAACACTTTTATTTTACCCGGTACAATATACTCAATATTATGTACCGATAACTGAGGACATGTGTACCAAAATATAGCTAAGCTCGTATATATCTTATCATACTGACTGTGACAATGTTAATAAAATTGAGCTAATTTATTGAAATATTTTCTCTTGTATATCTTATTACAGCATCTCTAACAGAACCTGTGTTCTTGCACATATATACTGAATTTGCTGAATCTTTCTCTGACCCTAACATACATTCAGTACCTCATATCTGTAATTCTGCGCTTGCGGATTGAAATATTGTCACATTTATGTATATTTCAATATACATTTTGTTTTCTTAACATATAACTCATATTAATGAGATCTACATCAACATATGTTATGATTACGTAAATCTCATTTATATATCTATCTTAACATATCTATTGTTACTAATCATTAATTGTATATTTGTCTCACAATAACTCAGACAGATATGAAGTGATATGAGACAGATTTGGTGATTTGGCGACCTTTGACGAAATTCTTGTCAACTTGGTGAAAAATAGATAATTCTGAAAAAATCCATTACCGAAGCTTTATGACTATTATTAAGAGAGATAGCCTAGAATGTACCAGAAACCTGGACAAACTCTTAAATTTTCACGCCGAGTCCGGTATAAATACCACCGCTAGGTAGGGAAGAATTAAAGTGAAGGTGATCAGACTTGAATACTTTTCTAGCACATAAGCTGTTGTCTGTCAGAGGTATTAGAGATTTCTATGATTTTAAAATGTTTCCTTTCGTATTTGCTGAATTGGAGCTGTGTAACTGTGACTTCTACTGCTGGAATTTTCTATATTTTGTAGAAATTGACACGAATAAAAGTCTTGTTATTATCAAGAGATTGCTTTATCGAATCTCAATCAGCACGAACCCCGAAGCACGATACACTATGATACTATTCGTGAATATGGAATTATTTACAGAAGTAGTTTTTTCCACGTCATATCATGCCATCTCTTTGAAAGTATCTGTGGTGTCAAATCTGCCAATTGAGATATTTCTACATTCTTACTTTATCTTGACATACGCTCAATGCGATCCTGGGCCAATGCCTCGAAATTGGAGTTGCATTTATACCCATCTCAGCATGTCTATTATCATAGTATCTGTTTTTATTGAAATATTATTACATTTATATTTGTTTCAAAAAGCATTTTATGTCAAAGAAAAATGATAAAAATATTATCTTTTTCTGATGAAAATGTTTAAATGATTTCGCGAAATTTTCATTCTCAGAGAAAAAGAAAATTTAGGAACACTAGTATATCTATTGTTAGGAAATAATTTTTTTGACAATCCAGAACGTTTCAAATGTATCAAATAAATTTAAAATTATAGAAATGTATGAAAAGTGACAACGGTTTTCAAAACATACCACATAAGAAAATTAAAATTATTTTTGGACAAAATTATTCGTACAATTTTAACTAATTTTTATTACAACTATAACCAGAGAACAAGCATTTAAACTATAAGTTTAAATAATTGTTCCCCGGTTATTTTTCTAAGTACGACTACTAAATGACTGTAACTTACAAGTATTGTCAGGGATTGCAATTAAAGCCCAAAGAACTGAACAAAATCACTAAAATATAAATTAATAGTATTTCCACAATTTTCTTCAAAATAATACAGCATTCACACTATAATATTTAGTTATGACTGTCATCCATGCTTTAATACACTTAAAGTTCACCAAGATAAATGACTACCAAAGAGGATGTAAATTTTATTATTAGAAAAAATTTTAGTTTGACTTGATAATCCAAAATACTTGTAAATATTTTTCTTAATTTATCTTTACAAATCACAAAAATTTCTATAACGCTTTTACTATGAGGCACCTTTGTGAACTTATACAGCTATGAAATGAATAAAGTTTCTCATGTAATTTAATTATTTTTATGTGAATGCATAAGCAAATGGAATAACATGAAAGAGAACAGTTATTAGAACTGCTAGAATGGATGCTCATTAATTGAAATAAAGTGAGTATAAAATCAATTAATTACGTAGAAACTATTTTTAGCTAATTATTCATCAAAAGGTTTCAGAATTAAAATATCTTTTTTCTTGCCTTAGAAATATTTCAGCTATCACATTTCCATATGTTTAAAAAAAAGATAAAGCCGTTCTCTTCATGATAAGTTTATTTTAAACCTAATGAACACAAATGGGGAAAATTCCTGCATAATGGGGTCGAAGTACATTTTTCCTTTTCACCAGTCATGCACCGTTGTAATAATTCTTAATTAAAATTTCGTGACTATCTTTTTCTACAAATATTCACAGGCTGCGATAGATAATTTTCTGGTTGCAATAACTCAAATTGCACTTAATAACAACTCACAGCCAGAAATTTTAATTAAAAACTTTTGTGCGGAATAAAATATACCGTAATACGAATCGTCAAAGAATTCCTAACATAAATGTTTGAATAACAGAAAAGTCTATGTCGAAAGTCTTTTATCTTTTACAGTCGACTTAAATCTATATACTTCGAACTTTAATTTTAAGATTTTCAGATCTTTGGAATTAGGATTTTCAAATCTTTGTCTTAGGATTTCCAGATCTTTCCCAAGAAATATTCATTGGCTCTGACAGACAATTCTGATAATCAATTTAAATTGCACAAAACAACTATTCAAATAGATTAAAATTAATGTCTTTCATTATTTTACTATGTAATTACTTAGAACTTTTGTATGGAAGAAAATATACTGTAAAATGAATCGTAAAAGAATTCCTAATATTATTGTTTAAACTATATTGTTTGAATAATATAATTGTTTAAATTATATAAATTAAATAAAACAAAATATAAGTTTTTGTTGAATGTCCTTTATCTTTTATGATAGACTTCAAATTATATACTTAATCTTGGATGCAAAAAGGAATGCGTCGGATTGTGAAAACTCACTGCTTTAGAGATAATGGTCGATCCTCTACCCTCTTTACTATCAGGAGTATGCTGGAACTATAGCTGATTCTGATTGGCTTAAAGTATTTCAGTGCATTTAGGGGAAGGCCTTATTTGTTATACGAAAAATTACAATTGTTTTTACATAGATACATTTAAATTTAAGTAATTATTTATTAAACTTATTTATCATTAGAATTATCCTTAGTTATTAAATCATTTAAATAATTGGTATACAAGATTTGCAATTAGAGAAGTTGGAAATATTGAGATTATAGTACATGCATGAGCATGTACAAGTTTGTACAGAGACATATAGAAAAGAAAAAATAATATGAGAGTTAGTTTGTTAGTCATAGTAAAATTTGAAAGTTAGTACAATTATCATATTTGACTATAATACATATGTTAACAAATCAAAAATATATATGTACAAGGTTAATTTCCTACTCTTTTTTTATTTTATTTTTTTATAATTTTTTTTTCAATTTTATTATTTCTTATATAGTAGTAGTTATTGGTTAGTTCAATACACAGTGTGTGGGTTATTAGTTCAATATTTATGCTCATGCATGTTTGGTGAAGAGGCTTTTGATAGTATCCTAGCATTTGATGTTTTTCCCGCCGTTAATTTTCATTTTTGTGTTCCTTCGAACATTTCCATGATGAGAAACATCTTGTCCTCTCTGCTATTGCAGTTTCTAATGCGCCTTATGGCTTCTGAAATATTGATTCCAGAGAAAACTTCTCTGATTTCCTTTAGTAGGATGAAAAGTTCACCTAACTCACTTTTATTTGCTTCATTATTTGAAGCGTTTTGTTCTATGGGGACGACTGTAACTTTAGAGATAAGAACAGGAACACGCACGTCTTAAGGATTAAACAACCATTTCCCCTTAAAGAATTCCAAGAATTTGGCGTATCCAAAACATCATTACAAAGGATCGTGAAAGTAGTGGAGTTGCATCAAAGGGGATAAAAATAGGCTTCACTAAAGTGAAGGGATACTGTCCCTGAGAGAGATTTCGCAAATCACATAATCGAAAATTTTCCCAACAGAGAACACAAGATTTGTTTCAGGATTGATGTCCACTTTCAGTTGCACGACTACGTGAACAAACAGAACCGGTATCACTGGAATACGGAAAATCCTTGTCTCAATGCGGGCTCATCGTCCCTGCATCTACAAAAGGTCGCGGTGTTGTGTGCTATGTCGTAGAAGAGGACACTCACTGACGAAATGCTCACAAAAGTGAAGCATCAGAAGTTGCAAGTGCATATCTTTGGCCCTTAAGCGAACAGTCGGAATAAAACGTGCCGGTACGGTTTCATAAGAGACGCGTTCCGTCACCATTGAATTGCTGACGTCTTCAAATTTCATGAAACGACATTTTCTGAGCGTTTGCTTGATTTGAATACAGAGAAAATCGCAGATATTATGGCCCCAGTATAGTTCGAACTTAATTCCAGGACTTCTTGAGGAGTTAGATCATAATCTATAAAAATGCCCCTAATTCACGGGAGGACCGAAAATTGAACTTCAGCAGTGAGATTGATGCATTAGATTCCGACAACATTCAATCCGTTATGGAAGAATTTCGGAACTGGCTTCATAACCCTATAGTTAGGAAATGTGGGCATTTTGAACATCTTGTAAATTAAATATCATTCCTATCTTTATTCAATAAAATATGATTTATGTTTTTACATGTCATATTTTCCCATAATGATCACTATATATATATATATATATATATATATATATATATATATATATATATATATATATATATATATATATATATATATATATATATATATATATATATATATATATCATTTTGTAGAAAAAGATAACATGCAAAAAAGGAATAAATATATATATCTGTGTCTCTGTGTGTATTGTTATAAATTTATAAATATTATTTGTATGTAAAAATATCTCAAACAGATCAGAAATACTCAGAATTTGGGTAAATAGTTACGCAATTTTGGCTTTATTCTACGTTAAAAGTAGCATTTTTAATTTGGTGATCTTTTGATGAGATTCTTGGCTACTTAGCGAGAAATAGATTCTTCTGGTAAAATGCATCACCGAAGCTCTACAGCTCAATTAATCAATACCATCACCAAATCTCTATTAAGCTAGATATCCTAGAATCTTCCAGAAAGTTGGTGAAACTCGTAGATTTTCACACCAAGTCGGGTATAAATACCACCGCCTCATCACAGAAAGGGGAAAAGACGTGAGTCAGTGAAGACACTAAACAGTGAAGATGATAGCGAAGACGATCAGCCTTGAATGATAGTTTAATACATGGAAGCTATTGTCTGTCTGGGGTATTAGAGACTTCAGTGATTGGAAGATTTTCCCTGTTGAATTTCCTCCTGTATAGGAGTTTTGTTGTTGTAATTTCTACAGCTGGAATTTTCTGTATTTAATTGAATTTACTACGAATAAAAGTCTTGAGATTTTTAAGAAATTGCTTTATTGACTCTCAACCAACATGTACGCAGAAGAGCAGTACAATATATAAATGTACAATACACAAATTTATTTACTCCAATGGTTTCTTTCGTTTATTTTTTCCCCATATCTGAGAAAGTTTTGAGAAACAATCTTAATTCATCTAAAAATATTTAATTCAAGATTATCCAAATGCAAATTTAACTAAAGTGTCACTTTACAGAATATTTTATCTATAAATGTAAGAGAAATATGAGCCTAAGCTTATTTCTCGGTTAAAATGTCTTATGTGATAACATGACCCGTCAAAAAGCTTCATAAAATTCGCTGGTTGATTATGCAAATATAAAATATCATGATAAACAGAAGTTTCTAAAAAATTTCCTCTATATTCTGTAAATTCTGATTCACCAAAAGCTGTAATAACACTACATTAAAAATAAAGAAATCCCTGGTTTTCAAGGCTCTGTGTAACTATTGAAACATATGCAAAGACAAAAGTATATGTATTTGAAACTCAAGTCGGCCTGATCTGTCGTGAGGCAGCAGACAAAGAGTCTTGGTTCGTGAGGTTAGAGATTGAAAGTATGACTTACTACATTCTATCTCGTAAAAAGCTTACAGTTACAAATGGGCATAGATATATGACTAAGTAATGGAATGAGGAAATACCGTGAATGATATAAGAATGACAAACGGAAATACCGGACTGCTGATATTAACCAAAAATTCAACCGACATGAAAATAGAGAACTAGAAATATAAGGCCACAGACAGGAAGGTTTGGATTGACATTGTTCAACAAACCGAGGCCCATACCATGCTATAGGTCTATGAAAGAAAAAGATTTTAGTTATTAAAACAGGAAACTGTATATTAAATAAACAATAAAATGTTATCTTATAAAAGAAATTTAATTCTTAAATTTGTAAAATAGACTCACAACAGAATTAACTCATGATGTTTGCTGTAAAACTTTCAATAGAAATTTACTGTTTGAAAATATTGTGTCATCGCAAAGAAATTAATCAAATATACTCGTATGTTAACGAAAATGTAAAAATAAGGTTTTTTAAATGAATTTTGCATAGCATTCTCAATTAGGTATGTATATATATATATATATATATATATATATATATATATATATATATATATATATATATATATATATATATATATATATATATATATATATATATATATATATAATATATATATATAAATGTTCCCTAAAAACTTATATAAATAATCCTAGTTGAGGTGTATTGAAGTATGTTGAGAATTCTTGATTGTGATATAGATAAAAATAAGTATATTTTTTTGAAGACGTGGTGCCATGTGAGTAAGTAACAGAGTTCAAACTTGATCGAATGATAATCTTCCAAAGATGTTTTCAGTACAAGACAAAACTTATCTCCGTATATGTCCAATTATGATAAAGATCATGACAATCATACAAGTCTAAAAGATATGGATTATGTGATTGAGATAATATGACATTATTATGGGAAAATAAACAACCTGTTCCTTTATTATCGTCATCTGGAGGGATGGCATGATACTAGAAAGTATCTGCGAACATTTATATTACAAGTAACGGACAATTTAATAGCTGAAAGTTGTTGCACGGTTTTCGAATCATGCAGTGTATTTTATGTGGAAATCTTTTCTCATAAAAATCGAGTTTATTCAAGTGACATAAGAGACATTAATTTGAAAATACTTACCTAACACGAAGAAAGCATAAGTGTAACATTCATCGCCTTTCGTATATTAACAGCGAAAAGTATAAAACTTGGCATCTGTCAGCCGACCAAACTAGCTTCTAGTTCAAGGGTACGTGAACTACAAGCTAGTTTGTGTCTTCTCTATATATCAGGCCGCCGTGGCGTGGTTGATTAAGGGGTCGTTCAAATTGTCGAGCGAGTTCGAATGATAATTCAACTAGATAATCCGTCATATTTACTGAATACGGATGCGACACCTTAAATAAATTGTGTGGTTGCTTTGTCCTACGAATGAAATAATACTTTTGGTGATCGCAGACCAAATATTGGAGGTCATCTGCTTGGTTCCTGTTTCTAAACGATGAAGAATCTCACCAAGCAGCTTCCGTATGACTGATAGAGCCTAATTAAGGACTCAGAGATATTTACTACGGGGATCACTCACTCACTTCTGCGCATATACGATGGTCTGACCCCAATGATTTATTTTTTCTAGATCACAGTTTCTTTGAGAATTTATTAGATTTTAGAAACATATTAATTTGAATTTTGAAAGGTTCTTTATACTTTTGAAAGTTTCTTTTTCTGTATTTTTACCAACAACCAAAACGCATTTAGAAAAATAATTTCAATTGCGCTCATAAAAAAACACATTTTTATTTTATGTGGCACAGAGCAATTTATTTTAAGACAGTAAAAATATATGTAGAAAATGTCCTTCACCACCCTAGCTCCTTTTATTAACGTTACAAATATTTTAAGGACACATAAAAAAGTTTTAAAACTACATTGAATGTGTTATTAATTGAAGTTAAATGTGAATGTAAAAATTATATTCAAAATATAAAGAATCCTGTCAATGAAAAAAAGAATATATTTAATTCTTTACACAAAATTGATTATATAATATTCAAATGAATCAATAAACTAATTAAATTTAACCAATCATATTTAACAAAAAAAATATTTTATATTTATAGGAAAGCTTTATACTTAAAATAGAGAGAAATTAGTTACGAAAAATTTATTTCTTTTAGAGAAGACTCGTATGCAAATAAAATAAATTCCAGTGTAGGCAGTTTCCACCCCACCCAAATAGTTGCAACTCGGCCTTCGGAGCTTTTTTATTTGTCGAGGAAGAGGTTGGAGTGGAGACCACCTACTGAAACTGAAACGACCAACACAGAAGGGCCAATGGCACCTGTGTTCATTTGTTTTCCTTCCAGTGTGGCCGGGTTTGGCACAGCAGCTGCACCCACACACATTGGAAACACGAGTTCGATAACACTTTCGCATTCGAAATCTTACCAGCCTGTTGTTTTGATGGAAACGAACACAATCCACCCGCTTCCGTGTTGTTTGTATGTGTGTTTTTCTTCCTTTTATGCCGCTTGGGAAGTGATTCCTTTTTTCAATTGGATGCTCGGCGGATGAGTAAAGAGATTTAATTAACAATTGAGTAAACGAGCGGTGCTCTTCAAAATTGGATGAGGTCGACGTCCTGGTATCATTAGCGTCCTATAAATAACCCCCAGCACCTGAACATCTGCATGACAAAGAGATAATAGGGGTGGAAAATAACGAATTTGGGGGAGAATAAATAAAAAACCTCCAAACATAAATATTTTATTCACAAAATACATTTGTTCTAATTTATTCAACAATATCTATGTAGATTAATCGAATAAACCAATTTTAACTAATATAAAATATAATATTTATCTATTATATTAATTATTAAAGTTGTAAATAGATTAACTTATGTATTAATTATTGAAAATTATATTTCTATAAAATTTAATACAATTGTGAAATAATCCCATCGCAACGCTGAGAGCGCCATCTGTAAGCAATAGATCCTTAGTTGATGATTTGAATCGAATGTATAAACAAGTATTTTTGATTCTGTTGATAAGAAACGACCGTTCAATTCTTTTATACAACAATTAATGATATATATAAATATACGAAATAAATTTAAGTAATTATATATATATATATATATATATATATATATATATATATATATATATATATATATATATATATATATATATATTCTTGTAGGATAAAGAAAATTTATATATTTAATTCGTGGCCACTTCCAAATCTCCCCATTGCCAATTGAAGAGTCTGGGAACCACCGCAGAACAGGGACACACCAGGACTGTTGGCAGTATCTCAAACGTTGATCAATAATAAACGATTCAAAAATAAAATATGAATGTAAACTGAAAAGTATAATTCTATACCTTCACTTTTTTAAAAATAACCACATAAATAGTCTCTAAACATGATCTCTTTGGTCAGTACAATCATAGATATGTTGGAGACAAAACTGAAAGGCATCAGAACGGTATACATATAACTATTCTATCATTTAATGTGCTGAGACATGCGATTTGACGTACATTATCATAGGATAAATTTATGCTACAGAAAACATCAATAGTAAGGTGAACATATTAAATAATAAGGATATTACCATTTTTATACAAAATGTAGAAGAAGACTATTGGATTATTTCAGATGATGTTAACTCAATAAAAAAAAATAAGTGTTACAATAGCTTAGCAAAACATTTTATCAATCAAACCATAAAGTTAGAGCTTCTAAAAAGAAAACTGTAAGGGAATAGAGTGACCAGAGGGAATTCATTGGGCACTTTATTCACTTGAGCTTAATCTCTACAACGCTGAGCTGGCAGCCGAATGGTTAGCGCTCTTGCCTTCGGTTCAACAGTTAATGGGTTCGAATCCCACCTTGGGCATGGATGTTTGTAGTGGTTCGGAATCCACTTTAAGCTGTAGGTCCCGGTCTAATTAGCTATCGTGTGCAAAAAATGACCGTTGAGTGACAAACAAACTAATCTCTACAACACATTTTTAGTAGGAAATTTATGATAAAATTACTATTCTAAGCATCTCTCACTAAGTGATTAGCAATTTCAAAATAACAGTTAAACGTAAGGTAAAAAGCAGTAAGATCATATATAATGGCAACTCATATGTATTAGTTTACAGCAGAAAATTGCTTCGCTGCTTTTCCCATCTACAGCGTTTTCTTTTCATGGAAGCTTTATCACAGGCAGTACGTTTTATTCATGAATTCAACGAGAGTAAACCAGTAAATTCCCTTAGTATTCCGGACTGACAGACATCCCAGCTGAATCCATTTCCTGTTGTTGAAGAGTGGTTTGATTTGAACCTAAGAAATTTTACTTCCATGAGAACAATCATGTTGCTAAACTATTGTGAGCCTAAAATGCCTTACATTGAGCTTATAACAGCTGATGTAAGATATTTTATAATAGTTGCATACAGGTTTATAATAGTTATGTTAGCAGTAGAAAACAGCGTGGCTAGTATTTTGAAAAGAGACGAGTTAGATATCATCTACAACAGGAGTGTGGTGAGAGCCTATGCAAACTCAGATTAATGCAGAATTTACTCTTTTTTTCTGTAATCAGCAAGGTACTCTAGCTCAAGTGTCAAGTATTGTGACTCAAAATTTTAATCCTTTATAATTTCGAACTGTAATACTTACTACAATTAAGGTAACTGTTAGTGACTTTGAATAATAAAAGTAGCATAGGAAAACGAATGCAAAAAATAACTTTCGTTGTCATCCATGTATTTACGACTAAAGGAAATTTGCTAAATACTTACTACCCAAGTGTTAAAACTTGGTAAATTACCCTCGGTGGAGTCCCATATCTGGACATCAAATTGAGGTAATAAACACAATTTAACAATTTAGAGAACAAACACAATTGGGAGAAATCCTTAACTTTTTGCAGTAGTTGATTATTTGATTCAACAATTCTGATCAATTTTTAATGGAAGTTTAAACTTAGTATTTTGGGAATGAAAAGTGTATCTGTAAGGTCAAGGTCTTTCAGATATTTATTGATAACACCTATATGAGTTGAGAACATTATCCAGTTGAAAGTATAATAATCTTTTTTAAACTTCAATTTTTTGTATATTTTATATTTAAATGATCCTTTTGAAATATTAAAATAATCCTTCAATATATTCAATTGAAACTTATCTTTAAATGGATAGAAAAATAATTTAAGCTATAACTTCACTAATTCTATATTTTACCGTTTTTACAATACTATTATATAATGTAATTCACCAATTTCTCACCAAATTCTTACTTTTCAGGTAAAGCCTAAAAAATTTTAATTTGAGCTTATGTGAAGAAATAATTTTTCACCGCCACTCAGGAAAAAACGCATTATTTTTAAATACCATTCTTTTTTTCTTTTTTTCATTTGGTATTATTGATAAATAGTTTTCTCATTATTTGTAATTCGAATCTTGTTTATTTTAATAACTCTCCTGACAATCTCGGGATATTAATTTTGATATTCATATTTTTAGTAATATTTTTCTTTCACTATGTGCAGTTACTAAATACAAAACATATGATTTTCTCTATGTTTTCATTATTAACTTTTGGTTTCATTTCACATTTTCTGTTTGTTTAGGTACGTTTTTTCTTATTAAATAACACTTGACACAATTTTTCCATTTTTCCTTCATTAGGTTACGTAACTAAATGGTTTTCATTACATGCTATAGCTTTCCGAACAGCAACACAATAAAATGCTTAAACATCCATGGATTTTTTAAATTATCAAGGTAGCCAGAAAGTTATAATGCTCAAGTTATGCAAATTAACTAGCTAAAATTAATGCATATGATTTGTCTTTACAACAGAAAGTAATGCTTTAAGAAAATTAGAAATTATACAAAATAAAACATCTTATTGATAGCTGCACATTTTAATTTGTTAGAAATAATTCGAAGATAAATCTTTATAAATATATTATAAACATTATTTTCTGCAGATATTTTTATTTTTCCTTGAGGCAAATATTAGATAATTTTTTGATATCATTAATATAAATGATAAAGATTTAATTTCAATTACAGGAATAAAAATTCGTTTTTTTCCCATTAGTTTTTCAGTACCTTTATATTTCCGAAGACAAGCGTATTGTCGTTTAACCTAACGGGATCAGACTTCACCTTTGACACAGTGAAACGAATAGTCTAAAGGATGAAGCCCATTGTAAGACCATCAACCAAACATTATCTTACTAGAAAACATTTCCCAAAATATTGGATTCCTGTCACAAAAATAAGGGGGTTACATTCATGATTTTGAAAGGAAAAAACTCGGAAAAAGAAAAAATTCCCAAACACCCACCGTAACAGACGTTCGTTTAGAAATTAGGAAAGCTATTTGTATTTTTATTGTTCCACAGAGGTTAGAATCGAACAGGTGATCTGATTATCTGAAGAGAACAGTTGAACACTGGATTACGAAACACTTGCTTTGGTCTTCATCTTAAGCAGTAAAGTAAGCCGAGATAATCCAATCTTAAAAGTGTCTCATTTTGTTTGGAAAGGTGCTAATTTGATAAAAAGCCAGCCCAAAATCGTCTTATTGGTAAAAGTTATGAACTTTAAAAACTGCAGAGCTCACGTTTCTCCATAAGTATGTCGTGGAAAAGACAATGCCAGCTCAAGTGTCGAACTCGTCACATGAACGTCGTTCAAAAGTTAAGAATTGATTAGCTATATTTAGCAGGAACAGAGGATTGAAATGGCAGCCAGAAAAGCATTACAATAACCTAACTTATACGATTCGTAGATCAACTCATACTTTTGTCGTAAATGTTTGCAGTCATTTGGTGTACGATTGACGTATGAAAATTTATCATTTTAAAAGAACGAATTAGATATCGATCTCTCTCTTCTCTTTCTCTCTCTCTCTCTCTCTCTCTCTCTCTGGTGCAAAAGGGACTATAGAATAATTAAACATACACTAATTTTCGTAGATGATTGTAATGTAGTATACTGTTTAATTTACAGAAATTTCTGCCAATTTAATTTCGCACAACAAACACAACCAGATCTTGACAAACCTATTTAATGAAAAGTAAATTTTGAATTTATTAATACTGGAAATGAATTTTAGAATATTTATTTTCATTAAATTCGTTCCTATGAAGAAAATATTTTTAATTTAGAGATGTTTTCAGAATTTTAATATAAAAGAATGAGTTACCCCAGAACATTGAAAAAAATAAACTATAAAATTATGAGGTTTTGGAAAACGATAAAGCTAATTTTTATTTTATTTTATTTATAAAGATTTTTTTTGTTTCGATTAAAAGCAAACTACGTAATAAATGATGTGAAATCAATGCAATTATTGAATTTGATGATAATATATATGATTATAAATAATTTCTAAGGGAAATTTTTTTCTTATTTGTATGAAGCATCAGAATTCATTTTACAAAATTTAAATGAAAATATATACAAATAAACTCACACATAATATTTATTATAAGCAATTTATGTCATAAGATGGGGACATTTCAAAATTGAAAATCGTGAAATAAAGACCCACATAATGAAATAGCGAAGCATTTTTCCATGCGTAGAGAGCAAAGGCCTAGGAAGTCATGAAGTGGCGGCTACCGCAGTTCCCATAAATCGCACGGGAAGTGAGATCTTAATCTCCAGTATTGTTCATTCTTGCACAAAAATGGAAAGAACCGGTCCATCGCGTAAAGAGCCCATCGTGGGAGACACAAGTTGCTTCGGTGCATTTCACGTGATTTCTCGCCATTCAAATATTTGGTTATTCGATGAGCGAGTTTACAGTAACATTTTCCACTGGAATGTTTTCACGTAAATGTGTTTTGCCGTTATATTTGTATGTTAAAACAGATGATTTTACTTGCGAGATTTTCAATTACTAGCATTGAAATAAATTTGGAAGTAAAAACGGAAGTACATAAGGAGTCGCATCAACAAATGAGCAAATTTTAAATGTAAAGAAATATAAGTATTTTTTATTATGTTCCCCTAATATCTTATTTCCTTCGGCAGAAGCCGCTATAAGCATAACCACTTGTTTATATGTCCCCAACCCACGGAGCTCCAGCAACCCAGTGAGGGAGTGTACGTGGTCACCCTCCCAATCACTGACCACGACAAGTGATGCTTCACTTTGCTTATCTTAACAGGAAGCGGGATGAAGCTACTGAGCCACTGGTGCACACGCAAACTGGTGCATTAGCCTTAATTTTCAGAGATACTACATCTGAGCAGGCTTCGCGCATGTCACCCAAACGGAGAAATTTGCATATCCTACAAGTCAGGAGTATAATTTAGTACACGTCACGGTAAAATAAAACTATTGGAATGTGTTCACATATTGCATGCGAGGATTAAATGTCTGTGGAGGTTTATAAAACAGATTCTAAAAAGTGACAATCTGAGGGTTTAATGGACCCGGATTTTCAGGGTAAAGTGGATTCTGAGACACTTCAAACTTCCCAACCTGAAATGGGAATCGAATCTATAAACAATCAAACTGAAAGCTGAGGCGCTAACCATTCCACTGTCATATAGGCGATCGATAATTGTGATGATATTCTCTTATTCAAACCATGAGAGTAATAGATTGATTCTAAGCCCTACAACAGTTTAACATCCATGGATTTAAGCATAACCGTTTTCGGCGGCATCAACTATTGAACCCTCTACCTTTCGAATACGAGAAAGACATGTTCCCGCTTCAAACTTTTGAAATTAACATATAATTTCTCCACCATTTTTTTTTTTATTTTTTATTTTTTTACTTAACATAGTAGACTATATTGTAATTTTGAAAAGTGACGGTATTGAACCCTCGATTGATTGATTAATAAAGAAGGCAAATGATTGATTGTCTTCTTTATTAATCAATCAGTCCATCATAATAAACTTTCTCATCACATCAAAGGAGAGACAATGAACTCTAGAAATTTTGAAACTGATAAATATTTTCAGGATAATGTTTTTGGTTGGGATCTTGGATATCAAATTTATTAACTTCTGAATATAAGAACGATGTCTTTTTCTCTCTGTAACGTATAACTGTTTAATTTACCGTTAAGATTGAGGCAACAATATATTAGTTAATCATAGTAAAAAGTAATTTTTACCTTGGTAACTTTTAAGAGAGATCTTATCTTGGCAGTTACAGATTTATTGAAAATTTCCTTTACAAACTAAAGAAGCAATTTAGCAACAGATTTTATAGTAAATGGGGAAAATATTTAATTAAATATATTTTTATTTTGAACTAAAATTTTGGTAAGAAATATGGCAAAACAAATAAATTATAAATTTTTGCTTACAAAATTTGCAAAAAATGTTTTCCTAATATAACATATTGAGATTAATTGCTCAAAATGGATAAATTCAAACAATTAATATCTCTAAATATTTTAATTAAATTTTGTATTAATCTATTGAATCTTTCTATTTCTTCCTTCATTTATAACGATACGATCCCTTTTTTTGTAAGATTACCATATTAATCTCAATATGTTTCATAGCAGATTCCGAACAACTATAAGCATTAACAGCTGATAACGGAATTGAACCCAAGTACTGCTGAAATGAGGACTAAGATCTTGGCTATTTTGCAACCAGCTTGGATAAATTAATAAATATAATTTTTTAGCGAATTTAAAATTACTAACTAGTTTAAGCTATATTTTGCAGAAATCAAATATCTTGCCAGAAAAGTAAGTATTTTGCAGAAAAGCAAAAAGAAATTTAAAAAGCTAGAATATTTCATTAAAGAATGCAGTTAAACTCCATATAAAATTAAATATATTATCTTAATAAGGTAGTTAAAGTTTTAAGCCTTTTCAAATATTAAATTGATTTTCAAAATTTAAGAGGAAACATAATCGCAACTAAAATTTGAAATTTAGGCACAGTCTTAAAACAATTATAGTCATATATAATCCTTTAAAAATAACAAGCAATTGAAACTTATATAATCTGATGGTATTAGTTTGAAACAAAATAAAAAAGTTTTAATGTTTAATGTAATTTGTTTTACTTGAAATATTTTGTACCGATCCTATTTGATGAAATAATTTTGCGATAAGTCATAAAAAATTTTTATTTCAAAAGAATGTTTTCAGGCAGGATTTTCTGGTTCCTATTCAGATACCTCTAGGAGACGCTGGTCTTTAAAGGTTTAAATAGAGGATAGTTTCATCTCACATGGAGAACATTTTAAATATCTACGACTATACACCGCTGCTCACCCAGCATCTTGAGGATGCGAGCAAATTATGTGAAATTTACATCATTGGCTTGTGGCGATGGGATATGCAAATCAGTAGCATTGCAGCGCATGCGCCCACCACGAGTGACTGCAGCGGCTCCTGCAAACGATATATAAAGGGTGAAAAAAATGGCCGTTTGATGTACATGTGTGCGTAAGCTGTTTAATTATATTTCATAGAAAATATCGAGCATCTTTTTGAATAAATGTCTGAATCCAACCGACGAAAAATACTTTCAGCCATATTCTAACAGGATGATGCGTAGTTATATGTGGCATGCAATCTGCATCTTTGTCCAACAGATTGAATTATTTCCTTGGCCTGCTTGTTCTCCCAATCTATCGCCAATGGAAAACATGTGTTCCAAGCAACTGTCCCTGGTTACACCAACCGCTGCTGCACCAGATTATCTTTGGCAATATATTGAAGTTTCATGGACTATTATACACTAAAGACATATCTAAAGCATTTTTGATTCTGACATTGAATGGTATGTCAACGATTATAGATAAAAAATGTCGATACACCAACAACTGATTTTGTTATGCCCCTGTGAGTTGGTTGG